>JARBWK010000004.1:146465897-146500022 GCA_030556195.1 Anolis apletophallus
CTCCCTTTCCCCAAGTAGAGACCTCCTCCTGCCTCCTGGGGGTTCTGTGTGGGAAGTTTGGCCCAGTTCTATCATTGGTGGGGTTCAGAATGCTCTTTGATTGTAGAGAAACTATAAATCCCAGCAACTACAACTCCCAAATGTCAAGGTCTATTTTCCCTGAATTCCATCTGTGTTCATATTTGGGCATATTGAGTATTCATGCCAAGTTTGGTCCTGATCCAACATTGTTTGAGTCCACAGTGCTCTCTGGATATAGGTGAACTACAACTCCAAAACTCAAGGTCAATGCCCACCAAACTCTTATAGCATTTTCTCTTGGTTATGAAAGTTCTGTGTGGGAAGTTCGTGTCTTTCTGCCATTCCTGCCAGGATATCTATGTTGAGTTCATCGAAACAGGCCCAGGTTTCACACTGAGTGTATAAATACATTAAAAAACATATTAACTATATGTATTACTGTGTTAGAGTGTCATTTTGTGTCATTTTGGTTGGTGGTGTGCCTCAGGATTTTGTAAATCTAAAAAGTGTGCCGCGGCTCAAAAAAGGTTGGGAAACACTGTTATAAACAACTAGCCGTCCCCTGCCACATGTTGTTGTGGTCCAGTCTGTGTATATGTGATTTGTGTATGTGTGTGTGCTTGCAAATATAAAAGTGTGTATATATATATGGTTTTGCACATGGGTGGTAACATTTTTTGGGTCTTTTTAAGTCCTTTCTGCTGTGTTTTTCAGTGTTTTTATGAGTGATGATCACTCGTTGGCCTGATAGGTGTATTGCATCCAAATTTGGTTTCAATTCGCCCAGTGGTTTTTGAGTTATGTTAATCCCACAAATGAACATTACACTTTTATTTATATAGATTCAAGATGCTGATCTTAATAAAAGAGCTTTATATGCTTGGCTCCAAAGTATCCAATCTTTTTCCATATTAATCTACCTGGTTCTTATGCTCATCTCCACCATCTGAACAGAGGTAAGATTAATCAATGACAAGGCTCTCTCAGCTAAGTTTAAACTGTCATCTACTCTGCCAGATATGAATAGCTTTAAGTTGAAAGTGAGGAAATTCAGAGTGAGTTTTCAAGTGGCTTGGGCATTTTTAACACACATCCATGGCGGGGAAAAACAAAATGCAAGTAGGTTGTCCCCAAATATGAGAACCAGAATGGTTGTGATTTTTGATGGGGAACTGTAGAAGGTCTGTGAGCCAATTCTTTGCCCCAGGATCCTTCAAGTGCCATGCTTCCTGTGAACAACGAAAACATAATAATAATAAAAAAACAAGAATCTGAAAGTGGATGGAAGACTACTATTGGTTTTGAAAAATTACTTGTTAAAGGATGAAGGTGCACATTGGAAGCTTCTAGGGGGAAAAATCAACATTTGAAGGGGAAAATTGTATATTAAGGAGATAGGTTTGGTGTGTCACAATGGTTCTCTCTATTCCCCTATTAGACCTTTAAGGACATTTTTTGCTGGATAGATTTCAGAGATAGAATTAATTGGGAAGATGAACTCTTGGAGTGTAGGAGGATGTCCCCCAATGAATAAATTCAGCCACCTGCTTTGCTACTTGGCCGCCATCCATACATTCTCTTATCAATCATGTTTTGATTTGACCAATTAAAGGGTGAAAACTTTATTGTTTATCCACCTGGATGATCAGACCTAGTGTAACCCAAGGTTTTTAATCCATTTGTATGTTTATATAAACTTGAAAAAATTGGCAAAATGCAGAAGTCCACTGCAGATTGAGATCACTGCTGTAGGATTGGCCATATGACATTCCTCACTGTCATTCCAGAAAGGAATTTCCAACAGACTGGTCGACGAATACATTTGCTAGATTTATATGTTCTTTCTTTAATGCTTTTTCTTCTTTTTAATAAAGCCTTTAATAATCTTAACACATGGGGGATTCCCTCCCCATGCTGTTTTGCCAGCAGGCATGGCGAAACAGCAGGCTTAAGGGGTGACTTTTGTTGCCCCATGTGCTGCTCCAGGATGGCAGCGTTTTCCCCATCATATAGGGGAAGCATTGCCTAAAAAGCCTATTGTATTGCAGGAAATACATTCCTTCACTCTAAAGTGATCAACTGTCTTGATGTAAATTATTTATTTATTTATTTGCGTCATTTATATTCTGCCCTTCTCACCCCGCAGGGGACTCAGGGCGGATCACAATGCAAACATTCAATGCCATTGACATACAACATATATAGACAGACATAGAGGCAATTTAACATTCCAGAAATCAGTTAAATTTAGCCTCCCCACAAAGGGGTACCTAAATTTCCTACTTGACAGATGCAACTGTCTTTCGGGTTGCAAAGGTCGACAATAAGCTACACAAATTGGTCAAGAGCTCACCCCGACCCGGGCAGGTCTCGAACCCATGACCTTCTGGCCAGTAGAGATCTTATGCAGTTGACATCCAGCCAGCTGTGCCACATTCCCGGTCATCATTAACATAACTACTGGAAAGAGCAGTTTACTGACATTGCTCCCTAAAAATAGTGTGTGTGCGCCTTCCAATTGCCTGTCAAAATATGGCAGCCTCATTAATTTCATAGGGTTTTCTTCAACAAGGAATACTCAGATATTGTTTTGCTAGTTCCCTCCTTTGAAATGTATTGACCAGTACCTTTCATTGATGGTCTCTCATTAAAGTACTAACAAGGGCTGACCCTGCTTAGATCCCAAAATCAGCTGGAATCTGGGATCTTTTGAGTATTTTTTCTCTAAGGAGACCTGTGCTAGACGTACCATATATTACAGGCGTGGGCAATTGCTGGCCCTCCAGGTGTTTTGTACTTCAAATCCCAGAAATCCGTATAGCTGGTAAACTGGCTAGGATTTCTGGGAGTTGAAGTCCAAAACCCCTGGAGGGCCGGCAATTGCCCACGCCTGAGATAGTAGCTTAAGAAGATACAAGCATCTCCTAAACCATGGAATTCAGAGTGATAAATAGAAGCAAAGTGTCCTTTTTAATGAAGAACCCTTTGCTTCTAATAGTATAGATCACAAGTGATACAACAGCTGTAGTTTCTCTAGAAAAAGTGATTTCCTATGTATACTGCTCACAATATACACTGCACACATCTTATTTGGAGTGTAAAAAAGCATGAACAAATACAATATTTAAAATGAAGAACAAATTTAACCAACATAAATGTACCAGTATTTCAAATGGAAGTGTGGGCCTGTTTCTGGCTGATGTGATAATCAAGTTAATTAGGATTATTGTTTTTGTGTGCCTGCAAGTTGTTTCAATCTCTATCACTGAGTTTTCTTGTCAAGATTAATTCAAAGAGGATTTGCCTTTGTCTTTATCTGAGGCTGAGAAAGTGTGACTTGACTAAAGTCATCCTTCCTTTCCCTCTTTCTCCTTCCACCCCTTCCTGTCTTTCTCCCTCATTCTCTCCATCCCTCCTTCCTTCTTTCCTCTTCTGTGAGAGAATGAAACAAATGAAGATTCACATTCCAACTCCAGATCTCCTGTTGTCTGAATTTCCTGTACTGCTAATTAGGTTGCCTACAGACTTTTGGTGAATGGTGTACTCTCAAGTTGTTGTTGTTGTTGATAATGATTTATTTATTAATTTCTCGGACTTTTAGGATGCCACTCCCGGTAGGCTCGGGGCGGCTCACAATAAAACAAGGTACAATAAAAACACAGTTAAAACCAATACAACTATAAAATCTCAGAGTTAAGATTAAAATAACAATGTGCTGTAGAGGATACAAGGCACAGCACAATGCAATGTAACAC
The DNA here is from genome assembly GCA_030556195.1 of Anolis apletophallus. NCBI lineage: Eukaryota > Metazoa > Chordata > Lepidosauria > Squamata > Anolidae > Anolis > Anolis apletophallus. The sequence continues at coordinate 146,469,674 of JARBWK010000004.1, forward strand.
AGCGATAGCAGGCGGGTCAGGTGCTGAGGACATCTTATAGGCTGAAGGCCTGCTGGAAAAGGAATGTCTTACAGGACCGCCTGTATGACATGAGGTGTTGAAGAGCCCGCGTCTCAGCCAGGTGAGCGTTCCACAGCATTGGGGCAATCACGGAGAATGCTCTCCTGCGGGTTGCAGTTAATCTGATTAACTTCGTGGATGGAATGGCCAGCAAGTTGGTATTTTCTGACCGCAGTGATCTCGTAGGGCAATATGGGAAAAGCCGGTCCTTCAGGTACATTGGCCCCAGGCCGCATAAGGCCTTAAAGGTGAGCACCAACACTTTGAAGGTGATCAGGTGCTCAATTGGAAGCCAGTGCAGATCCTGCAAAATAGGTGTGATGTCACAACCTGCTGGAGAACCAGACAGGAGTCGGGCGGGAGTGTTCTGCACCAGCTTGAGCTTCCGGGTCACCGACAGAGGAAGGCCAATGTAGAGCGCATTACAGTAGTCCAGTCTCGAGATGACCGTGGCTTGGATCACTGTGGTGATGATGATGATGTTATGTTGGTCAAAAGATTCAAAAGGGTCATATGAAATGCAATTATTACTTTTCAAAAAGAAGTTTTTATTTTCTGTGAACATTCTTTTAAACCAACAGTACTCAAACTTTTAATGCTGATAACCAGTTTATGGTCCATCAGACTGTTGGGGAGAAGGACTATAGTTTGAAAAAAAATCCCTCTCTTCCTGTTATCTTCCGTCATTCCATTCCTTCCTTCCATTTCTCTCATTCTATCCTTCCATCCATTCTTCCTTCTTTCACCCTCCCTCCCTCCTGTCTTCCCATTTCTTTTCTTCCTTCTTCCCTTTTCTATCTCCTTTTTTCCATCCTCATCTCCTTCCTTTCCTCTTTCCTTCCTTTCCCTCTTTCCCTCCCCTCCCTTTCTTTTCCTCTATCATTCCCTCCTTCCATATTCTTCCACAGTGGTGTGTGCAGCGTGAGCAATAGAAAGGGAATGACAGCAGTGGAGAGGAAGCTGTGAAGGGAATGGCAGCGGTGTGAAAGGAATCCAGCCACATGAAGGGTACAGTGTGAAAGGGATGTGGTAGCACAAAGCAGATGGTGGTGGCATGAGAATAAGTGTGGGGCTGATAAATGATCTTGGTGGACCACACATGACCCACAGGCCATAGTTTGGGGACCCCATTTTAAAGACTGGATTTATCATTCATGTTAGCACTTTGATGCTGCTGTGATGGATACATCTAATGCATTAGATTAAAATCAACTGACTCAATTGATTAACTATAGTAATTTTGAAGAAAAACCCCACTTACTGTCACAACCTCAGTATGATCATACATCCAACCTTTATAGCAATATCCGAAGAAAATAATTCCAGTGATGATCAATGGCTGAGCAGGCTCATGTTTGGAATGGTCTATTTGAAATAAATGATTTTGAATAATTTTGGACATTGTTTCCCTTCCGAGTAAATACACAAAGGACACACAGCAACTTATCACACATTCTCAATTTCAGGAGAAGGCAATGGCAAATCTCATCTGAATACATCTTGCCAAAAAATGCTGAGATAGTAAGTGACTAATACCATGACCTTGGTGACTGCAGGGGCGGTCCAAGGTAATTTCCAATGGTAGGCGAACATTACTTTGGCACCCCCCTCCAAAAACATTGTTCCCCCCCCAACATTACTTTGGCGCCCCCCCAAACATTTTTCTGAAGCGGTACCTTGCGCGCGCGCTCCTTCCGCTCCTTCCGCGCGCCGCTCCCGCGCACCGCCACTCTCGCGCACCACCACTCCCGCGGGGCATTGTAGAGCGAAGAGGAGCCTTCACGCTTCCTGGTTCCCCCTGCCTGTGGGAGGGGCCAGCAGAGGGAACCAGGAAGCGCGAAGAGGAGCCTTCGAAGGCCCCTCCTCTCGCTCTCCCGGGCTCCCCCTGCCAGCCCCTCCCACGGGACATTGCAGAGGGCGGGGGAGTGCTCTCCCTTGCCCTGTGCAACACCCCGTGGGTGGGGCTGGCAGGGGAAACCAGGAAGTGTGAGGAGGGGCCTTCGAAGGCCTCTCCTAGCGCTTTCTGGTGCCCGCTGCCAGCCCCTCCCACGGGGCATTGCAGAGGGCGGGGGAGCACTCTCCCTTGCCCTGTGCAATGCCCCGTGGGTGGGGCTGGCAGGGGAAACCAGGAAGCGTGAGGAGGGGCCTTCGAAGGCCTCTCCTAGCGCTTCCTGGTGCCCACTGCCAGCCCCTCCCATGGGGCGTTTCACAGGGCAAGGGAGTGCGCTCCGGAGGTTCTAGGCATGCACGAAAATCTCCACGCATGCTCAGAAGCTGCTACAGGCAGCAGGGAGGTTTGCTACGGCGGCACGGCGGCGCCCATCCAAGATGGCGCCCCACGTGGCCGTGTAGGTTGCTTACATGGACGGACCGCCCCTGGGTGACTGAGTTAGTATTTGAATTTGAGTCTTCCCTGCTTTGTTGTTGTTATGTGCCTTCAAGTTGACATCAACAAATGGCAACTGTTCCATTGCAATTTTTTTGTATTCAGATGAGATTTGCCATTGCCTTCTCCTGAAATTGAGAAAGTATGATTTCTCCAAAATTATGTAGTGGGTTTCTAAGAGTGAAGAGGGGGAGCCAGGAAGACAGATTTCCACCATGTCTCCTGGGTCATCGGTGGAGAGCCCCTCCCCCCAGCACCAACTGATACTCTGAAGCTAGAGTGAAGAGGGGGAGCCAGGAAGACAGATTTCCACCATGTCCTGGGTCATCGGTCGGGAGCCCCTACCCCCAGCAACAATACTACATCTGCCTGTGACCTCAGGAAGAGAAGGAAGGAATCCTGCTGCTTCTCCCCCTCCCCTGCCCCCAAGCCAGCTGAGAGGAGAAAGGGGGAGTGAGGAAGAGACTTTAAAAACAGCTGTCTCCTGGTTGTTGCTTATTGTTTCTGTTGTGATTTTATTGTATTTAATGTTTTTATGTGCATTACTTGCTGTATGTAAACCGTCTTGAGTCGCCAAAAGGCTGAGAAAGGTGGTATACAAATACAGTAAATAATAAATAAAATAATAAATAAATAACAGAGAATCAGATTCTAGTCTCAAGGGGTCTGGCCTAATACTCATACCTCTACATACTTATTGCAATACCAATTGCTCTGTGTTGGTTCTCTGTTTGAAAACATATTCCTTCCTTTTTCTTGGCCCACAATCACAACTAGCAACTAGGTGAATTGTACTGCATTTCATTTGCACACTTGAAAAAATATAGGGCAATAATCACATTTCAAAGAAGATTTAAACGTTCCCGGTTGAGGAAAATGTTTAGAGAGAAACAAAACCACCATCAGGAGTAGTAATATTTCTCAAGGGTTTTATTTTTTCACACCTTTTCTTTGTGGATGAAGTACACAATGAGACAATTTTTTAATCAACTACTATACAAAGTACTAATCCATGTATTTCCACCAATGGAAGTAAACCTGGATTTGTGGTCAAGGTACAAAAAACTTCCTGTGTGGGAAACCTTCTCTCTGCTGAATGTATCAAATACATTTTTTCTGTTCACTTTCATTACGTTGAGTGTGTAGTATAATGTGTGGATACTGATAAGAGGTAACAAATCTGTCTGCGCATGTGTGAGAGTTTGTTATTCTCAAAATAATCTCACACCAGTCCTATGTCAGAATAACATGCCTGCGTTCTGCACTCCAATCTTGTGAAAGACTCCTGACAGATTCATTTACTTAAACATAGCCATTTTTCAGCCATCTGACCCTAGGGTTCCCTAGAAACTAAGATTCAGAAGTAACTTTCAGCTCCACAGAGGATAGTAAATCAAGAGAGGCGCTCAAAATGCATGGTGAGGTTGATGAAATGGAAATGAAACCCAACACTAGATTTAGAAATGTTTCACTTCCTTTCCCTCGTCTAGAAGCACAGCTAAAAATCAAATTATTTGTACTGTGTTTCATTTGCTGTGCTAGCTGAACTAAAGAGTCAGTTAAAACTCTGCTTTATTGCTACTGAATCCTAGGCATCTTTTCTCAAGATTAGTGCTACCCTTACGAGGTGGTAGACTAATTAGCAACATTTTCACCTCGAAAGATGTGAAATTTGTCCTTTCCAATAACATCTTTATAGCTGAATTTTGCCCGGGTTACTGTAGCAGATGTCACATTAATCCTCCCAAATTCGAAGTCCATTTTATCAACATCTTTGACAGAGCCCCAAGGGTTTACTGATGGAGTGTGAGCTAGAATTGTCCTCGTTCTTTAACTTTAGCAATTAATAATTCATTTGGTGATACTTACTGTATGTTCACTCTGCCCTCGAGATAGCTGTCAACACTTCTTTAATTAAGACTAACTTACTGACTTTGGGCTGCTTTTCAAAGCACATTCTGCACACAAAAGAAACCAAATATCCAAGGACCTGTTAGCATTGCCACATTACTTTGCCACTGTCATCAGACCACAAAGGAGTTGTGGCATAGCAGCACTAAACTTTTATGATACTGTTTAGTATTCTGCACTCAACTGGCTTTTCTCTATCCAGAAGTGTGCAAAATACTCATATCTGAAATTACATTTTGTTCTGAGATTACGCTTAGTCTGGCAGAAAACCTTTAAAAAATCTTTATAAATGCTTTCTAAAGAAGGCAGAGTATGGTGGAGATGGATGAAAAAGCTTGGAAAATAAATGATTCTATTAGAAGAAATCAGCCATCCTCTGGTGAGGGGGATGAAAACACAGACATAAGGTGTAGTGCTAAACTAAAGCAAAAACAGGGGATTAATTTTCCCAACCATTTTTGCCCCATGAGAAAACACTTTTCCTTTTCAAGGCTGCTGTGAATGAGTGAACTGTCTGCTACTATCACAGTTCTCCCTAGCTAAAGTGATCCACTCTCCCCCTTTTCCCCTGGAACTTCCATAACAGAACTTAAAAAAAATCCCCCTGGGTCCTTTACTGACCTAATATTTCTCCCCTGTAGTTTGGTTGGGATGGAAAGAGGGGCCAGGATGCCAACCTCAAACTCAGGTTTCTCAGTTTGTCCTGTAGTCAACTAAGCTGCGACAAGAGCCTGGAGAAGTAAGCAAGCACAGAAGGTAACCACAACTTCCTTGGAGTATTGCTAAAGAGATGGAGACTGTCTAGCTGGCTCCTGCCTCTCCTTGCCCAACATTCACCCTCCCCCTCTACTTTTTCCTTGCCATGCTTCCTCCTGCTGTTCATTCAGGACCTCTGTTTCCCTCTGCCATCATCCTCCTTCCCTCCACCTGCAGTACTTCCTCTCTTTCTCATATCCGTCCTCTCTTTTTCCATTCATCTTCTGATTTGCTCCTGGCATTTCATTTTGCTCCTACTTCCCTCCCACCCACTCAATTTCAGGTCCTTTTCAGGTCTAAGCATCTTGCACATCAACTTTTCCTTGCCTTAGTTCAGCCACAACAGACATACACCTGGCAGCCTGGTCATGTTTTCTTGAAAGTAAAGTGCCTCCAAGTTCATTGCTACTTCTGGGAATGTGTACATAAGTACAGAAGGTGCTAAAAAGTCAGGCTAAATTATCGATAATTTAATGAAGTTTATTTCAGGTTTTTTAAATTTTCATAAATGTTTATTCTATACTAGCTAAACCCGACCACACTTTTCTGTGGCTCAGTCTGATATGAAATTAATGAGATAGTAAATAAAAGTATTGTTGTGAACATAGATTCACCAAGAAAACACATAATTCAGTTCAATACCCTGCCCCTGTGCTTTATTGACAGTCATAGCGAATGCAAGGTGTATTGGAAATTGAAGTCATTGGTACTCAAATACCATGTCTGTCAGAATGGGAGGTATGCCAATAGCAACCAACCACAGCTCAGCTTTCATTTTTTATACTGCTGAGGTGAAATGACAGCTGTTCTGTGTTTGGTTGGTATTTCTTATACTGCTGAGGTAAAAGGAAAGCTGCACTGTGGTTGGTATTCCTTCTTCTGCTGAGGAAAAAATAAAAGCTGCTCTGTGATAGGTTGTTATTTCTTTTACTGCTGAGGTAAAAGGAAAGCTGCACTGTGATTGGTTGCTAGAGCTCAGTTTTCATTTCTTATACTCCTGAGGTAAAATGAAAATTAGGGTGTGGGTGGTTGCTTTGGGCATCACAAATTCCACTTCGTATATTCCTAAATATGTGTGTGTATTTAGAATGCCACATTTTGTATTTTGAATGCAACATTGTGTAAAAAATTCATTTTACTATAAAACACACATGTATTGGAAAGCAACGATGTGCTGAAATGTCAAGTCGACTACTTTTTGAGTTTTGCGAGCATGCTAGTTTAACTCTAAATACATCAATGTATTCATATGCAGCGTTGTGTCAAAATTTCATTTTACTATAAAAACACATGCGTATTGGAATGCCACGTTGTGCCAAAATGTCAAGTCAATCGACCGACTACTTTACGAGTTTTGTGAGCACAGCGATTGGTTGCTAGAGTTCATTTTCATTTCTTATACTGTTGAAGTAAAATGAAAACTAGGCTGTGAGTGGTTGCTTTGGGCATCACAGTTTCCACTTTGTATATTCCTGGTCTGCAAGTTTTACTCTAAATACATGTGTGTGTATTTAGAATGCAACATCGTGTATTTTGAATGCAACATTGTGTAAAAAATCATTTTACTATAAAACACACACGTATTTCTTATACTGTTGTGGTAAAATGAAAACTAGGCTGTGAGTGGTTGCTTTGGGCATCACAGATTCCACTTTGTCTCTTCCTGGACTTCTAGTTTTTCTCTAAATACACATGTGTATTTGAATGTAATGTTGTGTCAAAATTTCATTTTACTATAAAAACGCTTATGTATTGGAACGTAACATTGTGTCAAAATATCAAGTCAATTGACCAACTATGTTTCAAGTTTTGTGAGCATGCAAGTTTTATTCTGAATACACATGTGTATTCGCATGCAATGTTGTGTCAAAATTTCATTTTACTATAAAAACACGTACGTATTGGAATTTAACATTGTGCCGAAATGTCAAATCAATTGTCCAACTACTTTTCAAGTTTTGTGAGCACAGACATATGCAGTCTGATATTTTATATATAAAGATTGTGACCTGTATATTATACACAGTAGATTATTGTTTTGTTTAGTATTATCAGTTGCAAGAACATTTACTGGAGTGATGCCACTCTACTAAAAATGCACAAAAATTGACATGAATAAACCTCCCTTAAATTGATGGCTTAAAGTTTATCACTTTATCCCTAAGATCAATTTGGATGAAGAACCAATGAGATCCCTTAGTTTGAATTGGCTTTGTAATATTCTCACAAAGCCAAAGCCAATTGGTCACATGGAACTGTTTCAGGCATCCATCAAGGTTCCAAACAGAGAACAAAATAAATACATTGTAGTTTTATATACCAGTACTGATTTTCTATAAGATGGCCTACTGGTCTGGTCTGACTTTTGTTGAGTCCAGGAGTAGGCATATGACCTCATCATAGGGAGTGAATTTAGCATCCTAGGATGCTTTCACCACATTTAATGAATGAAACCCTATGCTGGACAATTCACGACATCAAGTGTCTTCCAGTGGGTGCTCCGCCCCAACCAAGGTGAAAGCATCACCGGACACTTTCCCCACAAGATGGGATGGAAAAAGTGCTGCTGAGAGGGAGCTGTGAGTAGGTGACAGATTTGCCCCACCCACCCCTCTTTTCACCGAGATGCCAGGCAAAATGGGATGCAGACAGGAGTGGGAACTTTGCATTTTCAATGGTCATCTATACTGCTTCACATTAATTTTTAAACAAACTTTTTTCAAATTGTTTCCAATTTGTTTTTGGGTCTTTTTTTCTTGCTGTCTGCTTTCTTGCTTTTTTGGCAGTTTGTATACCCCCTTGGTTCCAAGACAGAAAATTGGCCTCTGTCTACTGCCTCTTCTTTTTATTTATGTAGAGCCAGATCCCAACACATTCAGTGTAGCTTGGCTCAATATATTAGTACCTCCTGCCACAAATCCTCATCTGTCCATTATAGCCTTCTTCCCTGAAAGTTATGGGAACCCTCTAGAGTGGTGTGGAATGAGACATGAATGGAGTATAGGTGTCAGGACATGAATTCAATGCCTTCTTCCCCAGGTGCTGATGGAGCCTTCCGTTTGTGCATTGGGACCATTTGCATCCCATCCAACAATCCTCAGTTCTCATAATGTATTCTGCTGAGTAAATTAGCCCATACACTTACAAATATCCAATTTCAGTGTTTTTGTGGTTAGCTGAAATGGACAAGTGTAACCTTGTTAGCTGTGAATAATAATGCCTGGTGTGCATGAGAGGACTTGCAGTGCTACTTCCCCAAATATTTGAGGTTTAAATGAATTTTTTAATGACATCGAGATTGTGGGAGTTTGGGGGTATGTTCTAATGAATACTGAACATTATTCTACTGAATTTTAGCTGACTGTTCATCAAGCCTTTAGAAGGTCACTCTCCATTCTTTATATCCACATATATGTTATTTCAGTGATGGGGAACCTTTGCCTTTCTCCAGATATATGACACCACTATTCCCCTAATTATTGACAATGGGTATTTGGGAGTACTATGAAGCAAAGTCTAAAAGTCACTTGCCTCTCATTTTAGATCATCTGTTTGGGGTGGGGTGAAATCTTTTTATTTGATTGCTTATGGCAGGAGTGTTAAACTTATTTCCATCAAGGGCCACATCAGCCAAAGGGCTGTTGAATCCATGGACAGAAAATCCATGGCTACAGAGGGTCAACTATATATATTTTACATAATGGTTGGTGGTCTTCTGTTTTCCTTTTTTCCCATTTGGGTCTCCAAATGTTACTAAATAACAACTTCCATCACTTTTGGGGATAATGGGAGTTGCAATCCCACAACACTTGTGGCTCTGAGGTTGGGAAAAGATTAACTCATGTTTGGTCTTGTGTTTCCTGTTTACAAACATTATGATGATTTGACTATCAAATAAAGTAGCTATCTCAGGGTAGAGATTTGAAATGTCATAAAAGGAAGATTAATTGTTACTTATTTATTGTATTGGTTGGGGAGAGTTGCTTGACTACCATGTCTGTCAAAAAGCACATTTTCTGCCCCATGTGTCAAAATAGCTTTCAATATTCTTGACATCATGACTTTAGTGGATCAGGTAATTCATTTGCTATTCCCGCCTCCAGCAACAAATGGCAATGAACTCAATATTCTGAAAAAATATTTTTGGTATTTCATTTTTCAGGCTTTGAACCATTTTTTTTACAATGTACACTGTATCCATGAGTCCTTCAGTAGACAACAAATGAATGGATGGATGGAGATGAAGAGATGAAGAGATAAGGTGAAAGACTTCACACTGTTCTATTAAGTGCCTGGTAAAGAGAAAATGATATCAGCCACCCAAAAGACATTTTACAAGTTTTATTTGAAGTTTCGCAAAATATATTAGAGCCATTTGTATTCATTAAGGGTGTTTTAAAAACCGTTTCTTTGGAACTCAAATACTTTATTTATAATGCTTGGACTTTATGGACAGCATAAGAACTATAAACAGAGCAATAAAATGGTCAGGGAGAAAAGGCAATTTTGTATGTCACAAAGGAAAAGAATAATATTGTTTCTTAAATTCCCATTTTGGCAAATTGCTAGAGAATCAAAGAAAAATACAACAGCAGTATGGAAGATGAGGGATGCAGAGGAAGATCATGTATGAAAGAATCAACTGTGGTATGTAACGATAACTTCAAAAGGACATCAAAATGGACATGCACTTCAATGCTGATTTTTTTAAGAGAATAAATCCTGTTCACAATTTTCTAGCCTGTTCCCTAGCAAACACACTGTGAGAATTGGCATTATCCGAAACTGTATTTCTCCCATATAATGCTTCCAAGACTAAACTCCTTCTGATTCTAAATATGAGCTAATGTCTGAATTTTGGGGACTTCAAGTAAATAAAGTTGAGGATAGTTGTGAACAAAGGAAAAGAAGTAATGTATTTTAGACACTAAATTTATTGAAATAATCAGCATTTTCCTTCCTATATTTACTATAAGAAAATGCAAAGTGTCCCATTTTAGACACTGCTGGACTGCAACTCTTAACATTTCTCACTAGGTATGTAATTTGCCTTTAATTTTCTTCTCAAAGAAATTAATTTGATCAGTTTCCTTTCCACTATGAGAAAGTCATTGGAAACTGTACTTTTCTAAGCCTATTCATTCTGCACAAAATGCCAATATAGTTATTTTGCTAATAAACCAAGCCTTTTTATACAGGATAACACTTTTTTCATAAAAGACATTTCTGTATATAACTATTATTCTTGTACAGATTATGCTGTTTCCAATAGAGAAAATTTTGCTTTATGTTGAAAACCACCTTGTGCAAGTTTAAAGATTCCAATCATATATAGGCAGTCCCCAAATTACGAACAAGGTAGATTCTGAAGTCAGAACAGCTACATTTTTAGTGTAACTCCATATATATGTGCACATATAAGCTTTGGGTAACATAGGGAAGAGTTAACACCCCTGTGATGTTTGCCTTGCTGCCTGTGTCCTCATTTAGAAGATTTCACTGGGCATGTGTTGGGAAGGTTTGATCCTGTTTTTGTTCGGCGTCAGGGGCCGGCAACCGCCTGACGTCTTGGTCATCCACCTGGGTGGGAATGACCTGGGTCTCCTAAAAGGTAGGCTGCTCTACCAACAAGCGAGAGGAGAGATTTTCAAAATTTGGCAGAATTGGCCGCGAGTTCACATTGTCTGGTCGGCCATCATACCAAGGTTCAAATGGGCTGGTGGCGGTGACGTTCGTCGACTTGAGCGAGCCAGAAAATGTGTGAACCCAATATGCTTGTATGGTCTTGTTATTTCGGGGGTGGGCAGGCAAATGGATTTTGAAAAAAATGGCTTATTGTGGAAACAAGCATTGCCAATAAAACTTTGGTGGAGACACCTTTTCCCATGATAACTCTTTCCACAGTGAATTTCCCTTTTGAGGGGCAGATTTCACTCCCTGTTGTCTCACTCTCAATGTCATTAAAAAACAGCATAATCTGTATAAGTTCTTTGTAAATTCGATCTTTGTAATTCAGGGATTGCCTGTATATATAATTTTCATACATCCCTAATCCTCACCACATTTACTTGTCCCCTACAAGCAGTTACAATCAAGGGGAGTGCAAATAGAGAAATTGAACCGAATGAGATACCACACTTCACTTTTCAGTAAGGATGGTGAAATTAGTCATATCTGAACTCTACTGCATTAAAAAAGAAATGTAAAGTCTTTCTATTCTGAATATACAAAATATATGAATTATGATACATTATCCAAAAAAAATGAGCTGACATAAAATTTTGCCAAAAAAAACATGGATCAAAAGAAAAACATGGATCAAAATAAATAAATAAGCTTTTTAGTATGGAAGGCCATACTAAAGTTCTCACAAAAAATAGATAGCACCCTCAATTCACACTGAGATACACCTGTGATCAAACCCAGACTTCGTGTTTAGTGCTCAAAGTTGACTGCTTCAATATTGTTGGGACAATAAATTCATTCCAGGTCTCAGTCCAAACTTTAAAAGGTTGCCTGAACTGCTGAACTTATTCAGGAGATAAGATTTAACACCTTGGAAAGTTCAGATTAATGCTTGCAGCGTATTCACCACTATACCAGCCCCCAGTGCAAAAGGCCAGTTCCTGGATGCATAAATACACACTTTTCCTTTCTCTTATATTTCGATTAATTGAATTAAAATTATCCCTTTTTCATATCTTTGTATGAACATTGTCTGAATAGTGGAGGAAAGGGCATAGATAAGCAGAAGCCACTTTGGGGGCTAGGTTTTCATGTTTTTAGGAACCTTCATTGGAATACATGAAAAGAAGTGCTATATTATTCCTACAGTATGTTACAATCATGTTCCTATTATATTTGCTTGGCTATAGCGTTTCTGCTTCAAAGCTTTCACAGCTCCCACCCTCCTGTGAGCAATTAAAGCAACAATAATCCAACAATCCCCTTCTCACACTAATTAAACAATGGGTGTAATGTGTTTTAAAGGCCAAGATCTGCCCTGGCAAAGGAAACGTATTTTACTCTGAAGTCTTTCCAAAGTAGACTTCTTAGTGCCAGCTCCTGTAGTGGTTCCCAGAGAGCTGTTTTTTCAGGTCAAACATATGCCAACCCAATGGTCCTTGAATTTATTTTTCTCTCCCTGCAAGCTACGCATTCATCCATGGAGCAATTTCTTTAAATGAGGCATCTCAATTTGAATTGCCAGCTACTACCTGCGGTGTAAACTTTTCCCTCCATCACCTCTGAGAATTAAGAGGCAAATTAAGTAGCGCTCCAAAGTTTTGCTTGCTGAAATTCCAAGTCTGGGAACCCAAAATGCAAGATGGGTGAGGGTGGGACATGGAGACAATTCAAGACATGGCGACCTAGCAGTGCAGAAAGCTTTACTGCAGTGTAGAAAAGAACAGGAAAAACAGCAAATGCTCTTTGAAGGTGTTGCTTTTGAGGTAACTTACTCCTGAATATATACAAACTCAAGACTTGGGTATACCTTACTGTAAAGGTCCATCTGTTGTCCTTCTCACTTGCATTAAAAATGGCCTGCCCTACAAGACCAATCCTTATTTACTATATTCAGGGAGCTATTCACATTACAGAATCATAGCTCTATGTTTCCACTTAAAATGCCATAGTTCCATCCCATGAAATCATGGGATTGACAGTTTAAAGAATTCACAGCTAGAGAGCTCCAACACCTGACCAAATTGCACACTATTTTATTATTTACTTTATTTAATTTATTCATATTCCGCTCTTCTCACTCCGAAGGGGACTGTCACGATGCGCGGACTTGACCGGCTCCTTAATCACACACACAGAGACGGACTAAAGGCTAACTACTTTATTGAATATAAAACAGTTCAAAAGGTATATTGTCCAAAAGAATAGCAATGTAATCCAAAAGGCTTGAAGCAATCAATGTCCAAAACGGCTTGGCAAAATAATCCAATAGGCAAAAGCAAGGCTCCGCGCAGCAATGCGGATTCAGGAACAAGGCAGGACAAAACAAGGTAAGACTTGGCGGCCACTAGCCAACTTAGCTCCGTGGACCCACTTCGCTAACACATCTGCTCAGAAGAGACGTGGCCGAAGCACTGGGGATTAGTTCCCACGGATGCTATACTTAATCTTTCGGCCGAGGTCCCCGACGCTCTAGGCCCTGTCTTCTCCAGTCCTTGCTGACGGACCTCGGCCTGTCTAGGCTGCGGTGCCATCCCCTTCTCCTAGACTCGATGCTACTTCTCCTATCAAAGGTTCTATAGCAGAGTTGGTACTTTGGGCAGAAGTACAGTCAGGAGAGAGTGATGCACAAGCAAGAGCTATAGGATAGCTGGCTTTCTGTGCCAGAAATCACGCTGGCATGCAAGCCGTAAATGCTGTACCCTGATTGGTACGCCGAGTGTATGCAGTGATTTGCTAAAAGTACATCATGTGTCTTCAATGATAACAAAAGCCTGGATTGGCCAAAGCAGCCCATGGCATGGGTTTGTTTACCTAAATGCTAATAGGATAAGAACTACGCAAGCGCAGAAGGGTCTGCCCCCTCCTTTGCTGGCAGGGAAGAGGCAGAAGCAAATGTTGCGATTTGGGTACAGGCTGGCCAGAGCTGCTGATACTGTTCTATGGGAAATGAATTTCTTGCTGCGCCACAGTGTTTTAACAAATAGAAGCCTGATAATGATATGATGCTAATAAGTATTGTGTTTAATTGGATAATGAAATGTGTTTGGATGCACCGGCCAATGGGGGGTGTGAAGAAGGGCGGGCCAAGATCTGCCGCCATGAGGGGTATATAATGAATGCTCTTAGAATGTATGTTAGGATTTGCCCGGAGCAGCGTGTTCTGTGGGTAAACCCCACCAGCTGGTGTCCAATTTCAATAAACTTGACTTCACTTTTAAAACAGTCAATTGTTCGTTCTCTCGTTCCTGTGCCTGCGCGTCCACGTCGCTGTTGGTAAGAAGGTTATTTGCCACCAGGAGTTCTGGGACTCCTAATTTGCTGCTACAGTTCGACCTTGCCTCTCAGCAGCTGGGCCTCTATCAGCATGAGAGCTGTCCTCCCTAGAATCTTCCCAGCCGCTTTCTTCCATGTTTTCACTTAGAAACTCCTGTGAACCTCTCCCCCCCGGGTGTTCATAACTTCCGCTATCACTAGACTCCATTTGCACCTGGTTATCTATGTCTTCATAGGGGTCAGGCCAACCTTCATCCCAAGCCAAGCTTTCGGTGGGCGAAGGGGTCCCAGTGAGGGGAAACGCATCTTCAGGTAACCCTTCCAAATCCTCTTCAGAATCTAACTCTGCTGGTACAGGCCCTAATGCTAATGAAACTCCCGGTGCTGTTCCCAGTTCCCCAGGCACAAATGAGAACTGCTGTGCTACAGGGACTCAGAGCGGATTACAGGTACACATACTTAGCAGACAATCCCTGCCGTTTTTCCACATACACACATATAGATGAACAGAGGCAAAATCTGGCCACCAGGGGGAGCTGACGCACTCCTCATCTCTCAGCATTCCCAGCGTCCCTTGTTGTTCTTTCCGCATTCCTCAGCGTTCCTGGAGTTCTTTAATGGCCTCATCATTCAGTCAAAATTTGCTTCCCCACTTAATGTGGTACCTTTATCTCCTACTTGACAGATGCAACTGTCTTTCAGGCTGCAAAGGTCGACAGCAGGCTACACTTAAAGGTCGAGCACCCACCTTGACCCGGGCAGGCCTCAAACTCATGACCTACTGGTCAGAGAGATCTTATGCAGCTGACACTTAGCCAGCTGCACCACATTCCCGGTGCACTACAGGATTCTATAAGAGAGAACAATGGCAGTTAATGTGGAATCCTGGCACTATAATTCTGTAGTGTCAATGACCCTCCAATCAACAGTAGTTCTCAACCTGTGGGTCCCCAGATGTTTTGGCCTTCAACTGCCAGAAATCCTAACAGCTGGTAAATTGTCTGAGATTTTTGGGAGTTGTAGGCCAAAACACCTGTGGACCCAGATTGGGAACCACTGGATCAAAAGATCATAGCTTCTATAACTGTTCTAAAATAAGAACCAGTGTGACATAGGAGATTATGGTGGACTTAAGCAATTAAAAATCCCAAATTCAATTCCTCCTTTAGTTACATAGCTTACTGAGTGACCTTTCATCAGTTGTCTCCTCCAGATTATTTTGAAGATGTAAAAGAACACTAAGTAGGCCCTTTGAGAAAACTGGTATAAATAAAAGTATTTTAATATAAATTTTGTATATTTGATAGTGCAACACTCCACTTATTTACTTGAAAGATTTTTCCAGTGCTTTCAGTGATCTGCACCCTAAAAATATACACAAGATTTCATTCTGAATGTTCTGAAATTGTTAGAAAAAAAACCTGGGCTTTTTGGCACATAGCTTTTCTGGGGAAAACCTGTAGCCTACATCTTTTCTGTAACTTTAAAACTGTGACCCAGTGTTCGTTGCTTGGGAGTAACATCCACTAGACTCGACAGAAGTGACTTCTAAGTAGACATCTAGAAGATGAGGCTATATATCTAGGAAGTTTCATTACGAAACTTGCCCTTCGAGTAAACTGTCTCTAATTATAAGAGAAAACTTCCAAGCCAGAATTGTAAAGCACCTTTCTCAGACAATAAGTATCTGCTATAAAATATGATTGCTGTGCCCCAAGCTAGCACTGAACCAGCCACTTCTGCATTTAAACACAATAGGAATTTGTATGCTTGGAAGGAGCATGGCTGGTGCTGCATGGACTGTAAATCTTCATGGAACTTGGAATCCAAACATTCCAAAATATGGCATTTTGGAGTAAACAAGAAAATGCAATAGCAAAAAGTGTGGATGTTTTGCTGCTCTTAAAGTACTGCTAGTATTTTCACCTTTGTACAGTATGATAGCTGGAAAGTATACATGGGGATAGTGGTTATTAAATGAATGCAGGGACAGGAGGTTATTTGCTCTTTGCAGAGCTTGACTGAGCACATGATAAAAATCCCTCTAATACTGGTCAGTCATTGTGCAAAACAAATTGATGGTTAGGAACAACGTTGGGGAGCCTTTTCTCTGCCCAGTATTTTTTTTGAGCCCTCACTCCGACTTTGGCCCCAAATCTTATCAGTATGCCATCTATGAGATTACAAAAAGGAAATGCAGCATGTGATATAAGAAATTCCAGAACCTGAGGAGAAGGCCACATATTTATTATTATTTATTTTATTTACAGCATTTATATTCCACCCTTCTCACCCTGAAGAGGACTCAGGGTGGATCACAGAACACATAGACTTCAAACATTCAATGCCATTAAACAGACAGGACAGACAACAGATAGAGGTATTATGTCGGCAAAACATCAATGCTTGCTCTGACCCAGGCTCGAACTGCCAACCTTTTGGTTGGGAAAGATCTGTAGCTACTGATGATTACTCAAACAAACAAGGTAAACACCATGTACTACTACACTTCTAACCAACAAGGGTTATAAATACACAAAGCTTGAGTCTGTATCAAATATATATAATATACTACAATAGGTCTACACAATTTGTACTACACAACATCAGTCTACACAATTAGTTCTACTCAAAATGGTTATAGACAACAGAGAGCAACACATCAATTATTATACATAGAGTTCTACACATATATCGACTTAGTAAAGCAATCACAGGACTTGGAAACGTTTGAGTAACATTACAGACTAATATAGTCATATAGAGATCCAAGCAATGTTGCCAGGGTGCACGGAAATAAACAGTACCTTAACAAAGGTTTTAGAGTGGACCCAAGGTGAAGGAGGAAGGAAAAGAAGTCAATATCTTGGTAAATCCAAGAGTCACGGTCAGTGCGAGATGCCTCAATCCGGGTGTGCTGTGTGGGCGTGGCCCAACGAAAGCCAGAACAATAGTAAGGCTCTCCGTGAACCAAGATGAAGCAAGGATGTAATTCAGATGGTTATTATAAGCACTAAATAGTGAGTCTTGTTGCTGTTAAAAGTCTTCCGAGGCAGACCGCAAAGGAATGAATGTATAAATCCAAGCGGCGGCACGAAAGGCGCGCCGCGAGGAGAGTAGCCTACGGCGGGAGCTCTCTCCAAAAGCCAGCTGACGGGCCATTTCGACTCATTCCGAGTCTTCCTCAGGGCTCAGGTAGACAACAGAGTGTCGTCCTCATGGGTAATATATCTTACTCTGAGTAACAATCATCATGGAGGACAGACCATCCCAACAGATTGGAAATGGGATGGTCCGTCCTCCATGATGATTGTTATTGTGAGTAAGATATATTACCCATGAGGACGATTGTTGTTTACCTTTATGCCACTACAAGCTCTTGTTTGACAAATCTGATGAGCAACTTCCCAAACCAATCCTCGCTGGAATAAAATGGCTACTCCCCCAATAAATGTAATGCTATTGTTTATAGACTTCTCAGGAGTTATATAATGCCTGCCCCCTGTGATACATCCATTAATTGATCCAGTGCCTTCTTTGGTACATCCATGGATTGGTCTTACTGTGTGTTGTTTAGAGTTGTTCTAATTTCAATGATTTAGTAAGGAATTTTTATGTTACAAGTTGAAGTCAGAAGAAAGAAGTCCTCATGAGCAAGCAGCCTTCTTCAGAAGCCAATGGAAAAGAATATGTTAGAAGTGATCTTACACAATCTATGCATGAATTCCAAGTTGAGCCAGTATTGAAAATGTTTATTCTATATACAGTTCTATAAGAATCTAATAGCATAGAATGATACATATGTTTCTTTTTTTCCCTTTTTTGTAACAAAAATTGAAAACTTTTCTGTTTCTGGTTTGAAAGTGTTATTTCCTGTTTAATAGAGATATCACAGTGGTAACAACTGCTGTGTTTGCAATCAGAAGGTTGCATGTTCGATTCCCGGGCTGGTCTGGATACCCAGCTGTGAGCCCTGTCCACTGTCCACCTAACAGATCGAAAACAAGCCAGCTGTGAGTAGATGAACTAGGAACCGCTCAGCGGGGAAGGATTTTTATAAGGACTTTACAACACTGGAAAAAAAATATAAGGAAGATTGGCTGCCGGAGGTGGAATGCGGAACCAGAGGCTCTCGTCTGAGGATGAAGCAACAGCACCCCCTTGTGACATAATGGAACTACCACACCCGTGACGCAGCCAGAAGAAAAAAAATCCTTCTAATTGTACATGTTTGTCTGCACATGTTTGTCTGTACAATGTATTGTAATTGTATGTCAGTCGGCAGGGACTATCTGCCGTATGTGTAATATAATCTGCTCTGAGTCCCCTTCGGGGTGAGAAGAGCGGAATATAAATAAAGTGTATTATTATTGTTGTTATTAATTATGCAGTATTTACTTTGAAAGTAGTTATTCTACTCCAGAAAATTTGTTTTTGTGGCTGCCACAAACTATGTTGGATTGGTCGAGACTTGATGGGCTATTCATTGAAAAATGAGCAAAATGTGCTGCAGGATGTCCTGCAACAACAAAGTTTGGGCAGTTTAATAAACTTTGTCCATATTTTTATGAAAGAACCAATTAGGAAATGACATTTATAAGCCAGGAACAAAAAACATGTTGTTTTTTTTAAAAAAATTGTATTGATAAAGGAATGATACATATGTTTCTCTACTAAGATTGTAATTAGCAGGCTGCCTAGTGCAAACTGATTGTCAGAACAGATGGTGACCTCTCTTTGTCCAATAAAGGCACAAACCAGGTAAATAGCATATAAAAATATCCTTTGAATATTATTATAGGCAGCACAGAGTGAAATTATTTCATAGCAGACAGACCATAGCTTTTCAGTGAAACATACAGTACATATAGTATAAACCGGATTATATCCAAGATCACAGTAACATAGCAATGACAGATCGCAACTATACAAATATGGTAGTCCCAAAATCATTAAATCAAAACTCCAGTGTTGAACAGTCCAGACATAATAGGATAATAAGGACAAAAGGAGACTGTGATTTAGCTCCTAAAAGTTCATTTGAAAGCAGGCCCGCTTGGACATGCTAATGACTTTTCATAAAGGACATTTCCTCTCTGCAAGGAGAAAGAAATATTGCAGCCTTCCCAAACAATGACATTGCCCATTGCCCATCAGATCCCATCAAAATGTCGGTATTGCTGCTCTTGGAATAATGGAACTGGCACTTACTCACCAGACCCTCTCTCAGGAATGTGTTATTTCAAATCTCCATGTCTATAATCAAGACAGTCTAGATGGCTTCCAGCTATCTCCCAGATCTGTGTGTCAATAGGGTCCAGGAATGGTCAGTCATAATCCAATCATTAGAGAAATATTTGTTTGTACCATTGCCGCACCTCCACTGTTGTTATTGGCTGGGAGGGAGGTTATGTCAGAAGTGAGGCTCGGGCTCTCATTGGCTGAGATGCACCAACCCCCAGCTGTCCTTCCTGGTCCTCTGCATCAGGGAGTCCCCTGACCAATCACAGGGAAACCAGTCCATGGAGGCGGGCACAAGAAATTAAAAGGGGGAAGTGTATAAAATTTTTTTTTGCTGTGTCCACGTATGCCGGCTTCTTCAGCAGAATACTGTGGTCATCAACCTTTCCAGCTGAAACAGAAATAAACTTTGGTGGCCTTTGCTTCAACCTGGTGAGATTTATTTGGGGATAAGGAAACCATTATTGACTTCCAGAGCTTGCCAGGCGTTTGCGATCAGATCCTCAGGGTGACTCCGGCCCTGGAGCCTTTCCAAGGGGAAACTTTCTGTCTTCTGCTGGTCCCTGCCTGCCGCAGGACCTCCAAATTTTTGCTCAGCTTCATCATGTCAGTGGGATGTCTTGAAATGTTTGTACATTCATTCTTGATGAAAGCAGGAAAAATATATAATGTGAATATTCCTTTCATTCCTTATATTGTTCAAGATTCTCGCCTCTAGTCTTGGCTCATGTGATTAAATGAACAAATAGAGTCAAAGTTTCCATTTATCAATCTTTTCTCTAACCAACCAAAAATAGCTTTGAAATACAAATTTCTGAATGGCCTTAACATAAGTGGCAATTTTTGAACAAGGCAGATTTTAACATGCAGTCATTGACTACATTGAGAGAATCACTTTTATCCATGTGCCTTGAACCAGGGCCGTAGCCAGGATTTTGATTCGGGGGGCTGAGTTTGGTTGGGGGGGGGTGAGACTGGGTGGAAGAGGGTCTACCCTAGCAAACCTTTTGTATTGTTATCCCAATAACCCCATTAATGTGGGATATAATGAGCATGGTGATCAGATCATGATATGAATAAACATAACAGTTTAAATAATGTACCAGTAAGGCCTTCTCGCGGACTACCCTGAGAATTTCGGGGGGCTGAAGCCCCCTTAGCCCCCCCCCCGGGTACATGCCTGCCTTGAACTGTTCTGTGTATATGTAATTATGTGCTCTTCTTTCCTTAGTCCCGAAGGGTTTTCTCCATTAAAGAGCAAAGTAAAAATCTCTCAAGTGGTGGAATTCACACTTTGCCCAGGGAGGGAAAGCAGATTGAGAGAGAATGTGGCTCTGTTTCACAGTACACCGTTATATCACTTTGGTACTGTTTTAATTCTCATGGTTGCATTCCGTGGAATTTTGGAATTTGTCATTGGATGAAGTGATAGAGCCCTCTGGCTGGGAGTTCTGAAACTACAAATTCCGAGATTGCAGTCATGGCACTTAAAGTGATATCAACGTACTAAAATTATGTTGTGTGAGGGAGACCTCAGGATAACATTTCCAGATAACCTGAAGAAATGCATTGTAGTCCACAGAAGCTCCTGTGCTAATAAATTTGTTTCTTACTAAGATGCTGTAAGATTCTTTGGCCATCTCCTACTGAGAAAAAGCTTGATTCTTCTTTTAAGTTAGGAACCTGCCAGTAAGCTGAAGATAATATCAAGCACCTACTGTGAAAGCAATGAGAATGACAGACAAGCAAGTCAAGGCCAAGGTGTTTTGAAGAAGAGATAAGCATTTTCCAACTCATTGTCTACACAACCTCTATTATGTGCAAAGCAATACCAAACTGTATTGAGGGCGTAGAAGGGCCTGTTCAAAGATTTAAAGCAAATATCCTTCAAGGTTACCTTAGATTAAGTTTTCCAGCGATTTTACTTTGGCATTTATCAACAACCAGAAACACAGGGAAAATGGAAAGACCAAGAAATAGCAAGAGTCATTCTTCCACTATGGTGCCTACTTATCCATGGAACTTGGAACTGAGTGGCAGCTGACTTAATTTTGATGCTGGTGGTTTATGAAGGGTTGCCAGTTGAATGTGAGGTCAAGCATGGGGTCTCGCCCCCCACATGAAATAAGTTACTTTCCCCACCAGTTCTCTGCAACTTCTGTTCTAAAGAGATTCCTCTAATAATGAAACTTTTTCTGGTTTGGTGAGACCTCATTTGCAGTTTCTTCTGCTGCCCATGGAGCATTTTGCTGGGGAACCATAGGTGGATCAAAGTATTTCTTTTTTTTCCACTTTACCCTCGTACAATTTCATATTTCCTTTTATCTTCCCTCCATTCTTCTGTTTCTGGGTATTGTTCCACAAAACATTAATAATAAAGTGTCCCGTGACTTCTCAAAAAACGATTGCAGTTATCATTCCATGAGTTTTTGTGGACTATAGAGTTTCCAAATTCATCAATGTCTTTATTCAAAGTAGACCACAAAGAACTTGAGGGCTGCAGTGAGGATCACAAAAATGCGAAATGCTCTTGATACCATGTCCTGAATTATGGGAAGTGGGGTTTATTTTCTTATGGTGTTTTTTCTTGGAGTCAATCTGGGTTCATATGCTGGTGTTGAATAGAGCCAACGTTTCCTAGTGGTAAGAGGAGTTGTGATGAACTGAAATTCAATCCTCCCCCTCGCTGTCGCTCTCTCGCATGCACATATAAACATTTTGTTCTAACCTTCCTTAGATTTGCTGAAGGACTAATGTAACAATTTTAGATACTTTCAAAAACATTAGCTAAACACAAAGAGCAATTATATAACCTTGAATGGGGAAACTGCTAAGTAATTTAGATAAACTTATTAGAGTTCTTTTGACATCCTGCAACATTCTTATAGGCCCTGAAAATTTGCTCTGAGTTTTGCTTTAGGCTATACTTTGTTATAACTTTGATACAATTCATGTTTCCCCTTAAAATCTCTAATGGAAAGCCTTCCAAAGTAGAAGCAAGAATTTTGTACTTAACAAAGAGAAGAACAAATGGTGTGTTCTGCCATATATTAAAATTAAAGCAATGATAATCTAATTTGCTTAAGAAATCTCCATTAGTATTCACCTGGTAGCAAGCAGCTTTAATCTCCTGTCATTAGTGAAAATAGAAGCTCATTAAATACCAATTCCATTTTATTAAGGATTGGAGACTACGTAGAAAAATTGCTGTTGTAACTTCCTGCCTAATTGTTCTTAGTGACCACTAATGTTATAGTTGTACTTTAACATGTTTTTTCCCCATTTGTTTAGGTACCACAAAGGTGGAAAATGTAGTTGTAGTTGAACTGCAGTTGCTGGCATTCTTTAACACAGCTTATAATTTTCATAGTTCAACAATGTCTGGAAGGATGCACAATTAGCAACTCTTGATCTATCACCACCACTATCATATAGTGGAAGAAAAAAAGCCAAATGTATGTCATCTGGTTTACTCTAAATAGTTTCATGGAAATGAGTTCCTTTTTATTTCTATATGAAAGTGGGACATAGATCAGAGTTGGCAAAGACCTGAATCTTGGCATAAATTGTATCACTAGCCCTGACAAGGGTATAGCCATTGAATCAACTGGATCAGTCTACATGTTGACTGACATTCAACAATTGATTCTGTGGCTCTATAGTTGGGACTCACCAGTAGAACTGCAGGTTATGAGCCAAATCCAGTTACTTCAGCCTATTACTGTAAGATGAAGTGCAAAAACAAGAAAACCTCAAAGTATTGTGTTTCATGGTTCTACGAGGGTTGAATGAAAAGTAATGCCTCTACCTTTGTAACTCCTTGACAGATGGCAGTACTGGAATGCAGCAGGTACTGGCTTGTTCAGTAGACTATCCTCTAAGGTTCCATTTTGGTGAACAGTTGTGTTGTTAAGGTGCAAAGTATGGAACTCTACAATTATGGTTGGTCAATGCAACTGAAGCAACTTGCAGTCATTAAATTTGTGACAGCAGAAGGTGTCACTGCAAAGGAGATTCATCAGAGAATGCAAGCTGTTTATGGTGATTGTGTTGATGTGAGTATTGTGTGTCATTGGGTGAGTAAGATTAAAGATGTTGAGGTGAGAACATCTAACTTGCATGACAAAGATTTGGACGTCCTGTGACAGCATCCACCGAGTTTCACAAGCAAAAGGTTGACAGATTGATTCAGGACAATTGTCATATCACTCAGAGAGAAATGTCAAGCATAATTGGCATTTCACAAGAATGTGTGGGTCATATTATTGCTTTGCTTGGCTATCAGAAGATCTGTGCATGATGGGTACCCAGGTTGCTGATGCCTGAAATGAAAGCTCACCACAGCAGAACTTCAGAGACTGAATCTCACCACCGTACGGCATCCTCCATATAGTCCAGATTTAGCACCGTATGACTTCCATCTATTCCCAATACTGAAAGAAGATATGCGGGGACATCATTATGCTTCTGATGAAACATTGAGAGAACTGTGAGATGCTAGTTGCAGAAACATTTTTGACTTCTTCCATGACGACTTCAGAAAACTTGTTCATTGTTGGCAGAAATGTATCCAATTGTCTGGTGATGATATGGAAAAGTGAGTAGTGGTAGTTAAAGAGCACATCCTAAGGATTATTTCTGCATTTGATTTATTAAAATATTCCCATCCATATTCCCATCCAAGTAACGAAGGTGGAGGCATTACTTTTTATTCAACGTGTGTGTGTGTGTAAAAACAAAGGTGGATAGTGAAGGGTTGGAAAGAGGAGTTATGAGAATTATGTTGCACCGTAGACCTGAAGGCCCCTCAGTAAACCACTTGAAACCGGCAACGTTTAAATGCTTTATTTAGAATAAATGGATAAAGTAAAAAGGCTAGGAATATAGTCTATTGGTGCTCTCAAGCAGCAACAGATAGCAGCAAATTGTCCAAAAGAAGCAAGGCTATAGTCCTTTGGCAAACAGGAACAAAAGTAAGGAGAATCTTCTTGCCCCAACGGGCTAATCCAGGAAAGGGTCTTGGCACAAAGCTTGGCAAACAAAGTTCAAGGCAGGCCCACTGGCCAGGCAAGGTTCCGTGAAGATTGGCTTGGAAAACTGAACGTTGGCGAAAGATGGCAACCATCTCTGAGACCTGGCTTAAATAGGTCTCATACGCTTTGAAGTTACGACGTCACCAAGACATCGGACTGGGTTCTCATAACAGTTCTCCAGCTGGGCCTTCTCTGGCCTTTCACATGGGAATGGTATGTGATCCCAATTAGCAGTAGCACCTGGGCAAAGGGGAGTCAACCCATCTCTGCTTATCGGGCCGAGAGGGAGCCGAGCTCCACTTGTCCTTGAACGAAGAATGAACTGGGAGTCTTTGCAAAAGCTGCCTGGCTGCGGCTTGTCTTTTGGCCTAACAGGCCTGACTGGAATAACATGGCTTCGGTCTGGTTTGACCAAGGAAACAGGTTGGGGACCAGGCTGGGGTGTGACAAATTACAGGTCTCACGTCTAATGACAGGAATTGGTTTAGGACAATATCTCCAATCATTGACTTCTCCAGAAAAGGTATCAAATGTTTTATTAGGGATCTCTCCTTTGACGGTGTTTTTTTCGGCTGGGAATAGTAATGCCTCTAATAGTGAGAGGTGGAAATGTAAAATTATCTGCAAACATTCTCATCCTCAATCAAAAGCTTTCCCAACATGTTAAAAATGTCAGCCTCAGTAAGATTATTCACCCTTGTCCAAGAGCAAAGTAAAGCACATTTTTAGGCTGACAGAATGTGACTTGCCCAAGATTTCCATATCTGTGTGGGGATTAGAACCCTATATCATACTGACTCTTGTTTGCCATTTCTTTCTTTATTTTATGTGATACTAGCTTGGGGACCCGGCCCTGCCCGGGTTATTTGAGAAGCGCAGCAGGATGTAGAGTGGGTCATGGGGGCTCTGTGTGCCAAGTTTGGTCTTGATCCATCATTATTGGGAGTTGCAGTGGTATCATGAAATTACTGAAGGTAGTGCAAGTCCCATCATCTCTCGTCCACCCACCCCCAAAGTGAAGTAGGATCTAGATAGGGTCATGAGGGCTCTGTGTGCTAAGTTTGGTCTGTATTGGTGAATGGATGAGGGGTGCATTGTTTTTCGGAAGTGAGTGAAGGTACTTCAAATCCCATCATCCGTGGTCTGTCTCACAGTAAACTGCACCAGGCTGTGGAGTGGGTCATGAGGGCTCTGTGTGCCAGATTTGGTGTTGATCAGTCATTGGAATAGGTTAGTAGCAGGATTGGGAAGTGAGGGAAGGTACTGCAAGTCCCATCATCCATGTTCTGTCCCCCTCCAAACTTCAGTAGGATGTGGAGTGGGTCACTGGGGCTCTGTGTGCCAAGTGTGGTCTTTATTGGTGTTTGTTGGGGGCCGCAGTGGTCTGTGGGAACAGAGGGGTGTGAAAATACTACAAATTCCATCATCCATTGTCAGTCGTCCCCGAACCTCACCAGGACGTGAAGGCAGTCATGGGGGTTCTGTGTGCCAAGTTTGGTCTCAATCAGTAATTGGATGAGGGTCGCAGCAGACTTGGGAAGTGAGTAGAGGTACTTAAAGTCCCATCATCCATGGTCCACCCTCCTCCAAACTGCACCAGGATGTAGAGTGGGTCATGAGGGCTCTGTGTGGCAAGTTTGGTGTTGATCAATCATAGGATTAGGTTTGTAGCAGTCTTGGAAAGTGAGGGAAGGTACTGCAAGACACATCATCCATGTTCTGTCCCCCTCCAAACTTCAGCTGAGGACCCGGCGGTGCCCGGGTTATTTGAGGAAGGCATTGTGTGCCAAGGTTGGTCCGTATCAGTTGTTCATTTGGCTCACAGTGGTTTCGGGAAGTGAGTGAAGGATTATGGACCATGGACCATAATCCATGGTCCATCCTCCTCCAAATTGCACCAGGATGTAGGGGGTTCTGTGTGGCAAATGTGGTCTTGAACAGTCATTGAATGAGGGTCGCAGCAGTCTCAGGAAGTGAGTGGAGGTACTTCAAGTCCCATCATCCGTGGTCCATCCTCCTGAAAACTGCACCATCATGGGGGCTCTATGTGCCAAGTTTGGTCTTGATTGGTCACTGGATGAGAGTTGCAGCGGTCTCAGGAAGTGAGTAAAGGTACTGCAAGTCCCATAATCCATAATCCGTCCTCCCACAAACTGCACCAGAATGTTGAGTTGGCCATGGGGGCACTCTTTGCCAAGTTTTGTCTTTATTGGTAATTGGATGAGTGTCGCTGTGGTCTCAGGGAGTGGAGGTACTTCAAGTACCATCATCCATGGTCCATCCTACTCGAAGCTGTACCAGCATGTAGTGTAGGTAATGGCAGCTCTGTGTGCCAAGTTTGGTCTTGATCAGTCATTGGATGAGGGTTGCAGCGGTCTCAGGAAGTGAGTGGAGGTACTTCAAGCCCCATCATCCATGCTCTGCTCTTCTCCAAACTGCACCAGGACATAGAGTGAGTGGAGGTACTTCAAGCCCCATCATCCATGCTCTGCTCTTCTCCAAACTGCACCAGGACATAGAGTGGGTTATGGGGGCTCTTTGTGCCAAGTTTGATATTTATCGGTCTTTGTTGTGAGCCACAGTGGTCTCTGGGAAGCAAAGCGCTTTGAAGTACTACAAATCCCATAATCTGTGGTTTATCTTTCTCAAACTGCACCAGGACGTAAAGGGGATCATGGGGGTTATGTGTGCCAAGTTTGGTCCAGGTCCTTCACCCGTGCTGGTCAGAGTAAGTGAGTGAAGGTACTGCTAAAGCAGGTTTGGTACTTTTCCGAGCATAAAAAGTACAGTCAGAGAGTGATGCTACTTGCGTGTCAACTCTGAAAAAGAGGGTTTTGGTGCCAGAAATCAGACAGGCACTTGCAATGAAAGACTAACATTGTGATTTAATGCATTTTAATACACCCTGTGCCCAATTTGAGATAATAGGCTAGATGGGTGGATGCAGTACAGTAGGAGCTATGGAAATTTAATGTGAATGGAAACACCACTGCGCATGGCAAAGAGTCTGTCCTTCTCCGCTGCTGGCACGGAGCCTGGAAATATTGTTTCAAGTCAAGGAACAGAGAGACTCAGCATTGATAACTGCACTGTGAGAAAGAAATAACTTATAGATGGCTATTGTTCTCATTCTTAGGTATGACAGAGGGATGATGCTAATGATTTATGCAGTGTTTATTGGACTAATGAAATGTCATGTAAACAACAGTAATCACCAGCCAATTATGCTTGTTTTATCCATGAAGAAGGGGTGGGCTTGACTGGGATGACTCCATTGTGGGTATAAATGTCTTTGTATGAGAAGTGACGGGGTCTTTTGCCCCTACCTGCAGCTGTGTTCTGCTGGCAGAAGCCCACCAGCTGGTGCCAGAATAAATTCTTTTTTGATTTTCACCTATTTCACAGTTGTCGTGTGTTCTCCCTCATCCTAGAACCCGCGCGTACAAGCAGCTTTGGAAAAGTTAAATTGGTACTTGGAGTTCCATAACTCCTATTCTGCTTCATTTGGTGACCCCGACGTGATGGTAAAATGTACCTAGACGGGTCTGTGTTGAGGGAAAACTAACACGGTCCCCATCGTGGACAGCGCTCGCTCCCAGGCTAGTAAGGTGAGACTACCCAGGAGGGCTGGAAGGGGCGCCCCGCCTGTTTTTGACCACTTTTTGCACTGAGCCGGCCGCCTGGCTGGTCCCAAACGAACGCCTGTGGACACGGGAGAGACTGCACTAACGTTGTGGGTGAACTCAAGCCCGAAGGAGAGGCTGGCTGGGAAGCAGCCTCTTGAGAGCCGGCTAGTATAAAGTCCGGGGACATCCTAACAAGGTGCCCAGCCGCAGGGGCTAGCAAACCGGCATAAGCGCAGGGAGTCGGAGGCGACGTCAGGTCCGATCGCCAAGAGCCGACGCAAGTCGATTGGTGACGTGGGAGGCGAGACGTGAATCCCAGGGTCTGCAGGACATCGGCAAGTATAGTTTATTTCGTGCACTTTAACACTGAGGGAACACACATTGGGGAGGGGGAAAGCACTGAAGTGGGTTTTGATCTCAGGCCAGAGAAATGGGGAGTGCAGGCTCAAAGCAGAAGAAAGAGACCCCTTTGCAATGTGTGTTAGATAACTGGGACAGGTTTTGTTTGCTGGCAGTAGAAGGAAACACCCAGGAGATGAAATCTTTTGAACTTAGTAATCTGTGCACAGAGGTTTGGCCATCTGTCCAAGAGATCGGATGGCCAAGCGAGGGAACCTGGGATTGGGATAAGTGTCAAAGACTTGCAGATTATTGTCACGCAGTACATCCAAATGATCAGTGGATTTACTCCGCGACATGGGAAGCGGATGGTTGCGGAGGGGTGTGGTGGGCTGGCCCAAAGATCCGTGAGCAGAAAGGGTGCTTTGTGAACAGAAAGGTAGGGAGGAAGCCTTTGGTGTTGCCGGCGGAACAAGAAGACCTCCCTCCCTTAAGGAGAAGGCAGAGAGAGATTCATTGCCCCAACCGGAGCATGGGGAGCAGCCCCAGCGTCTCCGCTTCACGCCAGCCCGAGAGCCCCCGCCCAAGCTCCAGCCATGTTCCCCACCCTTGGGACAGGCTCGGCCGTCCAGATGACGTCAACGGCCGTGACGCAGTCTGAGGCGGTCCCGGTTGTTCCTACTGCACCAATCCCGTTCGTCCCCGCCCTGTCGCTCCTGACAAGCCCAGAGCTTTTTCCTGTTCCTGCAGCGCCAATTTCAACTCCAGTAAATTCTCCACTGACTTTGCAATTCGGATTAGGGGGCCTGGCAAATGCGGGTTCCAGCGGGGCGTTTCCGTCTGCCAGAGCAGCGTCCCAGCCTGCGCCGGCCCCTCCATTCCAGTCATCCGCAATAGTGACATACCCGGTTTCCCCTCCAGAAAGGGACCTGCTTCATGAAGAGCCGCCTGCCTACCAGGCCCCTCTCTCCATGAAGATTACTTACCCCCTTGAAGAGGCAAGAGAGATAGAGAGAAGCGAGATGCCCAACCCCTAATGCTGGCAGGACGATGGCACGTCCCCAGGCCAGAGAGGGAGAAGAATATGAATGCCCAGAGGCTTCAGGGAGGCTGATAGCGCAGCCCCGCCAAAAGTGAAGGAGCAGTTCCATAGAGTCTGGAGGAGCGATAGAGCGCTCGCCAGACCTACCCAGAAGAAGGCACAGTGTGGGAAGAGCTGCTTCTCCAATGAGAACCAGAAGTAAAACCAGGGGGCAGGAAGCAAGGGAAGAGGAAAAGGTGGAGAGAGGGGCATTAGAATGCCCCATCCGGCAGGTCCCGCTACTAGACGTCCATAACCGGGTTCAACAAGCGTATCAAATTGTCCCGTTTTCAAGTTCGGACATTTTTAATTGGAAACATAACACCCCCCCATATTCTGAGCAACCTCGTGCTATGGGGGATCTGTTAGAAGGAATTATGGCTACCCATGATCCCACTTGGTGGGATTGTAAACAGCTGTTAAACGCCCTGTTCACTGCGGCAGAGAGAAGGTGCATTGTCAACCAAGCCAGACTGATAGCTCAAGAAGGACATGGGCAGATGGAAGCTGTTGCATTTGGGAATATCAGGTTCCCAGTGGAACGAGACCCAGAGTGGAATCCAAATAATGCAGATCAGAGAGACAGAATTAAAGACTATCAGCAAATCCTATTGCAAGCCATCAGAAAAGGCCCTCCCCGGCCTTCCAGTATCCAGGCCACCAGAGGGAGTAACAAGGATCCATTTGAGTGGATGGAAGGTTGTGACCAGGCTTTCCAGACGCTTAAGGAAGCTGTAATCTCACCACCTGCGCTGGGCCTGCCAGATTTGGACAAGCCGTTCTATCTCTTTGCTGCAGAAAGAGATGGGACTGCAATAGGGGTTTTGACACAGTTTTTAGGTACATGGCAACGCCCTGTAGCCTATTTGTCCAAACAGTTAGACACAGTAGCCAGGGGCTTCCCCTGTTTGAGGGGCTGTTGCAGCTGCGGTGGATTTAATCAGAGAAGCCACCA
>JARBWK010000004.1:147759169-148059939 GCA_030556195.1 Anolis apletophallus
AGAATGATAGAAAACACTTTTTTTTAGTGCTACAGTAGTTTGGATGCCCACTGGAAGCTATCACATCAATATGGATATAGCAGTTCATACAGTACTCCTTAACTCTGACTCATAGTCAAGATTTTCTCTACTACCTGAGTTTGGTTTAAGCAACTTAATGATTACAAAAATCAAGTATATTATAGGTAAGACTATAATGCTTTAACAACTATAGTTTGAAAATGAGGTTTCCCACCTCACCTGTAAGTAGAATGATGTCCCCGGGAAAGACGGTCAGTGACCAAAATGCTGCTGCTCTCCACAACATCACCTTCCGTTGTACTTCTGATTGATCAAAAACTACGACTGTGGCTAGTGGGACCCTTGAGGGTAACTTAGTTCCTGACTTGATCTGTATTTCTTTCACATGGCAAGGGTGCAGTACTGTGACAAGGACAGTGTATTTTTGGCCTTTGCAGATACATTCTTTAAGCAATGACGAGTGCTTCTGAACTGTTTTGTTTCCTAAAATATTCTGTTCCTTAATTCGGGGAACTGGACCTATGGAAGAGTAAGCTGATTTGGCTTTCTTTGATTGCTGCTCGTCTTCAAAGTGAATTGCAGGTGAGATATCTTTAAATGTTCGGGGCCTTTTTGCAGACCAGTCTTTTTGAAAACACAGTGTTTCTGTCTTTGGTTGTTCAGTATAACGGAACTCATTATTAGGCTTGTTGTCAGGTGAATGATGTGTGGACATGCTAACATTTTCCTGAAAGTGAGTCTCTTTGAAAATTAAGTTCTCTTTTTCAGGACTATTAGATTCAAAAAGTTCAAGAGAACTCTCATAATTATGTCTACAATTTAAATCATCCAGGTCAGAATATACACTACCATTTTCATTTATCTGGAGATGCTGATCCAATACTGTTTCATGATCCCTACAAGATTCATGCAATTTCACTCCCTGCTCTTCTGCAGATTGGATCTGAATTGCATTTTGCCCTAAACCATGCCTTCCTGAAAGTAAAGCTGCCTGACTTGAGGTCAGAATACTAAGGTATTCAGTGTCTGTTGATATTCCAGGACTGGTACATAAATTGAGTGGGTTTTTTATTCTTGATTTGTCCATTATTTGTGGGCAACATGTCTTTTGGAATTGACCCAGGGGCTGGCAATGATCACACTGAAAGGCTGGTGGCTTATCACCTTGTTCCACAGACTTCATTTTATTGATATTTCTACTAGTACTGGGAGCTAACAGAGAAAAATCAAGGTGATTATGCTTCATGGAATTGATATCTTCTTCATTGTCTTCAGACTGTTTGCTTTGTTGTTCATTTGTCTTCACTGGATTGAAAAGCTCCTTATATGTAAGATTATTCATTTGATTCTCTGTACTTACATCTCCAGAGACATGACAAATGATGCCAGCTGACTCACCCATCTCATTGGTATTGCTAAAGGATTTTATACTTTGAGAATCAACTGCACAGTCTGTCAAATTTGCTATCCCACTTTTTCCACGAAAGTTTGGCATGAATTCATCTTTAAATTCATCACTTTTAGGCATCTGATGGTCTGCGTGATCTGGACATCTGCCTTTTTTTGTACAAAGCAAAGAAGTGTCTTTGGTAAAGGAAAAATATAATTTTTCCCATTTTTCAAAAATGGCTGTTGAAGATATATCTTCTTTGGGTTTCTTTGACAAAGTCGGGATGATGGGTGCACCAACAAAAATATGAATTTGAGAGGTTCCAGACATGTTTTCCTTCCAAAGATTTGATTACAGAACAAAACAAGTTCTTTTAATAAGTACACCAATTAATTTCATAGAAAATGCCTAAAATGTCATTTTAAATTTTCAAATAATTAATTTAAGAGTAGCTAGTAATCTAAATTTCCATAGTCTAGCCAAATAAATGTGTCATTTTTCAAATTATTATATTAATGTGGACCATTCATGTAATAAATAATAACACTAAAAAAGCTCGTCACTTTTTGTGACTGAATACTTCAGATTTCATATACTTTACAGATTAAGAGTTAATTTTAAATTTTGTTCATATCAATGCTGAGTGCTATTAAGCCCTAAAAGTCATTCTATTTTTTACTATACAAGTGCAATAATGGAAATATAGCTGTTGTAGGGAGTAGAGTGTCACAATGAGGAGTCATAGTGAATCAGGAAAAGAAGTTTTCTTAGGTTAGCCATTTAAAAGTAGAAATGCTGTTGCCTCCAAAGCCCAGTTGTGTCTCTCCATGCATAATAAAACATCCAATGTCATTAAATAGTATGAACACATGGAAATGACAGGAGCAATAATTAAATTTTCCAGTTTGTGTTTATAAGGAGGTAGTAGTATATTTTCTACGATGTCCAAATCTTGAGGCTTAAAACAGAAGTACCAGTCTTCTCACTTAAAGTGTTCATGAAAGCAATGGCAAAACATATGGTGATGGATTTATGAAGTTATTAAGTTGAAATCAGTAGTCCAAAATTTGTAGCAGAAATTTCAGGTGCTTGATGTCCTACAAATGATTTTAACACAAAAAAAAATGCACATGATAGATGTCCTATTTATTTTTACCAAGTATTCTACTGCAGAAGAGGAAGCAAAAACAATCTATAGTACAAAGCAGTTTCCTTCCATGTAATAAGTACATTCTGCAGAGTATTAGCTCTCCATTAGAGGTCACTATACCCTTATTTATTTATTATTTCTTCATTTCGCATATTCGTATCCCATCCTTCTCACTCCTGGAGGGGGACTCAGGGCGGCTTCACAACAGGCATTCATTCAATGCCAGCAACAGTAATAAATGATAAAAGCAATTAGTTAATGCTTTAAAATTACTAAAACATTATTTAAATCATGAAAGTTTGAAATCATAGTCCAGGTCAGTTCATTGTCATTCACACAAATTGGGTCTCATTCTAAATTGCTGCCTCTACTGTTCGAACGCTTGCTCCCATTGGCAGGTTTTGAGTTTCATTCTAAAGGATAAAAGAGAGGGGGCAATCTAATGTCACTGGGTAGAGAGTTCCACAGGTGAGGGGCCACCACTGAGAAGGCCCCTTAGAAAAGTATAAAAAGAATTGACTGCATGAGTCATGTCTCATATTTTAAAATAAATCTTGACAGAAAGGGCCACCCTATAATGGTATGATCTAGGCACTGTTAAGAATGTTAGTCTATTGTTCCCCATGGAAAAGAGTTTGGCGCATTATCTGGATGGGTATCTACAGCTGAATCTTTGAAGATCAATGTATAATAAAACAAAAAGCTTAATCTACTTTTAATATTTAAAGATACATTATTTTATCTGAATAATGCTTTTAAATACTCCTTAAAGAGATATCACCATATTACTGACAGTTTTCCTTCTTTATTTCTGGCTGTATTTATAAATATATGCAAGCCCAAAACAAAGGGGGGGAAAAGAAAATATTATTAAAATAAGTGGCATATGCCAATGATTAAAATAGTTTTGCTTAACATTAGAAACACCCCATGCCCAGGGATCCCCATATATCTAGAAATTGTAATAGAATTTGAATCCTGACCAAGGGATAGCATGCGTATAATTTGTCTGGTGAAAAGATGCTGCGTGCCACCTGCAAAATCACTTACCACCAAAAAAGCTCAATGTGTGTCTGTACCAAGTATTATTTATTTATTTTTATTTACTACATTTCTATACCGCAATTTCTCAGCCCTCGGGTGACTCAATGCAGTGAACAATAGCAAAATTCAATGCAAGACATCATAAATCATATAGAAACAGTTGAAACAATATAATAACAATCAATCAATTAAACATAATTAAAAACAACTCATTTGTGTCTTATAATTAAAAACAAGATCTGGTCTCATAATCCAATTTCCATATTCCAATATCCATTAACTGCCTATTCAAATGCCTGCTCAAACAACCAGGTCTTCACCTTCCTTCGAAATGCCAACAGAGAGGGAGCTGATCTAATTTCTGTAGGCAGGGCATTCCACAGCTGAGAGGCCCTATCTCTCGTCCCCGCCAAATGTACTTGAGAAGCAGGCAGGACTGAGAGCAGGGCCTCCCCAGACGATCTTAACGTCCTAGATGGTTCATAGAAGGAGATGCATTCGGACAGGTAAGTTGGGCCAGAACCGTTTAGGGCTAAAATTAAAGTCTTGTAACTACATTCAGTTTCAGAACAGAACACATGCAAATCACAAACATTTAAAATATATGATGGTAAACTAAATTCTGGGAGGGAACTATAGATAAATTATTCAAGCTGACATGTACTGAGCTGACTTTTCGAAAAGAAATAATTTTGCTATGTTTTGGATGTGACCAAATGATTCAGTCCAAGGACACACTTTTCACTTTCCAATAAGCATAATATACTGTCTGTATACCTCAGTTAATATTTTCACAAAAATCTATTCTTGCCAATATTCATAATACAGAATTCCAATAAATGTCAAATGCTTTCTCTCTCCATCTCTCTTAAAGACAGCCTTGTCCTTACTGTGATACTCCAAATATTCAATTATTTACATTATTCCTAATTGTCTTTTTGGAAGAAATCCACTGTGGTTCTTATGAATATTCTGGGAAATACATTCCTTTCATTCTGTTTTATTGGTGTAATTTGTCTGATGGTCTCAAAAAGATTCTTGGTTCAGAAATGTAAATCTTATAGTAATTATTAACGAGTAATGACATATGTCTGCAATTCCTTTTAATGTCTTCTCTGTGCCTTCCTTATGTTTCACTATAATTTAAGCATTTCCCCAAGAATTTGTCCTTTATTTAATAATCTAGGTTCAGTTAATTTCAGACTAGATTCTAGACAAATGAAGAAA
This sequence comes from Anolis apletophallus, assembly GCA_030556195.1. Classification (NCBI taxonomy): domain Eukaryota; kingdom Metazoa; phylum Chordata; class Lepidosauria; order Squamata; family Anolidae; genus Anolis; species Anolis apletophallus. The sequence goes on from JARBWK010000004.1 coordinate 147,764,002, forward strand.
ATATGAACTCAGAAGATATAAAATCCAAAAGCCAAATGGGAACATGGCAATCTTATAGGATACCCTGCAATCAACAATTCTTTAAAAAGTTCAAGATGAGACTATAATGTGCAACTTCAATGCATCATAGAAAATTTAGCCTAAAATATCTGGAGAACACAAAGTTGAGGATTATGGCATAGATCAGGGCTGTCCAACTTCAGGGGCCTGAATTCCGGTCACTGATGACCTGGGGGGCCTAAGGGTCTGCCTCCGCCCCTCCCCCAGCTCCACCCCCTCCCCGCTCCGCCCCTCCCCCGGCTCCAATTTACTTACAATTCCTAGTTGCATTATTAATTATAAAATAAATAAATAAAACAATGGAACTGAATGATTCTAACAGAATTTTAATGGGAACACTGAAACAGATCAGCCTGCTTTACAAGGGTAGGAATGTCAACATCAATATTTGTCGTTGCCAGCTGAAGAAGGTCTAACAATGAACTGTTGGAGAGAGAGCTCCTGTGACGGTTCTTGATAAAGTTCATCGCTGAAAACGCAGTTTCGATAAATATGTGCTCCCAAACATGGAAGTTATTCTCAGTCCAAAGTCACGCAGATATGGAAACCGTTCAGAAAGCAACTGGAAGACCGTTCTGTTCTGAAAGAACAAGTCACTGAAATCACAGAATTCTAACAGTAGGTTGAAGCTTGCTGTGAACCCACATCATTCAGGAAAATCTGAAAATCTCGTATTGAATTCATCAATAATAGTCTGCAACTCAGGGCAAAATTCAGAAAAATCCAGCACTTCCTCACACTCTGACGCCAAATGACTGCAGCTGGCGAAGAGAGATATGTCATTTTTTCCAAGTGATCTACATGGGCTCCCCAACCCTTGAGGGAGGAGTCTGTGGTTAATACCCTTGTGGGAGTTGGAGTATGAAAGGGCATGCCCGTGCAAACATTGTTGTGGTTCAGCCACCAGCGTAGGGAACTGCACACCTCCTCTGGTAGATCCAAACGGGTGGAAGGGCATTGGTGTAAGGGATTGAAAACGGACAGGAACTATGACTGTAAAGGTCTGAGTCTGAGTCTTGCATATGGGGTGACTGCGGTTGTGGAAGCCATGTGACCTAACAGTACCTGAATGTCCCTTGCTTTTACAGATTTTGCTCCTAATATTGTTAATATAATGTTCTGAAGATTCTGAAATCTGTCTTCTGGTAGTGTTGCTCTCTGTTCCTTGGAATCCAGCTGTGCACCAATAAACTGAATCTTCTGAGTTGGGATCAGGTTGGATTTTTCCCAGTTGATAATGAGACCTAGAGACTGGAGAAAGGAAAGAGTATATCTTGTATGTTCTAGCAATTCATTCCTATTCCTACTCACTAATAACCAGTCATCAATATACGGGTATATCATGATCCCTTTCATGTGTAGGTGGGCAGCTACTACCGCCATACACTTCGTAAAAACTCTAGGTGCTGTTGAAAGTCCAAAGGGCAGAACATTGTATTGGTACACCTGTGATCCCACACTAAAGGCTAGAAATTTTCGATGTCTTGGATGTATTGAAACATGAAAATAAGCATCTTTAAGATCCACTGTAATGAACCAATCATTTTTATTTAACAGTGGTAGAATAGTTTTTAAAGATACCATTCTAAATCTCTTTGGAGTTATGAAATTATTCACTCCTCTTAAGTCTAATATTGGTCGTAGACCACCTCCCTTTTTTGATACTAGGAAGTATTTAGAAAAGAAACATTTTGCAAATTTTTCTGGTAACACTGGAGATATAGCTCCCTTAGATAACAACTTTTCTATTTCCTCCATTAGTGGAGGTGAAGGATTTGTAATTTTCACCTGTCCTACAGGTGGTTGGTCTTTGAACTCAATCCTGTATCCTTCTTTAACTATACTTAATACCCATGAGTCTGTTGTTATCAAAGACCAGACTTCATAAAACGGGCTTAAACGATTAGCAAAGAGTTGCTGTTGTGGCTCTAACGTTGCACAAACCTTTCTTTGTTCATTACAGACAAACATAAACAAATCATCAACCTGAACTTGGGCAACTGGCCCTTCAGTAACTTGGGCAACTGGCCCTTGGGCAACTTGCCCTTTAGTAAACAATGTCTCAATGTCAAAGATGCTGTTTATTTCCACCTCCTCGGTTCAGCTTGTTTTGGTATGGTTGGAAATGACCCCTGAAGCCAAACTGCTGTGGTTTCCTTTGTTGAAATTGTCTGTTGTTCTGGAAAAACCTTTGGCGTTGTTGGCCATAATAGTTACCTGTGTTTCTTCGGTAGTAAGGTAAAGATGACTGCCATCTTGCTCTTTGTTGATTCACTCCTGGCCGTTGATATCCTATGACTTGCATGGATTTTTTCATCTCTTGAGTGTGTTTAATCTTATCTTCTGTTTCCGGATTAAAAATACCGTCTTCATGCATCGGGAGTTCTTCTGCTATTGCTCTATGTTCCTCCGACAGGGAGGAAGCACGAAGTCATGCATGATGGCGTATTGATGTTGCTATGGCGAATATTTTCCCTGCTGTCTTCGCCATATGCTTAGCAAATTCTTTTTGGTATCTTGCCAACAGTAATGCCTCTGTTTGGAAAGACAGTGGTGTATGCTTATCGTCCTCTGACACTTGTTCAATGAAGGGTGACATCATTTCCCATAAGAATGTTTGGTATGCACTCATATATGTTGCAAAATGTGCCATTCTTACAACAAGGCCTGCAGCCATATGAGTTTTCTTCCCAATGATATCCAGCTTCTTTCCTTCCTTATCAGAAGGTGTCATGTTTGTTTTCTTTGGACGTTTGCCCTGGCACACTTCCGCAATTACGGTGTTAGGTTTTTGTGGTCGATATGCCCAGTCTGCTGAAGACAGATCTAGTCTGTATAGGTTATCTACCTTCCTTGGTAGTGCTGGTGCCATTATTGGGGCCACGTCTTGTACCTTAGCTAGTTTCAGCAAGAAGGGCAGTGCTGGCAGTAAAGTATTGTTTGGAATATTTTGCTGTTCTGCCGGGAACATAAAATCCTCTACCGCCTCTGGTGGTTTTGGGATGGGTAGGTCTAACGCCCTAATCATTCTCAATGCTAATTCAGAGAGCTTATCCATTTCATCATCATTTAGACTCCCTTTTTCCATTTCCTTAATGCCATCCGATGTGGCAATCATATCCTCCTCTGAAGCTTCAGAGTCTTCATCACATACATATTGAGGGTGAGAATCATCCTCTATTCGTTGTTACTGTCTTGCTCTGGCCACTGCTAAATTGTTTCTTCTTTTGTGTTGCAACAGGCAGAGTCTTAGGCAACGTTTCCTTGTTACTGTTCATAGGAGCAGCATTGCCCTGTTGAAACTGTTGCCACATACAACCTTGCATAGTCAAGGCTTGCAAAAGGGCTTGGGGAAAACCTTGCAATTGGGAGCAATCCATAGGCATGGGCTGCTGCTGCGTCTCTTTGCCCTTTCCTCTTGTATGTCTCTTCCTGTGCTTCCTCCGAGACCTCCGTGCCGGGGAACTAGAGGAGGAGCATGATGATGAGGAGGAGCTGGATGAAGTCATCGACGTCGAAGGGCTACGACGCCGACGCTTCCTCCTCTTCCGAGATGGTTCGCGGCCTCGGGATCGTGCTCGGGCGTTCGGGGTAACTCGAGCTCGGGAGGCTGGAGACGAGCTCGTTCTGAAAGGCCCGGATGGAATGGGCGGAGCCGATGTCGAGGCAATCTGCTTGGACATACCGCTGCCTGAAAGTCTAATGGGAGGCGTATTATATAGTGCCTCATTCTGAATCGTCTCCAAGGGTGTCAGAGGGGTCGCCCCCTCTCCCTTATGGAAATCATCCACCTCCGGATCTTTTGTCGGTGCCCTCATGGGCTGTGTTTGTATCGGCTCCTTCCCGACCCTCGCGGGTGGGTTTTGAGCCTGTTTGTTTGCCAGTTTGGGCTTTTTATTTTTTGCTTTCTTTGGGTCTAGGGACAATTTGATCTTCAGCTGATTATCTGGTAAGCAAGTTTTTGAATCCTTTTGGGGTTTGTGAGAGGATTCCTCTTGTCCCATGGATATAGTGGAAGCGGATGGAATTAAAGCTGACTTTTCATAGAGTGCCGCTTTGACTCGCAGCTCTCTATTCCTCCTCGTTTGAGGGGTGAAAGCCTGGCATATTTCACAGACTTGGGAGAGGTGTGCTTCTCCCAGGCAGGGTAAGCATTCTTTGTGTGCGTCGTTATCCGGAATTTTGTTTACGCACGACACACCTTTTAAAGGAAGATGTAGCCATGTCCTATTCTTTCCCTTTTCCTATTGTAATTTCTTATCTAATCTTATTAAATAACTGCCAGGAAACTAAAATGTTCTCTCTCTCCGTCTCCGTGATGCCTTTTGCGGCGGAAGAAGAGAACTGGCCGTTGGCCCCTCGCTTGGGCTATTTATAGTGACGGGGAGAGTGCGCGGGGCCAACTGTAGATTTTTAACTGTCAATGTAGTCTCGAGATTTCTGGTTGCCTGCGCGAGCGCAGAGGATATTACCATAGGTGCTATTCACAGCTGACCACGATGGGAAAAAGAGGGATTTCTTTTCTCAAATCAAAAAATCTCTTGAGGAAGTTTCCGGCACTAAGCCATCTAACTTGATTGTACATAAGCAGGTCTCCGTATTGTGCTTCAATTTCCTCCAAAAAGTTACAGAACTTCCGATGCATAAGAGCCCTGTTGCCGCCTCTTATCATGTTGATGACTTTAACAACTTTCTTGAGGGTATCACTTTGCTTCACAGATTTCCCACATAAAGCCTGTTGGTGAATGATGCAATGAAGTGCTGGGCATTTCATTCCTTTTTCTCTGACATCCAATCAATCCTGTCTTTGGTCCAATCATTGCCTTTGCACCGTCTGTAGCTATGGCAGAATACTTTTCGAGACCACCGACACTGTTGACCGCTTTCATCACTGCTTCAAATATGTCCTTACCCTTTGTTGTGGAGTGAAGAGAACACAGGGTAAGAAGCTCCTCCTTGATCTCAAAGTGTTCTGATACAGTGCGAATGAAAATCAAAAGTTGACTAGTGTCCATCTGGTCAGTACTCTCGTCGAGACACAAGGAGAAATAGCAGCATTTATCAATCTTGCTGGATAACTTCTGCTGTACATGGTTACCCATTTCGGCAACTCTTCGTTGGACGGCCTGATGGGAAGCTGGAACTGAATCTAAAGCTTTAGCTGCTTTGTTCTCACCAATTGCTTTTGCCATTACTATAGCCACCTTTTTTAAAATGACGCCGTCAGTAAAAGGTTTCTTGGCTTAAGCAAGCTCAAGTGCCATTGCATACGAAGCATTCAAGGCATTTTCCTGATCAGTTTTCACTTGTGTAAACATCCCAGTTCGTTTCTGCAGTTTGGATTTGAGTTCTGCAACCATCTGAGTTCTTTCTTTGCCTTGATATTTACTGTAGCTCTCTTCATGATTTGTCGTGTAATGCCTTTTGACATTATATTCTTTGTATCAATATAAAGTAATATGCAATCCTCTATATCTAAAGTATTGGTGAATGCAAAACATCAAATATGTAAATAAGCTTCAAAGCTGACTCAAATCAATTCTCCACGCAGCTAGCTTAGTATAATTTTTTCTGTATTGCTTTATTGTTCTCTGTCTCCTGTCATAGTTCCATCCTTATTCATTCTCAAGACAGATCTGGCAAACATGAGTATCATTCTACATATAAACATATATCTCACATAGAGCAGTTCATAAGCATAGTGCTATTGTAGGTGCTAACAAATCAAATCTAACAATGCGATTCTAAGTATTAACAAATCAAATATAACAATTCATGCATTTATGTCTTGTGGTATAGACCATTTTTATACACATAGATCAATTACTTCATATTATATACATTGGTCTTCAATGACAAAGTAAACATCCCCCAGCATAAACCATAACATAATGTAGTAGCCTGTCTTTGGCTAGTAATTCATTCTAACGTGTCTATGTACTATCCCTCCCTAGGGGAACACAATTAGCAACATAAGATGTGAATGGAGCCTCTAAGTATATGAGCCTGGCAATAGATTAAAAGCTTCAGGTTAGGATTCAATCCGTCTATGAGTCCCTTTGCACCAATTAGTACTGGACTCAGAGTGGCCTGATTCTGTGCTATACAGCTCACTGAGTCTTCGTTGTATCTATGCAGCAGTGTGGGCGCTGATGGGTCCCCTCGCTAAAAGCGGGAGTCAGCCCGGTGTATGAATGTGATGCGAGTCCGCCTGACTGTAGTGCTTCCTGGCTCAAATCGCTTCAAAGTTCGTTCCTTGTTGTTTGCTAGTGGGGCGTTCAAGGTAAAAACTCCGTTCGGTACTTTACCGGCTGTAGGGAAGAGGGGTCTCAAGTTACGGTCAGTGTTGGGGTATGTCCGTGGCGGGCTTGGATTCTTCTCCTCCCGTCCTTCCGCGTAGTCAACTAAGCTACGTAAGAGTGAGGATGAGCTGCTTTCTTGGGGGCGTATGCCCCAATTGGAGACTGTGAATGCAGGAGCGGCTTTTTTTACTTTTTCCAAACTGCGTCTCGCGTCTCGCTTGTGGCTGGGCAATTTCTGTCTCCCTCCTGATGTGGGGATCCTTGCCTACGGCAGGGGTTCAATGGGCACCCGTGGGGGGCCGTTTCGCGTCGTTATGAACGTCGCTTCTTCAGGGCAATTGATGTTGGGCCACAGACCTTTGCAGCGGTGAGTTCCAACTGTTCCTTTACTTTGACTCTAAATGGAATGCTAAAAAACTGTAAGAGCACATTCCATGGCATAGAAGGTGATAGATACTCCCCATGTATAGGTGCACATACCTTTTCCTGGTTCAGTGCTTCTCTTCACTGTAGTGAGTTCCCAGGGGCTGGAATCAGCAATGAGTTAGCAATCTAGCTACCCTTAAATAGGGTGTGAATCATGTCTCCTAATTAGATTAGGAGGCTTTGTGGACTTAAAGGGTCATTTAACCCTGTGGGGTCCTCAGAGGAGAGGAGTAGGGCCCATTTGCATTCCGCCCTAAGTAATGCTGTCCTGATGTCTGTGTTATGTTGAACCTGTATCTTTTCAAGGCCATAAATGGTGAAACTGTCCGGGGGATGATTGGCTGTCACAAAATGTTTGTAGAGTATGGAATCTTGGGACTTGCAGTTAATGCGTGATCGATGTTCCATGGCTCTTGTCCTTAATTCTCTTTGGGTCTGCCCCACATAATGGTATCCACAGACGCACTGAAGACAGTATATTACTCCGAGGAGCCACATGTTATTTCTTGGCGTAGCCTCAGAATTCTGCCAGTCGTTTTTGTTCCGGATTTCCTTGCTGGTGTTTATTTGTGTGCAGATGGAACAATGCCCACATCTCTTCGTCCCCGGATTGGCCACATGATGTTTTGGTTTTCTTACATGATTGGTGTGAACTAATATTTCTTTGAGGTTCTTCGTCCTTTTGTGGGCTATCATCGGTGGACAGTCTAGCCCTGGTATTTCTTTGATCATGGGCCAGAATTTCTTGACAATTTTTTCTATGTGCCTAGAATGCTTCGTCAACGTTAAAGGCCACACAATTCTTGTTTTCTGGGTTCTTTCAGTCGGTTGTAGGAGAGTTTGTCTGTCTATTCGCTGGGCTTTAATTTTGGCTTCTTCTATGATCTTGCTGGGATATCCTCTGTGTCTTAATTTAACCGATAGATTATTGGCATCCTCTCTAAAATCTTCCTCAAAGGAGGAGTTCCTTTTCAGTCGAATGTATTGGCTATATGGAAGACTTCTTTTCAACGCAAATGAATGAAAGCTTTTAAAATGCAACAATGTATTCCTATCCGTTGGTTTGTGATAGTTTTTCACCTTTAGTGTATTGTCTTGTACGAACACCGTTAAGTCCAAAAAATTTACCGATGAATTACTAAATGTAAAGGAAAGTTTAATGTTTTGATGCCATCTGTTCATCCACGCCTTGAGACTCGACGTGTCCGTATCGTTACGTAGAATTAGAAAGATGTCGTCGATGTACCTCCAGTACCCTTTTATATGCCTGGGCATGGTGTTGCTGGTGTCAAATTTTAAACATCTCTCTTCCAAATCTCTCATGAACAGATTGGCTATTGTCGGAGCAATGGCCGCTCCCATTTGACACCAGCAACACCATGCCCAGGCATATAAAAGGGTACTGGAGGTACATCGACGACATCTTTCTAATTCTACGTAACGATACGGACACGTCGAGTCTCAAGGCGTGGATGAACAGATGGCATCAAAACATTAAACTTTCCTTTACATTTAGTAATTCATCGGTAAATTTTTTGGACTTAATTATACTAAGCTAGCTGCGTGGAGAATTGATTTGAGTCAGCTTTGAAGCTTATTTACATATTTGATGTTTTTGCATTCACCAATACTTTAGATATAGAGGATTGCATATTACTTTATATTGATAGGTTTGCACTGTAAGCCAACTTTGTTTCGCTTATATTCTTTGTACACAGCCAAAACTTGCATACAAATCAAGGACTGTACTTTGTCCTTCTTATTGGTGATGAAATAAAGGCTTTCCCAGCGTTCCTGGTACACGCGATTCTCACTGTCTATCTTCCGTTTCTTATTCATGGCTGGAAGATTAAATATTCACAATCAGCCATAGAATAGCAATGGAAGAGAGGTTTACATCCAAGTCCCAGACACTTTCTGTCAAGGGAACCCTTACTTGAGCCTAAGATATTATTGAGCACATTCCTACTTGTTATTATTGGCAATGAAATTGATGGAATTCATCATGAAATACTTGAGAACGGCACTGTTACTGACTAATTTGAATTTGCTTTCTGCAACCGAACTTGCCTATCTCAGATTGGCCTTTGTAGTCATCAACGCGCTTGTAAAAAGCGTGGGATGAGTCTTCCTGAATCTCCGTTCACAAAATAATGCCGAGAGACATACAGACATATATGAGTATATAAAACCTCAATTACAAAGGTGAATCTTTAAATTACTACTCATAAGAGGCATCCATACAGTCAAATAAAAATCTTTTACTGAGATAAAATGCAGGGTGGGCATTCAAAAGGGGCATGCATACAGTCAAATATAATCTTTTACTAACATTAAATGCAGGGTGGGAATTCAAAAGGGGCATCCATACAGTCAAATATAATCTTTTACTGAGATAAAATGCAGGGTGGGCATTCAAAAGGGGCATCCATACAGTCAAATATAATCTTTTACTGAGATAAAATGCAGAGTGGGCATTCAAAAGGGGCATCCATACAGTCGAATATAATCTTTTACTAACATTAAATGCAGAGTGGGAATTCAAAAGGGGCATGCATACAGTCAAATATAATCTTTACTGAGATAAAATGCAGGGATAAAATACTAAATTATTTTAATTTAATATTAAATATATTTAATTCCATCCTCCCCTCTCCCCTTATTTTAATTTAATATTAAATATATTTAATTCCATCCTCCCCTCCCCCTTATTTTTATTTAATATTAAATATATTAATTCCATCCTCCCTCCCCTTATTTTTATTTAATATTAAATATATTTAATTCCATCCTCCCCTCCCCCTTATTTTAATTTAATATTAAATATATTTAATTCCATCCTCCCCTCCCCCCTTATTTTAATAGTGTTTCTCAACCTTTTTTGAGCCGAGGCACACTTTTGACATTTAAAAAATCCCGGGGCACACCACCAACCAAAATGAAACAACATGACACTCTAACACAGTAATACATATAGTTAAGATCTTTTAAAATGTATTTATACACTCAGTGTGAAATGTGGACCTGTTTTGATGAACACAACATAGATATCCTGGCAGAAATCAAAGAGCTTTTGATTTCTGCCAGAATCACCGGTTGCTGTGAGGTTTTCAGGCTGTATGGCCATGTTCCAGAAGCATTCTCTCCTGACGTTTCAGTCACATCTATGACAGGTATCCTCAGGGGTGGTGAGCTGTTAGAAAATAGGCAAGTGACATGTATATATCTGTGTAATAATGTCCAGGGTGGAAGAAAGAACTCTTGCCTGCCTTGCTGCCTTGGGGAAGTGCACCTCCTGGCCCCCTCACCCGTCCCCAATTTGGGAAGGGCACGGGGGACAGGCGGAGACGCCTCCCTGAGGCAGCGAGGGCCTTGCTGCCTTGGGGAAGTGCACCTCCTGGCCCCCCCCACCCCGTCCCCAATTTGGGAAGGGCGCGGGGGGGACAGGCGGAGACGCTCCCTGAGGCAGCGGGGCCTTGCTGCCTTGGGGTAGTGCACCTTCTGGCCCCTCACCCCGTCCCCAATTTGGGAAGGGCGCGGGGGACAGGCGGAGACACCTCCCTGAGGCAGCGAGGGCCTTGCTGCCTTGGGAAGTGCACCTCTGGCCCCCTCACCCATCCCCAATTTGGGAAGGGCGCGGGGACAGGCAGGGACGCCTCCCTGAGGCAGCGAGGACCTTGCTGCCTTGGGGGAAGTGCACCTCCTGGCCCCCCTCACCCGTCCCCAATTTGGGAAGGGCGCGGGGACAGGCGGAGACGCTCCCTGAGGCAGCGAGGGCCTTGCTGGCTTGGGGAAGTGCACCTCCTGGCCCCCCACCCGTCCCCAATTTGGGAAGTGCACGGGGGACAGGCGGAGACGCCTCCCAGAGGCAGCGAGGGCCTTGCTGGCTTGGGGAAGTGCACCTCCTGGCCCCCGCACCCGTCCCCAATTTGGGAAGGGCGCGGGGGACAGGCGGAGAAGCCTCCCTGAGGCAGCGAGGGCCTTGCTGGCTTGGGGAAGTGCACCTCCTGGCCCCCTCACCCCGTCCCCAATTTGGGAAGGGCGCGGGGGACAGGCGGAGACACCTCCCTGAGGCAGCGAGGGCCTTGCTGGCTTGGGGAAGTGCACCTCCTGGCCCCCTCACCCGTCCCCAATTTGGGAAGGGCACGGGGGACAGGCGGAGACGCCTCCCTGAGGCAGCGAGGGCCTTGCTGGCTTGGGGAAGTGCACCTCCTGGCCCCCTCACCCGTCCCCAATTTTGGGAACAGGTGGAGAAGCCTCCCCCAGCCCAGCGCCCTCCCGCTCATCCCAACCTCTCCTCTCTCTCACACACACAAGACCTCAGAGCCTGCCTCACCCAGTAGGCCCGGATCCCCCTCTGCCTGCTTGGCCTCCTCCTCCCAGCAGCAGCAGCAGGAGGGGAAGAAAGGCGGGGGAGGGACGTTTTCTGGACACACCACGTGCTCTCGCACGGCACACTGGTGTGCCGAGTCACACCGGTTGACAATGACTGTTTTAATGTATCCCATCTCCCCATATTTCATCTTTAAATATATTTAAGTTTATATTTAATACATGTCGGGAGATGCGCGGAGGGAATGTGGAGCCCCCTGGGAGCCCGCTAGTTTGACATACCTTTTCCAAACGCGCAGGATCCAGGAGTACCCGGACGACGAGAGAGGCAACGACTGACTGAGTCGAAGAAGGTCCTAATCGCGTCTGTGGGCCTCAGCGATCCAGTAGTAGAGTAGCCGAAGAGTATCGCGAGAATACGCAATCCACACGGGATTTTGCTGTCAACGCCGGCGTGATCTCACAGCGAAATCCCGTGTGGATTGCGTATTCTCGCGATACTCGCTCCGAACCCAAAAGTAGGTATTTTTTTAAAAAAATTATTATTTATTTTATTTTTCATTAAAAAGCTTAGGGGGCTGTAGGGAAGGGGCTGGGGGGCCGTATACGGCCCGCGGGACATCAGTTGAACAGCCCTGGCATAGATCATGGGTGGGACTAATGCAGCTCTCCTACTGTTAACTGGACTGCAGATCCCCAAAGACCTAACCTAAGTGAAAATTGCAGTTCAACAAAACTGAAAGGCTGTATGAGTCCCATCTCTAATGCACAGCATAAAGTGTGCTACTTATTTACAGCTACGTTTGCCAGGTCACAACGTATAACAATAAAATAAAGAGTGAAAGTATACAGTTCTAAGAACTTTGTTCCAACTATCTTGAGCCTAATTGTAATTAGTGATGAGATGGGATGAAAAAAGAAAGGCCAGCCAAGCCAATCATGAATCACGAACACCAAAAAGGATGAAATATTACGGGAAACAGTAGTACCAAGGCAGAGATCAAAGGCTACACAGTGTTTGACTAAAGGTATGATGAAATTTTAGGCATTGGCCTACTATCAAAGAGACAGACTTTGCTACATCCGAGTTGTAGAGTTCAAATTGATGAAGGAATCACAAAAGTAAATAATCAGTTAAAATTCAGCAAACTGAACTATAACCATTTAAATTTTCTCCAAACCAATTTGAGCTATGTAGATACATTCAATATTGGACAAGGAACATATTTCCTTTATCTACTACATGTTTTACTTGCCGAACTCTGTGGAATAAAGCCTTCAGGTGTTTCATTAAAGAATCTAGTGTTAATGGTAGACTTCATAATTTGAACAGTAAAGTAATTGCACATAGGCTATAGCAGTTAACTGAGATATTATTTAAAATCCATCACTGGATGAAAGGAATGCTAAAGGTTGCTAACTTCTGGTATGGAGTCTGTTTTTAATAAAACTGTTAAAGGTAAAATCCTAGACCAATTCACTCAGGGTTAAATCTTACTAAAATATACAGAACTTAATTCTAAGCAGTCACGAATTGCACTTACATCTAAGCAAACATTAGACTGCATTAATAGTCTCACATGCAATGTTATCTATTCTAAGAGTAGGTACAATTTTCCTGTCACAACCACAGCAATTCAGCAAGGTGATTGCATAGCAACATGTTAGTTTCCACTCCCAAACTGAAAAGCTGTTTCTGAAATAAGGCTATGGCACATAATGATTCAAAATACAAGGAATTACAGAGAATAGGGGATACACACACACACACACACACACACACACACACACACACACACACGAGGGTGGGTCAATAAGTCTGACTTTTTGAATTTCCCGCCTCTTAACTGAAAGGGCAACACTGCTCCTGTCAATGACTATGGTTTTTCACCATAGGATTGAAAACCAGAACATGAATTTGGCTTGTTTGGTATATCTTAGTTGAAATGAAAAAGAATTCCCCCCCCCAACTTGGACACAATGACCAACAAGTGAAACCAAATGCTTCCAAACATACAAACATATGGAAAATAAGTTATGAACTAGACTTGTGCATTGGGGGGGGGGGGGCTTCATCCGTAGGCCCAAAGTGCCCGGCACAGAGTAAAAAGCGCTCCTTACTCTGCACTCAGCTGCAGGCCCTACCAGGTCCGGATGCATAGGCCCAAAGCCTGCACCAATAGGACTGGGCTCTTTGGGCCTATGGGTGCAGGTTTCCCGGCCTATGCACCTGAGCCTCTCAGGACCTGCAGCCAAGCGCCGAGTAAGGAGCACTCCCTACTTGGTACATGGCTGCAGACCCTGCCAGGTCCCACAGAATCCATCTGAAAGTCTGGCCCATCTGCCTTTCATATCGATTGCATTCTCATTTCAGGAATGCCTTTGGCAGAACAAAATGGAAACATGTATGAAACAAATGGGACAAATTAAGTTGTCTTTATACTGAAAGTGTAACAGTATATATTTAGGGGACATGGGAAAGAATCTTCTCTGCTGTGGCCCCTGTTTGTGGAGGTGTAGTTGGGACCAAGTAAAAACATGGCTTTTTATTGAAGACTTTGAGTCCTAATCTTAATACTTCCTAAAATACACATAGCTTTAACTATTTCAACCAGATCATTAAAAAAACCCCCCAGTTTTTATCCTATTTAAATTACTGTATAGGCTAAGCTGTAAGTCAACCTCATGTATAAGTCAAGGGCATGTTTTGTTATGACCTGTGGATAGACTGAGGGTCATTCTGTGGGAAAAGGCACTATTACCACTGCAGTGGACTAGTTGTCCCTGCTCACTGCTGCCATTTACTCAGGCATTCAAAAAGGCCAGAAGAGGTGTCATGGTGGAGTGAGTAGAGGGGATTGGAGCTTCTTTTATTTCTCTCAGGACGAACTAAACTCTTACCTTTTGTGTATAAAAGCACAGTACTTATACTAACCTGTGAATAAGTTGACCCAGGTTTTTCAGTTTTTGACTAACATTTCTAACTTTTGAAGGGGCCTCTTTTTGTTTTACCTGCAATAGTTTTAACCTGCCTGGATTGTTTTAATTTTTTTAGGTCATGGCCACAAAAAGATTGAGAACCACTGATCTGAGTTGACTTGTGGCAGAGATCTCATCCAAATGTAGCATCCCAATCAGACCTAAAACAAGAGATTATATTTCCATAATATTTTCCTGACAAAGAAATGTATTGCATACTTATGTTCTTCAGCTTGGTTTAAAAAGAAACATGTTAAAGACTCTTAAATTAAAAACTGTATGGCTGCAAGCCTTAAATAGATGCCCACTGGTCTGTAATTTTGTAATGATCTGCGGAAACCAGTTCACAATTTTTCTTTTTTTAAAAAAAAGAGTTAATACTACCGATGATAAAACTTGCAACTGAAATATACAGTTGGAACTCCAAAGGCACATTTCCATTACCTTTGTTAATTATTACACTATTTCTCAATGTGCTCTGCTTTGTGTAGCCAATAGAACATTAGCATTTTATCTCTGAAATGGTCAGAGTCTTGTAGATGGGTCAATGATCTATTAAAATGTGACTTAACTGCATCAGCAGGTTTAGAGCTTTGCTATGATTTTTTCAACAACCCCTATCACATCATTAGGACACATAAAAGGAAAGGCTTGCACAAGCACTATAACAGGATAAAGTCTTTACACACATCACTTGAATGGCTAGTGCTACTTGGTAATTCTAGTCACCTGCTCACAACTGACACTTGGACCATGTTGTTGTTGTGTGCCTTCAAGTTGTTACTGATTTATGGCAACCCTAAGAAGACCTTATTACAGAGTTTTCTTGCTGGGAGTTTTCAAAGAGGCTTTTGTCTTTTGCTCCCTTAGGCTGAGAAATTATGATTTTCCCAAAGTCTCCCCAGTCGGTTTCCATGGCTGGTCTCCAGAGTAATAGTCCAGTGCACAAATCACTACATCACACTAGATCAGGGGTGCTCATTAGGTAGATCGCGATCTACTGGTAGATTGCGTAGGGCGTCCTGGTAGATCGCAGGCAGGGCGGGAAGAAGGCTCAGTCCCGCCCCACAGGCTCCCGATGCCGCCCAGGTGCAGAAGGAGGTTGGACTGGATGGCCCTTGGAGGTCTCCTCCTATTCTAGGAGCCCATTGTTGTTGTTGTTATATTATTATTATTATTATCAGAGGCTGAATGGCCATTTGTGAGGAATGCTCCAATTGTGTTTTTCCCTTATGGCAGGAGGATGGACTGGATGGCCCTTGGAGGTCTCCTTCTACTCTAGGATCCTATTGTTGTTGTTGTTACTATTATTATTATTAGTAGTAGTAGTAGTAGTAGAGGCTGAATGAATATTATCATCATTATTATTATGAATAAATCCAGGGGCTTATTATACTCATATTTAGTTGAATTCAGT
The DNA here is from genome assembly GCA_030556195.1 of Anolis apletophallus. Classification (NCBI taxonomy): domain Eukaryota; kingdom Metazoa; phylum Chordata; class Lepidosauria; order Squamata; family Anolidae; genus Anolis; species Anolis apletophallus. Next base: position 147,779,518 of record JARBWK010000004.1, read on the forward strand.
CTTAAAATATATTATATGGCTCTCACTGAAATACATTTCCAAATATTTTGCTTTTATGGCTCTCTGAGTAGTGGGTAGGTAGATCATTTTGACTTGGTTGTTTTATAAGTAGCACGCATGCTGAAAAAGTGTGAGTACCCCTGCACTAGATCTACTGGGATCATAGGTAAAGTAAAGGTAAAGGTTTCTCCTTGACATTAAGTCTAATCGAGTCTGACTCTGGGGGGTGGTACTCATCTCCATGCGTTGTCCTTAAGACGTCTCTTAGGTAATGTGGTCGGCATGACTCCATGGAGCACTGTTACCTTTCTGCCAACGTGGTACCTATAGATCTATTCACATTTGCAAGTTTTTGAACTGCTGGGTTGGCTGAAGCTGGGGCTAGCAATGGATTTGAATCACCAACTTTCCAGTCAGCAAGTTCTTGAACATAGCTGTTTAAAGCACTGTGCCAATGCGGCTCCTACTGGGATCATACCACTGTTGATATTTCATACATCTTAAGCAGTAGCACACAATGTGTGTTCCTCTTGTTTTATGCTTGCATAATTGCTAGAAGTCTTGATGCTAGATGGCAGAACAACACGGCTGAATTGGGGGATTCTCACTTAAACCTAGCATTGCTTAAGAATGAACATATACCGATCCAATGATCAATGCAATGCTTACTTCTTTAGCTAAGAGGCTAAAAGCTGTATTTTATACACTGTTACAAAGATCCGAGTAATAAAATCTTCCCTAACTTTACACAATTGGACTTTTAGGATAGTTATCAACTCTTTAAAATTATGGTTATGTGCTGAATACAAAAAATGAACTGTAATTGGAACATGTCCATAAGCCACAGTTTAAATCTCAAATATGGACCAAAGCAAAAATACTCTTCTGCCACTTTAAAGATTAATACATTTTATTTTAACCTTTTGTGAACTAGAGTCCATTTGTATCTAAAATGGGCTGCAATTCATAAAAGTTTACAAGTGTTGCATTTCATGATACAACTTTTTGTCTTTTTTTTTAAAAAAAAGAACTTTAATTTTGTATTTTGTAATTTTTTTACGTTACCTTTTAAAAACATTGAGTCCAATTTTATTCCTCTGCTGGGAAAAGGGTAGGCAGATGATAGTGATGATAGTTATGCTGTAAGAGACTAATGAATTATCATTTATTAGTCTGTTGCAGCGTAACAAAATTGAGAAATAAGTCAATACTTGGTAATTCAAACTGAAATGGACTTATCATGATTTAAAGTTGCATTCCACAAAAGAGCAAATTGGATAGCAATAAGTAGGTTCTTGCTGATCTCCCACTTCCCACCTGTTTCCACCACAACCCAATATGAGAAAATTACACATCTGGGACAGGAAGGAAGTTTCCTTTCCCAGGCTGTTGAAAAAGGAAGCTGCGAAGAAGCGTGTTTCACTCTCAAATTTTAAAACTTTTGTCCACCAATTTGTGAAGGCAGATTTGATACCAAGTTGTGGTAAAAGTTAGTTGTGTGAAGAGGTTGCTACTTCAAAAGGTCTCTTCCTAAAATCTGCCCTCCACATAGATATTCAAGCTGCCACCATATAAATCTTGGCCACCAAATGTGAGGGTTTTTTTTTTACTGTTAAAATTTATTTATTAAGTTTCCATAAAATTGACAAAAGATAAAAGACATTGTCAAGGTGTACAAAAATGTAACGATGTAACAGTAGACATCATATAACAATTATCTTTCCTCCGTTGAGGTCAAGTTTACCTCAACTTTTACTTCTCTATTCACCTTGAGACGTGACAATAACATAGTAACACAAAAGAGAAGGTGAAAAAGGAGGGGATCAGAGGACAGAAGGAGGGACAGATGGTAGGAAAAGGGGAAAGAGATGAGGGTAAAGAGTGCCAAAGTAAAGTTATGAATGTGCTTTAAAAGAGTAAAAGGAGCAGGGTCTTTTGATTCTGTCTTGTCTTTGAAAGAAGAAAGATGTCTAACACATTCTCTATTATTCTTCTAAGCAAAAGAAAAGAAAAGCAAGCTTTCAGCAATAGTATTTTCTTCTTATATAATGTTGGTCATCACTTCACCTATAAGGAAGGCTTGTTAATATTTCTAACCTAATATTTCGAACCTATTATATTTGTGTATATTGGTTTTTATAACACAAATCATAACATTTCTTCTCTGATTCATTACCATTTAAAGTTGATCTCTATATTATATTCCGTTTTGCAATATATTTTAATTCAATTCCATCTATCCAAATTTGTCTCTGTGTTATTTTCTTTATCTCTTAATCTCTCTGTCAACTCCTCCATTTGCACCGTCTCTATAATCTTTATTAGCCATTCCTCTTTTGTTGGGCTGTTTTTTGACTTCCAATATTTTGCCAATAACATTTTTGCCGCTGTTGTGGTTATTAAGAATGTATCTTTTTCTTCCTTTATTTTTGAGGCTTGCGTTTTGAAATGATGTCACAGAGAGAGGTTTGTATCAAAGGAACTTTAACAGTTTATTCAATTACAATGTTTCAAAGCGTGGTGGTTTCAGAGGTGTATCTGCTTAGATGGCTACAATTTCTTAAATCTCTTTTAGAGGCACGAATCTTGTGGTTACAATATTCAAAATGATGGAGGTACACGGTTATGTTTCTTAACTGTACTTTCCACTCAACAACTTAGCAGTCATAAACAACCAACTGCTTTTCCAGAGGTATTTTACTAAACTATAGGCTCTCTACCTATTTCCAGCACTATGGCTTAGCCAGGTTAGCTTCTCAGGCCTAACCTAAACTGAAAACTGTCTTTTCCCAAGACCGACTGCTTCCCTGCAGTTCAAAATCACTGCTCCGCTCTGCTCTCCTCGAAACAGAATCAGCAGCCTTTCAAAGCCCTGCTTTCAGCTGGCCTAACAGACTTCAACTGTCAGATTTTTGAATCTGAACATTCTAAGCCTAGCTTGCTCCTGGCTGGCTCCGCCTCCCGTTTCCATGGCAATGGAACTCCTTAGAGGTTTTGTGCTCTGATATTCTCTCTTAACCCTTTGTGTTTTGCCCAAACATTTAACCATTCAACGTATATACAAATGCATAAATGTAGACCACATCTTTAAACCTGCAGATGACATAGTGACTTCATCACAGAAGCCAACTTCATATTATTAAAAACCATCTTCCTGATTGTCTCTTCTTTTTCACTTGTATGTCCCTATAGCTTTCTGCATGAAAGGATCCCTCCTGACATGACTTCCCACTCATGTGTCAAGTGAACATGGGTCCAAGCATAAGGAAATCAATTGTATCGGAGAACATGCCTTAGTTCCTAAGTTCACCTACACTTAGAGCCCTGGGCGACTACATTCTTAAATTATATTTTCAGAGATTATGTAGGCCTTCCTTTTTAAAAAGACATAATATAGCTCACGCAGCGTGAAAAAAAGCTGGCACAAGGGGAGGGTGATTATTCTAATTATAAAGATTTAATTAGATATATGGAATGACGATGATGTGACGAAAACTGATTTCAACATGACGCTGAGACTGCAATTGTATGTTTTTAATTGTTAAATTGTTGCTATATGGCTATATGGTTGTTTTTTGGGGGGATCCGTTTGCTTGTGTTGTATTGAGGGCAGAGACTGCCTTGTGTAAACCGTCCCAAGTCACCTTCGGGCTGAGAGGGGTGGTATAGAAACGTGAGAAATAAATAAATAAACCATCTATTGTTCATTTTCCAGTTGCATACCAAATATTTACTATATTTCACTGCATAATAGTCGCCCCAATGTAATCCCCCCCCGCAAAAAAATTGGTATGTTTCCTTTCTTCAAAAAATCATCTTAGCCTTGAGTCATCACCCCAGAGTACTGCTGGCAGACGATCTGCATACAGTGTAGCCAGTAGGGGAAGACAGCTTCTGTGCTATAAACAGTCCAGCTAGTGCAGGGAAGACTCCATGCTTCCCTCTTCATGTCTTTCTGCACTATACAAACAATAGGTTTGCCTCAGTGGCTGCCCCTTTTCAGCTACGACACATTCAGCTATGGTGCTTCACTTGCCCACCCCCCCCCCCCAAAATTAGCTACGGTTCTTCATTTGGCTGAGTCTGAAAGCACTAGGTGGTAACCTAGGTGGGAGACTCAGGGAATTGGGACAACACCCAGATATCATTATGAAGCCTGCCGATAAAGGTGGGGACTTGGTCCTATTAAATCGGAATGACTATATGGCAGAAGCCAAGAAACAATTGTCCATATGGCTACCACCTACTGCATTTCTTATGGAATTAGTCGATATTGCTTTGGACTACAATTATTTTCTATTTGATGGTAATTATTATGTTCAGAAAGGGGGAATCTCAATGGGGCTCTTGTTCGCGCCTAGCGTCGCTAATTTGTATATGGCTGACCTAGAATCACAATTCCTATATCCGGACTTGGAAATTACTTCGCCCATTAAGCACTACCACTGCTTTATTGATGATGTATTTTTATCATGTCGGGGGAGGGCAATCTGGAAAGTATCAAGAATTATTTCAATTCATGGAATCAGTGCATAAATTTCACCTTTGAACAAAACAAACACGCCATTACCTTTCTGGATTTACAGGTTTTCAAACACAATAATACTCTACGAGTAAAGAATTACATGAAACCCACCAGCCATAACTCCTATTTACACTTTGATTCCTACCATACGCACTCCCTCAAACACAACCTTCCCTTTTCCCAAATGATCCGCCTCAAACGTAATTCATCCCTTGAGGAAGATTTTGAACAATCAGCTTTACTCCCGACCCAACAATTAAGAAATAGGGGGTATCCTAATGCGATACTTCACAAAGCGTTAGACAAGACACGACATATACCCAGAACTGAACTTCTCCGCTCACGCACCAAAACGCCCCCAGACCAGATAATTTGGCCATTAACATACACTCCCCATTCGAACACTATTCAAAAAATAGTCCGCAAGTATTGGCCAATTGTTAGCTCCATATCTGGGTTAGAAAGAATCCCTATGATAGCTAATAAAAAAATCTAACATCAAACAGTTGTTAATTCATGCTGATCATCGCATTCCCCAACATACTACTATAGGAAAAACACACACACAACCTTGCCATCATTGCTCAATTTGCAAACATATATCCACCCAGGACACCATAACTGATCTACAAAATAAACACACCTATAGGTTACGTTCAGGAGCAACTTGCGGGACTAAAAATATCATTTATTGTTTATTTTGTGATTGTTTAAAATACTATGTCGGGGAAAGTGGGCGTGGCTTGAGAACGAGGGTGCAGGAGCACCGCTAGAGATTCAGGACACAGAATGAATCCTCCCCACTCTACATGCAATTCAAACAATATCATAGATTTGATGAATTCAAAGTCCTGGTACTCGAGAAAACTACACCTCTCCCACATCGATAGCAAGCGTTTATTACGCAAACGTGAAGTTTTCTGGATAACTGCCCTAAAAAGTGAGTTGCTTTAGGCCTTAATGACCATTTGTCAATTAGTGAGATTTTAGTATAAGACACACCTGAGCTGTTGTAGAGAGATTTAAACAGGGTTCTCTTGCATTTGTGTTGTCCAACTGAATACTGGGAAGTGGCTGCATCCACTCGCTTATATTTTGATATTGATAACCTTGGTATGTATATTTCATTTCAGCCTTACATGTATGGGTTGTCTCTAATTGCGGGTCTTTGTAATTATGATTATATATGTATTATAAGCCGCTATATATTTTGCATTATAGATTACACGGACCAGTGGATTTATTGTTTGGAACCTATAGAAGTTTTCAGGTCCCGATGAAGCTGGGTACCCCCGGCGAAACGGCGAGGCCTTTGATTTCTGACCGTCGACCTGAGTCGCAATTTATTCCGGATTATAAATATTATGATTTCTTGATGGATATGGAAAAAAAATGAAAAAAGAACTTATATTTCCTTTGGAATTGACTGCGATATTGAAATACTGGATATACTGATGCTCCACAATTTATTCCACTTCTAAGATTACTTGGATAATAATAAATATATGAATTGAATGACACTTATTGCTACAGTCTATTATATCCCGTGGGATTACTTCAGTGTTGATCTCCAGATAAAATGGCAGACAGCAAGTCTTCAAAACAAAACAAATCAATCCAAAGACCTTGTCTGAGAACCCAGAGAGCTGCTGCCACCAGTCCAAATAAACAACATTGCACTCTCATATTTTTTACATTAAAATATACAAATGTACTCCCTGTATTTGATCAATGAGTGCACTTTCAGACATCTAGTCTTTTGGCATTATTTTTACAATTTTAGCATCCAACAGGTCTTCTGCTGGCATAACAAGGTGCACTTCTGATATATTTTGTGCATTTGTTATTCTTTTTCCCATTTAAAAAACCCTTGGACTTATTGGTATCTTTAAACAGTTCTGAGGTACATGAATTGGTGCCTCCATTGTGGGCATCTTGTTATCTGCAAATTTCACCAAAAATCCTGACTTTTCAAAGTTTCCATTATTTAATCATTTCATTTTACAGAAGCTTTGGCTGCTATAATTAATCAGACCTGTTACTGAACTTTCTAGGCAGTTTTCTATTTCCATGTAAAATCTGTTTGGGTTTAAAACAATCTTTGTGGTCAAAGATATACTACCTTTCTCAAGCATTATTTCAGATAAAAGAAGTCACCTTTTTGGTTCCCACTGCCATAAATATATGTTCTGAAGTACTGTACCATAGATTGCTATTTTTAGAAATTGCATTCTTTCTCATGATGTAGATTAGATGTACCTAACAGAAGTCACAAACTATTACATTTTATACCTTAGTTTTCTGTAAAGATATACTGTTGACTCACAGAAACCAGTCTGGAAGATACTGGTTTTTGCTCCCTGAAAGACTGTGATGTGGAACGCTCAGTCTAAAATGTAAATAGACATCTTTGGAAATATCAGAAATGTTTAGAGTTCCTCTAGCATTAACTGCACAATGTCAAGTGTTCCCTGTTAAACTGTAACTAATATGAACACTAAATGTCTAGCTCACAAGATGGATGTGGTTGTGTTCTAACTTATATTCAAATAAAATGTTATTTAAGAACACTCAACAGATGGATCTGACAGCATTAGAAAAGTCAAACCTGCCCCTTTATTGGCCTCTTGTAATATATATTTTTCTCCCTAAAAGATCCATTATGAGGTATGATGAGGCTAATTTCAGGTAGATGATATTGAGGCCCCAATTAGAAGAATGCAACTCTTATTATTTTACCATAGATGTGTTTGCCTGTACTCACACCATTTGGGCTCTGGAATGGTCTTCCCTGTGCTTCAGTTTAGATGTATACTGACTGTTCCCTAAGTCAAGACTCTTTACAATGAAGATGTAGGCTGACTCTCTTCCTTGATCCTCGAAGCTATCAGGAGATACTTCAGTAGGTGCTTTGTGTTTGGTTTTTTTTAGCATGACACAGTTTACATCTAACATTACATCTTTGTCATGTATAAATGACAAAGGCTCCATTGGATTTAATAGATTTCACGCATATGCAAGTTAAGAAAAATGTTATTTCTCCCAAAGAAAACAAAGAAGTACGGCCCTTGAGGTTTTGGCCAACTAGGCCAGCTAGAATGCTAAAATAACATACAAAACGTCCCCTTTTCTATTTAAAGCAACTCAGCTGAGAACTGAATATTTGGAATTGGCTGGTGTAAATTATAGGGGTCTTGCAGATATTTGACACCTTTTTAACAGTTTATTTATTTTAACTTTGGCTGTAATGTGGGTTGTATGCTGTATGTGTTAAATGTGTTTGTCAAATGTTTTGATGCAGCTGATGTGCTAATCAATAAAACGTATTCATTTGGCCAACTTGAAGACCCTGGTAGTTGCTCATCCCTCATTTAGATGTTAAAATGCATAGACAACAAGGTTGAAACATGTGAAACCAAACAGCTGAATTGGAGGTCAATCATGACTCAACACAAGGCCCCCAGTGGTATGGAAGAAATGTGCATCATATCTGGAGGCCCTTTGGGACCCCAGAGGCCAATTTCTTTTGCTCCCAAATCCCTTCTAGAAGATGTGGAGAGAATTTTCCAATGCAATTCAGGACGCCCTTGACCCATTTTAGGTTCAGAATAGGCCTTGTTTTGAAACAGGAGTCATTTTTTCTTTTACAGGAGATGGTGCAATGCGGGATGTTGCTCTCAAACCCCAGAAATGCTATAGAACACCGATTCCCAACTTGTGTTTCATGGTCCGCAAGAATGAAAATATGGTCTGTGGCCTCACAATTACTACATTGTTGCCTCGTAACCACGCAGCAACGAGAACAATTGTTCTTGCAAAACCCTCTTATAGTGCTGAGGCAACAGTTATGTTAGGAGAGGAGAGGCTGACTACCCACGAAAGATTACTACTATCACATCAGCTCTAGATTATTAAATATGGTTTTCTGTGGGTGAGCAGATGGCAACTACTGGATGGCATATGTTCTGTGTCAGAAACTAGAGCTGATGTGGTCTATCCAATGCAATCTTCTGAATCTGCACCCTAAATAACCAAATTGACCAAAAACTGATTTGTAATCTTTCTGGTACTAATGTTGAAGAGTGGTTCCTGGTCAAAGAGGTCAAAAAGGTTGGGAACCACTGTTATAGAATAAAGCAGCAAATGGACATCCACCTTTCTAGAATGGTGGCCGAGTAATACATCATGGTCACTAGTATAAAGATGACAGAAAGGACCAGGAGAACTAAAACAGACATTTCTCTAGGACAGTGGATAACTAAAAACCCCAGACAGTTTACCAGCTGTTAAGAATTCTGGGAGTTGAAGGCATCTGGGGACCCCAGGTAGATTGAATCATCTGCTAAGAAACTGGCAGGCAACCTGCTGCCCTTCAAGATGTTTTGACTAATAACCCCATCATGCCCACTGTACTTGTGGAAGTAGTTTTCTAAAACATCTCAAACATATTAGTTTGCCGATCCTTATTAGGGTTACTATAGCTGCTTTACATTTAGGACTAAAGCAAGGTTGATATGGATCCAGATGATCAATTTCCATGAAACCTTGAGACGGAATTGATATCAATTGGAACTATGCATAACTTCAATGACAAGTAAAATAGGTAACTCCAGTTAAAACATTTCTAGCACCAAATGCTCAGTGATTTAAAAAACATACCTTTAAATTAAGTTGCATTCAATAGTATTAACTAACTGATTAATTTTGTTGCTCTAACTTTTGTAAATATATTTGTTAATGGGAAAAAAGAGTCTGTTATCATTGTATATTAACATACTTTGTGTGAATGACTTTTAAAAACCCTTAAATCAAAGTGTCTTATTTATTTAAAACTTGTTTTGGATCTCTAGAAGTATTCTTCTCTTTTCTTTACTGGGACCGGGAGGAAAAAAACCCCAACAATTCAGGCAGCTGAACTGGGTCAACAAGATTTATTTATGCTTTTGAACCATTCCTGCTCCAAAAAGAAAAGGATAGCCTGAAGTGTAACACTGAAGAACAGTAATAGTTCTGCACAAATATTCACAAAAGCCATCAACTGAGCTTTCAAGTACTATTTGAAAATAAGCAGAGAGATAAATATTTTGTGCAAATGCGAGACACTACAACAAAGTTTTGTTTTTCATAAAGCCATAATTTTTCTACAAGTTTTCCTCTGAACTCACAGGTTCTATTTTAGTTTTTGAAGAGAACCTTGAGATTCCCCAACCAGAAAAAGGTTAAAATTGTAGTTCAAGTGCATGGATATGCATAATAAGGGGGCCTAGAGGCACATGTTGAAGCCCAGGTTATTTCTATTCAGTAACACACCCACATCCACAAGTCCTTTCATTCATAAATCCACTTCTGCTACAAGACACTTTCTATTTTCTTCACAGCATCACCACCACAGTCATTCATATTTTTAACATTTCTTATAGCCTGAATACATGATGATCCCATTTTGAACAACTTCTTTGCAAACACCAGGAATTCCACAATCTAGCTGTTGAAATGTTTTGCATTTGCTCCCTTCATCTTTAAAATTGGGTTCTATATACAGTTGAGTAATTACTAGTTACATCAGATAAATCAAATGATATCTCATAGGTCAGCTCCAGCAGTTTCCAAGAAAAATACAGTTGCTTTAACATCATTATCTGGAATAAGGTCCAATAATTTTTTTTAAACTGGGCCAAACGTTCCCTAAGGTGAGGATTATCTTGACATATTTTGCAACACTGTAACCCAACTTTATTTGTCCAACTGCTTTATCAGAATTCCAACAGGAGGTAGAAGACCTCACTATCTTTGACCTCTCCCAATTTCAACTACAGTTTTTTCAATAATCATGTGTATCTAGAGTGGGCAAAGGAACCTGGTGCACAGGACACTTTTCACCCCAGCAATTGCAGTTTTCCATACCAGACATTTCTGGCCAAACATAGTCTATTTCTGATTACATGTCCAATCCTGGCCATCTGATTTTGAAAATCAATAGGAAGAAAACCAGCCATGACTAATAATCAAACTCAAATTAATTTTACTGGGAACTATTCTAAAATATTACTGAGCCCAGCTCCAAGTTACTATTGCAAGTCAATATTCTCAAAAATAACTTGCATCAGATATTCAGATACAAATTATATTTGAGTAGGCCCTAAAACAGTAAAATCCAAGTCCAAGGAGAAGGTAATTGGAAAGTAGTTGGAAGGAATGTAAAACAAACCAGGACCTATGAGGTTAGCTAAGAGACTTTCATAAGTTGAGTAGATCTGTCATTTCTATTTGCTACAGTTTACTGATATTATTTATTTATTTAATTTACTTTATTTATAGCCCACCTTTCTTGCCGAGGGAACTTAAGGCAGATAACAACCACAAAGGATAATCCACAAAAATCTCCTATGAAATATAACTTCATAAGGTCCTCTGAAGAGGCCAGCCACAGATTCAGGTGAAACATCAGGAGAAAATGCTGCTAGAACATGGCCTTACAGCCCGGAAACCACACAACACCCCAATAACTTTAAAATGTTAGTTTAAAATGCCTAGGTATTTATTTAGCACATTTGTATACCACTCCCTCTCAGCCTGAAGGCGACTCGGAGCGGTTTACAACAACATCATAAAAACAACATTTAGAACAAATTAAAAACATTAACACATTGATTAAAATCATAACAATAATAAAACATCAGGTACACTGACATTTGAGAAAATATGTAGAACTAAGGTAGCAACGTTGGGGATCTTTTTGCTTTTATATAGGAACAATCCCAAAACACTGTTAACTTGGTAAATATCTGATCTTATGAAAGAACGCTGCAAACATGCATAATAATCTAATAGTAAGCCCCACTCAAAACAATGGGGCTCAAGCAATAAACACACTTTACATTAGAGAGGTGCCCCCTTGTCGTGGGGGAGAGGCTTGTGTACATAGTTGTAAGCTATGATGGCGGTGGCATAATAGCCACCGGTAGGGCCTCCCATCCCAGACAGGTCACAACTGAAGGGTCTGACAAAGAGTGTCAACGGGCAGGATGGGCTAGTCTTTTGGCAACCATCCTAAGAGAAGGAAAACTCCAATTTCAAACCTGGGCAGATAGTAATCGTCTAGCCCTGTAAGGTCAACCATCTATGAGAAGAAAACTCAAACCAAACCTACGACCTGAGGACCTCGCTGCCACTGTCCAAGCTTGCTACGCCCTGGCAGATGAACCTTTGGTTTAAAGGGTGAGGCCAGTTCTGTGCACGCTGCGTTCCACCAGAAAAATCCATTGCACAGGCTCGAAGGACACATCCAATCGCCGTCATCAACGCGCTTGTAGAAAGCGTGGGATGAGTCCTTCCTAAGAATTTTCGTTCACGAAGTAATGCCAGAGAGACACACACACATTAGAGATCATATTTATTTACAATTGAACCTCAATATCTACAGATTTAATCATCTATAGTTTGAAAATATTACAATAAAATAATTCCAAGAAGCAAATTCTGATTTTGCCATTTTATATAAGGGACTTATAATGGAACTGCAGAATCCACAAATATTGGTATCCTGGGAGGTCCTGGAACCAAACCTCATGGGATACCAGAGGCACACTGTAGTCTATTTATAACTTTGCTTTCTGTTTAGAAGGGACCCCAAGCAGGTTAAAGTTTCATTTTAAAAGTCAAGGACTTTCTGAAACCCAAACCATCATAAATAAACTCGTTTATTATGCTACAAGCTTTATTTTTTATTTTTAATATACCAGCCAGTCACCAGCTAGACTTTTGATACTGGCAGTATGGGAAAGAACCCCTGCCTTATTATTCAAGAGGAATACAGTTCAATAGGTGTTTATGGCAATCATATCAAGTCAATTCACAAGAACAGTCTGTAAAATGTTTTTTTCAAAAACTAATTTTTAGTATAAACAAAAAGAATATAAGACTTTGCTTACTTATCAGAATGCTGTTAGGAGCTTAAACAAAATGTTCTGTTTATATAAACAATACTTCAGATTGACCATTTCATACTGGAGGACAACCACTCTAACACAAATGACTTTGGGCTGCCATCCAGCCTCTGTGTAAGTCAGCAAAGAACAATGCTGACCAGCTTAACTTTAGAAAAGATAGGGAAAAAAGGAACACATGCTATAGCCTCCTTTCTCAGAAACTATTTTTTGCTACTTCAGACTTCCATGTTTTAAGGAGCCAAACCTCACCCAGCCTGTGCTAAAATTTGCAATGTTATTTTCAAGATGTAGAAGGGTTTGTGTGCATGTCAGACATCTGAAATCTTTATTAATTTGTCTTCCTCTGTGAGTGGGAACAATCACATACTTAAAGCAAACACTTTACACTTTGTTCATTTGCTCAGATACTCACAATGGTCTAAAAGTAAAACATGTAAGTAAATAGTCCCAAGCAGGCCGGGATTAGCGTCTTTTGGCACCCTAGGCCAAAAGACGCCCCGCTGCCCCCTGGGCGCGGAAAGCCCCGCCCCCTCGGCACGGAAAGCCCCACCCCCAGGGTGCTGCTGCGCATGTGCAGTAGCAGCCCCGGGCATGGGGCTTCCCTTCCTACTCCTCGCCGCCTGGCCCGCCCCCTTGCAAAGGAAGCGGGCCAGGCGGCGAGGTCGGAGAAAGGGAAGCCCCGCCCTGCCAGCAGGCTTACCTTCCTCCTCCTCCTCCTCCTCCTCCTCCTTCATGCCCGCCAGCAGCCACGGTGGGGCGGGGCTTCCCTTCCTCCTCGCCTCCTTCCTTTACAAGGGGCGGCCCAAGCGGGCAATGGCGAGGGGAGGGCGCCATTCCTTCCTCCCTGCTCTCTCGCAGCACTCTCCCCCCGCCCTCTCCCGAGGTATGACTCTCTCTCGGGAGAGGGTGGAGGGAAAGCGCTGCAAGGGGGCGGGTTTTTTTAAAAAAATTATTTTTCGGGGGGCCGAATCTGCTGGCCCCCTTCCAAAGCCGCCGCCCTAAGCAGTGGCCTAGGGTGGCTTTATGGGTAATCCGGGCCTGGTCCCAAGCATATCACAGGGCAATAGTTCCATTAACTGGTTTTCCAAGTCCCATTAACTGCTTTTGCCTAGGAAAAAAATGCTTCCTACTGACTCACCTCGAAGGCTCCACTCCTCGGGGGAGGACCTCCTTTAGCCAGTCTCACAGACCCGTCTGGTGGGCACAAGGGAGAGGGCCTTCTCTGTGCCCCCCCCCGACTCTGCCCGGAGAGATTAGGAAAGCCCCCACTTTGGAGACCTTTAAAAAACACCTGAAAACCTGTCTTTTCCACTGTGCTATAGTAGCTATTTAATTTTTATCATTGCTCTCCTCAATGTCCCCTTTTTTGTAGTCCACCCCCCCTATGAAGGTGACATATTCCGCTTATCTCACCCTGAGTTTTTAACACTATATGTGTGCCTGCGGCCCGCCCTGTCTTTGTGATTTTAGATATTTAGTTGTATATTTTTTTTATTTATATGTTTGTATTTTTATTGCGTTTATTGCTGATGTTTGTGATTTTATTTTATTGTAATTTGTTGTCTCGGCTTGGCCTCATGTGAGTCGCCCCGAGCCCATTAGGGAGATGGGGGCAGGGTACAAATAAAGTTTATTATTATTTTGTCATGTAATAAAGAATCTTCACTTCAGGGAATAATCCTCCCCAACATCTTTCAACCACGACTCATAGGAACTGGTAAAGTATTGTCACTTGACTAACAGCAGTGTCAACTATTTAAAAAACAGAAATTGCATATTTCTATGAAACCTGCCTTAGGTAGTAGGCACTAGGGCAGACTTTAATTATTTGTCACAGCCATATATAAGCTGGGCAATAAAGTCAGTTTAATGTTCTTTAACTATTCCATCTTTGAACTGGCAACACAGCAGAATGCATATCAGAAAACAACTGCAGTAAATTTATGAGCTGGTAAAAAACCCAGTAACTCCTAGCCAAACCAAGAATTGAATAGCTACATTACTATTATCTCTTGGGTTTGTAAAAAGCAACTTACAAACCTTCAAAATATCAATTCACATTTTCCCCTTAAAACTGTATTTGCACCAATCAACTATATTTTCTCACGCTTTAAGAAAAACTAACTTGGCAAAATGGTGTATCAGATTTGTGCTTTTTTGAAGGTCAGAGTAGTCTTCAATCAGTTACACATTTTAAATCTATACACAATTACATTAATTTTTCTTGAGAATGTTGTAGGGGAGATACTAAGTTTACTCAGTATGGGAAGCCCAGTCTGCATGTTCCACTAAGCATCCATATAAATACAAATCATAGCAACATCAGTAGCATAATGCTACAAAGCATTTCATGAGCCCTATCTACACCAAACACTTAGTGCAGCTTCATACCAGTATTGAAGAAATTGGTTTTGCTGTGCAGATGGTTATATATGAAATCCTGGAACCATTTTGAGGCCCAGGTGGTGATTACACAAACCACAGAAAATTGGTGCACATTAGGGTCCTTCTTTTGCGTACTTTTGTGGGAGTTTGTTGTCTGGCCACCACAATGTAAAACTAGCTTCAAACTCGGTTAAATGGTCGGTGTAGATGAGGCCATACAGAACTATACCCATATTTAAATGGTGCTGAACAAAAGATTATATTCTCCAGCTACTGCAGCAACACATTCTTCTTTAGGTTGGCCTTATCACAAGATACAACTCAAAAAAAGTGCTAGTCTTCATACACAATCAGCTCTTTGTGGTCCTTACTAGTTCTGAAGCCTGATGTAACAGATTTGAATTACCTGGGAAAATTGATATGTGACCTACCTCAAAGGGTTAGTGTGTAAGCAGCCAATTTGTAAAATCAGGAAGTTAGGAAGGCATTTTGTGGCTCTCATCGTGCAGAAGAGCCAAGGGAGGAGCTAACTAGCAGCTATTTGCATAGAAGTGGCCTGATTGGCCAGATGCAAATGAGCAGATGCTGAGACACGAGAGATAGGCACAGTCAAGAATGGCAGAGGAGGCCAACTGAGTGGGGTTTTTTTTCAGTTAACTGGGGTAGCTAGTGCAGTTAGATGGTATAATGGAGCTAGGAGAGGACAGTCGCAGAGAGGTTTAAAAGTGCTGAGGATTTCAACGTACAGTTAAAGAGTGTACGTTTTTAGAAATCAGATTTTAGGAGTAATATTATAAAAGCCTTTTATGAAGGAAAGGCTGAGGAAATACATAAACCAAAGTCACAGGAACTATTTTTAAAGTAACACCTTCATAAGAGAATACTCAATAACCATCATTGTATCCACGAAGCATCTGTACTGTATATATATTCTTGAAACCATCACAGTTATGTACCTCAAAGGAGACAAATAAACAAATAGTTATTGTTTCATATTATGCAAAATTTCACTCTCATCTTTAAACGCCAACTTAAATAAAGCAAGGCTCCTGAAAACAAAAGGTGGCAGCAGAAATACACATTCCCTGCCCGATAGGTCCTTTATATTTTTGGTGGCAAAGATATTTAAAATCCCCTCACCTGACTGATTCATCCTTTACACCTGACATTTTTTCTGGAATTTCCAACTTTTGAAGATTTCCTGAGTGGGCACTGAATGTGCGGAAAGGAAACCGCAGTTTCTCTTCAGATCATATTGGGTTTTTTTTTTGCATTTTATTTAACCAAGAACAGCGTCCACTAACAATGTAACTGGAATACAGCCACAAGGAATATTCATTTATTTGATCTTTGTATAGTTGGGAGACTTGCAGCAAAATACTGTAATACAACTGCCAATCAGCTATAGCCTTTTTGAGAAAACGCATTTTCCCTCTGTCTCTTTCATTTTTCTTGCCAGCCCACCTCAAGCATTCACCATGACCACTGAACAGCCATGGCCATTCCTGGGCAGATTTGGAATGGGGAGCCTCCCTCATGGTCTTTTTAAAAAATGTTATTTTGAAAATGCAGTTTTGGCTACATTTGCTCATTTAGTTTCTTCCATAGAGCAGCAGATGTTATTTACTACTGTGGCAAACAATAAACAGCTGATCTTGAGAGAGCTCTACTAATAAAGGCAAAAATAATGCCTAAAACCTAGTACTAGAACTTTAACAAGAATCTCAACAAGTACATTTTCCATTAAGACTCTATTATAGGCATTCCTGAAATAGTCATTTTTGTCCACTGTGTCATAACTAACGCCTTGCTATTACCTGAGCTTCGTTTTAAATACAATACTCGGTTTATATATCCAGGACACCTCCAGAGTTCGGTTTCAAAGCTGCACCCACTGCTGTTGACAACCAATTTCCGGCCAAAACACTGATCAGATCTTCTGGTTTGTTAAACAGCCACCTTTCTACAGCTCTGAAATCTCGCAGGCCACCCTCTAATGTTCCAAAGACTCTCTCAATAAAAAAAAATCAGATGATGCATTTTCCCATACCTGGGAAAATGACTAAAAGCCACCAACAGAACATAAAACAGAATATAAAACTGAAAGAACACTGGTTAAAATGAAACAGAATGTGGCCTCATGCCACCTTTAGTTTCAGTAATGTGCTGTGGCCCACAGATTTGGTTTTCTGCCAGGGATGGGAGGAGAGTGGCAGTGTGGAGGAGCTGACTATCCCTCAGTTGCCATGGACCGACCATCACCTGATCAAGTTTAGGCTTATTGCTCCCCTTAACCTCTGCAGGGGTGGAGGACCAATTAAGATGGTCCACCCCAGGAGGCATATGGATCCTGAGGTATCCCTGACGGCTCTTGGGGAGTTTCCCACCACTCTCAGTACGCGATCCTGGAATAGGAAGGTGACTAGGTCTGTAGACACGATTGCTCCGGAATGTACCCTGTGAAGTAGAAGAGCTAAACCGAACATGGCTGTGTCTTTATCTAAAGGCATAAGCCGCGGCAATATATGAAATCTACAAAGAAATCTGTTTTTGCAGCCAACACTGCTTCTGCAAAAAAACCATCCTGTTGAGCTGTTTTGAGCAGTCAGAGGTTTGTTAAATCCCATCCCTGACCATTTGGCAGCTCGCTGTGAAGCATTTGCTCAGTTCTTTGCAGATAAAGTCACTTTGATCCACTCCAACCTTGACGCAATGTTAATAGCAGTCTCCGAGGATGTAACACGAGCATCTGCTTGTCCAGTTCTGATGCATTTGTTTCAATTGATGCAGCTCGAGGATGTGGACAAGATACTTGGGAGAAGCAAGGGTAACCACATGCATCCTCAACCCCTGCCCAAGCTGATAAAGGAAGCCAGAGGGGGTTTCGCTGAGTGTGTGAAGGTGGCCGTTAATGCCTCCCTACAGGAAGGCAAGATTCCAGCCAGGTTAAAAGAAGCTGTAATAAAACCGCTGTTGAAGACACAATTACTGGATCCCACTCAATTGAAGAACTTTTGGCCAATCTCCCCTTTTTGGACAAAGTCACTGAACATGTGGTGGCTTTGTAACTCCATGTGTTCTTGGAAGACATTGATTATCTAGATCTGGCACAGTCTGGCTTTAGGCCTGGTCATGGAACTAAAATAGCCATGGTCGCCTTAGGGGATGATCTGCATAGGAAACTGGACAGGGGGAGTGTGTCCCTGTTGGTTCTACTGGACCTCTCAGCAGCCTTCGATAACGTACAGCACAGTATCTTTCTGGGGCACATCGCAGGAATGGGGCTCAGAGGTACTGTCTTACAGTGGCTCCAGTCCTTCCTGGAGGACTGTTCCCAGGTGTTGTTGTTGAGGGACACCTGCTCGGCCCCACAGGCTTTGTCTTGTGGGGTCCCATAGGGTTCAATATTGTTCCCTATGTTGTTTAACATATATATGAAACCACTGGGAAAGATCATCAGAGTTTTGGAGTTGGATGTCATCTGGTCCTGAACCGATGCTTGGCAGCTGTGATGGTCTGGATGAGGGTGAACAAATTGAAATTGAATTCAGACAAGAAAGAGGCACTCCTGGTCAGTCGTAAGGCTGAACAGGGTATAGGGTTACAGCCTGTGTTGGACGGGGTTACACTTCCCCTGAAGACACAGGTTCATAGCTTGGGAGTGATCCTGGGCTCATCACTGAACCTGGAACACCGGGTTTCAGCGGTGACTAGGGGACATTTGCACAACTAAAGCTTGTGCGCCAGTTGTGCCCATACCTTGGGAAGTCAGACTTAGCCACAGTAGTCCACCGTCTGGTTACATTTTGTATAGACTATTGCAACGCGCTCTACATGGGGTTGCCTGCGAAGATTGTTAAGAATCTTGAGTTGGCCCACTAGAGCGAGGTACAGGGAGCATACCCCCCCCCCCCGGTTACGCCAGCTCCACTGGTTGCCAGTCTGCTACCGAACACAGTCTGCTACCGAGCACAATCCTGCCTTTAGCCTATAAAGCCCCAAAGGGTTCCAGCCCAGCTTACCTGTCTGATCGTATCTTCCTCTATGAACCATCTTGGAGACTAAGATAATCTGGAGAAGCCTTGCTCTCTGTTTCACTTCCCTCAAAAGTGCAATTGGTGGGGACAAGACACATATGCTCTAAGATTCATCTTATTGGCCCTAAAGAATTCACCAGAAAATCCTACACAAAAATGAATGAAACCTCTTGTTTTTCCTAGAACTGCTAAGGATACACAGGAGTCAAAGGCCAAGTAGATTTCAGAGATTTTTATCTTCAGCAAACAAGTAACAAAGGCTTTCTTAGTGATCTTCCATTTTTATCTGAAGGCCAGGTTACAAAAAGTCCTTCACCTTTTGTAGGGAAACTTGTTAAGCTTAGCAAGTATGATGTGGATGTGTCATGCAATAAATTAACTTCCCTTCAGGGAATAATCCTCTCCAACTTCTTTCAATCACAAATCAGTGTTAGGTAACTAACCAAATACCTTTTGAATTCATCCACTATGAGGAGAGAAGTCCAGCATTCCTACAAAGTTTAACTGTCAACAAAAAGCAAAACATAACAAGACAGTGGCTAATATATGTATAATAAAATAAGCATTTCTATTCTTTCTGCCTCCACATTATTTTCTCTTTGTCCAGAAGAAAACACTAGTCAAGTATATAGACTCCAACAAGAGAGGATCCATTAATGTGAAATGCTCATGGTTGACACAGTGGTCACAAAAACTCATAGTAAGTATCTTTTACATGGAAGTCATCCATGAAAAGAATAAGACTCCAGTATCACAGAGACCACCCTCCATTAGTCCAGGCAGGCAGACTCTGCAGTAGATGGTATATGAACACGATCCCAGTTTTAGATTCAAGCATTCAGTCCTAGATTATTCTACAACATGCCCAGAATGAGCAATAAAATGGAGATGGATGGACACAAACTATCTCTATTTGCAACATGTCCAATGGGCTTCTACAGTTATGACACTAAATAATCCAATAGAAGTATTTGTGTCAGATAAAGCACTTGTTCATCTTTGGTGATACACACCCAGTTAGCATGCTGTTCAACAATCAAGTGACAAATTACAACAGATTTCACTTTCACTGACCTGGGGTTATAGGGGAACACGTTAAGACTCCACAAGAAAGCAAGTGAAACTTTTGTTTAGCAGATTAGGAAAAGGAATACAATCCGATCCTTTCACTAGATTGCCCTCTATGGCACAATGGGTTAAACCCTTGTGCCAGCAGGACCGCTGATCAAAAGGTCGGTGGTTCAAATCCGGGGAGTGGGGTGAGCTCCCATCTGTCAGCTCCAGCTTCTCATGTGGGAACATGAGAGAAGCCTCCCACAGGATGATAAAACATCCAGGCGTTCCCTGGGCAACATCCTTGCAGACGGCCAATTCTCTCACACCAAAAGCGACTTGCAGTTTCTCAAGTCACTCCTGACAGGGGAAAAAAAACTAGATTGTGAACTATTAGCAGTCATTTTCATCCCTTACTTCAAATCTTCCATGTAGTAAATCCAGATTCAGCACCCAGGTCCTCCCTTCCATATCATCACTGATACATAACAGTCCACATAGAGGAAACAGGAAATTGGGAAATAATTTGTTATTGCTACATCTATATATAGCATTATAGATTTTTGAATTAATGTGTGAATGTAAAGAAATTGATTATCTACTTATTCCATGCATATCAATATATATATAGGGAAACAATATAGGAGTCGACTTTTACCATGTAGTTCATGCTATATAACCCATTACTATTAAATATATAAAATAACCTCAAACAGGAAAGATAGAAAATGCAGGGGGAGGGAGAAAACCACACATCATCAGCATAGTTCGTGATAAGAACACTAAGCAGGCTAACAGTCTTACAGATGGAATTACAGATGAAACAAAATGAATTCTAGGAGCTTATGAAGCTTAGCAATCACCCATACAACAACCAGCTGTGCCAATATGCAAGTAAACAACTTTTTAAAAACTTGGTAAATAGATATTCTGCTTTGGCTCTAGGGCCCAATCTGAAGAAATGCTGCTGCAAAGAACACCTCAATCTTAACCAACTATTTATCTGGAATTTTTAAAGCAGGAGATCGAAATTTACATGCTGGAAGTAGGCTTCTGTGGTATCCTGAGGATCTTCCAACATCTTGCAACAACGAAAAAAGGTTTGATCTAAAATGAAGTACAACAGCATGCATTTTAACTAAGATGAGTCTTGCATCTGATGTACAGGTATAATGCTTGGAGATATCGAATGAACTCAGCTCTATTCAGTATTTCTGAGGTATTTTACATAGACAAGGACTGAACTCTAGAAAATGTAATTTAAATTAACAGATGATTCCTGATTCCCAATAAGGGTTGGTGCAAATCTATCTGGAAACTATGCCTTCAGTTTGGGGAGCTCACTTGTATAATTTCAAATGTACCTATTGCTAGGAGTGAGGAAAATAATCCACATTTTATTTTTAACTTCATTTCTTAAATTCCAGGCACACTATAGCCTAATCATGCATTTCCGCCATATGCCAATACCCAATTATCCGACAACGAGACCCCTAAAAGTTTTTCCCCCTAAAACAAATACTTCAGTCTCACTTTTGCCAAACTGAACATGCTCCACTTTCCTTTCCTTCTGAATAGGAAGAGTTTTATAGGAAGCCAATGTATCTTGAGATTCCAAACATAGATGTACAGTAGGTCCAGGGCAGGCATGTAGCCAGGGGGCTAAGGGGCTTCAGCCCCGATTTCTCAGGGTGGTCCGCGAAAAGGCCTTACTGGTACATTATTTAAACTGTTATGTTTATTCATATCATGATCTAATCACCATGCTCATTACATCCCACATTAATGGGGTTATTGGGATAACAATACAAAAGGTTTGCTAGGGTAGACCCTCTTCCACCCAGTCTCAGCCCCCCCCCAACCAAACTCAGCCCCGAATCAAAATTCTGGCAACGGCCCTGGTCCAGGGTTAACATAAAGAGTATTTTAACAACCCAGAAAAACAGAGTCAGCTGCACCCTCTATTTGTACATGTACAAACTTGCCTAGAACATTCCTCCAACCCCCATTCGGCAATTGATTGTTTTGGTCCTCCGCAGTAGCCTGTGAACTCTGTTCCTCTCTGCCTTCCCACAGAGCCTGGGAGCATTGTAGGGCTTTATTTACACACCACTTTCTTGCCCATATTGTTTGGGGATTGCTCCAGCATTGGTCTTATCTGAAAAGCCGAAATCTGTGAGCCAGATGCAATCATCAAAAGAGCCACACCGGGCTCGTGAGCCATAGGTTCCTGGCCCCTGGGCTAACCTAACCTAAAAGAAATGTGGTACGTATGAACACCAAGAAATGAGAAGTCCTGGCACTCAAGCTGTTACCAATAATGCTATGGATTTTGAAGAAGCACAAATACAGAACAAAAGGAAGAAATGCGTCAAGAGGAGGGCACATCAAGTAAATCCTTGTCATGACTGCCTTCCATCTGAAGGTCTATGTCCTCATTGTGAAAGACCATATGTATCCAGAACTGGTCTTCACAGTCATTTACAAACCCACCACCAAGACTCTACTTCTGGAAGGCAATCATACTTAGCCACAACTGATCGCACATGACCACAAGTTCCATTCTTTAGGCATGGCCAAGATGCTTCTGAATCTTATTTCTGCAACACATTTGTAAATTGGAATTCATAGCAAAATCTGCATGCATTCCTGTCATGCATAATAAGAACCATGGATCTGAATGAAACTTATGGAAACATACATGAATTGCATTTGGGAGCAGAGGTTAAGATATCCCACTATTCTACTTTGCAATATAACTACATATACTTTTCTGAAAATTCAATAAACACTTCTAGAACATGGCCATATTGCCCAAAAAAACCTACAATGCAAACACCACAATGCCAATTTTTTTCAGCCCACCTCAAAGAACTCTGGGAAATTCTATAGCATATCCTCTGTAAAGAGACCTTAACTGCCATATTTTGTATTGGGCCTTGGCACTCATACATACAGCCTCTCTTTGATTTATATTTCTTTTTGAACGGCCCCTGAGTGCTGCATTAAAATTGCTTTCTTTCTGACTTAGCATAGAAGGAAGGTACAATAAAAGATATAGGAGAGCAGTTTGTTCAGACCTGACATGGCACTGCCAGAGTCAGGGAAGCAAGCAAAGAGTTGTAGATCAGAATCCTACTTCTGCTATTTGCTGCATGGGCTAAGAAAATGATTAAGATGACTACAGCAGTCCAATGAGCAATGCACTGTAGAGAAAGATTGGTAGACCAAGTAGTGCTTTCAGATTTCGGCGGTGACCAGGGAAGCTTTTGCACAGTTAAGACTCGTGCGCCAGCTGCGCCGTACCTTGGAAAGTCTGATCTGGCTACATTCGTCCACGCTCTGGTCACATCCTGTACAGATTACTGCAATGCACTCTATGTGGGGCTGCCTTTGAAGAGGGTTCGGAAACTGCAATTAGTCCAACAGGCGGCAGCTAGATTACTAACACGAGCTATATGCAGGGAGCACACACCCCTCCCCCCTGCTGTGTCAGCTCCACTGGTTGCCTGTCCACTTCCGAGCTCTATTCAATGTGCTGGATTTGACCTACAAAGCTCTATACGGTTCTGGCCCAGCTTACTTGTCTGAGCGCATCTGCCCCTACGTCCCACCCCGCAATTTAAGATCATCCGGGGAGGCCCTGCTCTCGCTCCCGCCAGCATCTCAAATGCAGCTGGTGGGGACAGGGGACAGGGCCTTCTCGGCTGTGGCCCCCGACTGTGGAACACGCTCCCAAGCGAAATACGCTCGGCTCCATCCCTTCTGGCGTTCAGAAGGAAGCTGAAGTCTTGGCTTTGGGACCAGGCCTTTGCACAATAGCTTAAACAACACCTGACTGGAATGGATGAGTAATGGCAACATATTTGAGGATATGGCTTTGTTCTTATCAATTCGGAATTGTGGAGTAGCCTATTGTTCTAATTCAATTGGCTGTTGATTATTGTTTTAATCTTACTGCTATTGTTCAATTTTGTATTTACGGTTTTACATTGTATTGATTGTGGCATTGGATTGCCTTTGTTAGCCGCTCTGAGTCTCCCCTCGGGGGTTAAGAAGGGCAGGGTAAAAATGCTGCAAATAAATATATGATCTACATTGCTTAAAAATGCACATCATTTGTATATTCGCACATCATGTGATGGGCGATATACAAAAAAACAGGAGGATCAGAATGTCTCCCTGGAGCATCTCTCCCTGAATAACCTTATCTTCATGACCTTGGAATGTGCCCCTACTTCACACCCCTTCAAACAGCTGTATAAAATCCACATTGAACTGGATTATATGGCAATGTAGACTGAGGCCCCTTCCAAACAGTTGAATAAAATCCCACATGATCTGCTTTGAACTGGAATATATTTATTTACTTATTTATTTACATTATTTCTACCCCGCTCTTCTCAACCCCCAAGGGGGGACTCGGAGCAGCTTGACAAAAGGCAGCAATTTGATGCCGATACACAATATACAATATAAAACCATAAACATTCAGCATTAAAATACTGTTAACATTGAACACGCAATACACATTCACTTGAGTTAAACAATTATTATTATTGAACTTGATTATATGGCAATGTGGGCTCAAATAACCCAGTTCAAAGCATATATTGTGAGATTTTCTGCCTTGATATTCTGTGTTATATGGTGTTGTGAAAGGGCCCTCAGCCTCCCAGGTAGACCATGTCAGATTTGGGAGCATTTGGCCTTTCAGGACTGTGCATAAGGGAAGCCAACCCCGTGCAGGGGGGGTGTCCCTGTCCAACCTTGATGTCTAGGAGCCCTTCCACACAGCCATATAATCCAGAATATCAAGCAATCAATCAACTTTATTTGTTATGAGTCGCCCTCCACCAAAGGTGCTCTGGGTGACTTACACAATTAAAATAAACAGGTTATATAGTCACAGCTTGTTACTTAACAATCATAGGGTCTTCTGAAGAGCCATGTCTTGAGTGCCCCTAAAAATGTATGTAGATCAGGAGTGGCTCTTTGGTCTGGCGGTAAGGAGTTCCACAAGATTGGGGCTGCAATTGAGAAAGATCTCTGTCTTGTGGACTCCAAACGGACCTCTCTAGGGTCAGGGACATAGAGAAGATTCTCATGAACTGACCTTGGCAGTCTCTGGTGGTGGAGTGGCATTAAACGGTCTCTTAGATATGAAGGACCCTGACCTCGAAAGGCCTTGAATGCTAGGACCAGAGTCTTATAGAAGACTCTGTGTTCAACCGGCAGCCAATGCAAGCGCTGTAGGGATGGCGTCATATGGCACCTCACTGATGTTCTTGTGAGGAGTCTAGCGGCTGCATTTCGCACAATTTGGATCTTACGAATTGCTGCTCGAGGTAAGCCCACATACAATGCATTGCAGTAATCCAGCCTCGACGTAACCGTGGCATGGATTACCGTAGCCAGCGCCTCTGTTGGTAAATAAGGTGCTAATTGCCTCGCTTGACGTAGATAAAAGAAGGCCATTTTACTAGTGGAGGCAATCTGGGCTTCCATCAAGGCAGATAATCCACAATATCTGATTTGACCTGGGTTATCCGAGTCCACACTGCCATATAATCAAGTTCAATAATAATAATGATAATACTTTATTTATATTCTGCCCTATCTCCCTGAAGGGCAGATTCCAAACATAAAAGGCAAACATTCAATGCCCGAACACAACAACCATACACCCACAATAACGAAAATGGACAACCCAACATATAAAAACAAATTATGCCTTAACAATTAAAATTCAATAAAAAAGCAATGTTATCTGTTATATCAAACATAAGACAAAACATCAAACAGAAACGTCAATTTCCCAGTTCCTTGGGCAGGGGTGCTCATTAGGTAGATCGTGATCTACTGGTAGATCGCGTAGGCCGTCCTAGATCGCAGGCAAGGCGGGAGGAAGGCTCCCGATGCCACCCAAGTGCTACCAGGCCTGGGTTATCTGAGGTCCTTTCCACAGTTGAATAAAATCCCATGTTATCTGCTTTGAATCAGATTATATGGCAGTGTGGACTCAAAAAACCCAGTTCAAAGCAGATATTGTGTTATATGTTTCAAATTTTGGAAGTGGATAGGTAGATCATTTTGACTTGGTTGTTTTATAAGTAGCTTGCACGCTGAAAAAGTGTGAGCACCCCTGCTTGGGGCCATACAGATTGATCATTGCTCAATATGTCTATTGAGCTGGTGGGGCGAACAGGGCAAAGCACCAGGAATGTGGCGCAGCTGGCTAAGTGTCAGCTGCATAAGATCTCTCTGACCAGTAGGTCAGAAGTTTGAGGCCTGCCCGGGTCGAGGTGCGTGCTTGACCTTTGCAGCCCAAAAGACAGTTGCATCTATGAAGTAGGAGATAAAGGTACTACATTAAGTGGGGAGGCAAATTTTGACTGAATGATGAGGCCATTAAAGAACTCCAGGAACGCTGAGGAATGCGGAAGGAACAAGGGACGCTGGGAATGCTGTGAGATTAGAAGTGCGTCGGCTCCCCCTGGTGGCCAGAGTTTGCCTCTGTTTGTCTTTATGTTTGTGGAAACGGCAGCGATTGTCTGCTAAGTATGTGTACCTGTAATCCGCTCTGAGTCCCCTTCAAGGTGAGAAGAGCGGAATATAAATAAAGTGTATTATTATTATTATTATTATTATTATGAAAGGTTGAATAATGCATTTCATTGGAATTCCCCAGCCAATAAGGCAAATGATCAGATTGGCTCGAGGATTCCGAGAGTTGTAGTACAAATAGGAAATTTTCCAAAGCTCTAGTTCGATGGATGTTAACAGCACAGGCCGAATTTCCAAGTTTTTGAATTTGATACTTATCATACATGAGTAACATAGTTTAGAATATGTTTACATTCAAAAATGCCTTTCTCCTTCTATTCATCCCTAGTTTCATTTTGTTCCTTTCACACACAGTGAACACCAAAGAAATAGCACCGGGAATGTGGGGCAGCTGGCCAAGTGTCAGCTGCATAAGATCTCTCTGACCAGTAGGTCATGAGTTCGAGGCCTGCCCAGGCCGAGGTGGGTGCTCGACCTTTAAGTGTAGCCTGCTGTCGACCTCTGCAGCCCGAAAGACAGCTGCATCTGTCAAGAGATAAAAGTACCACATTAAGTGGGGAGGCAAATTTTGACTGAATTATGAGGCCATTAAATAACTCCAGGAATGCTGAGGAATGCGGAAGAAACAAGGGATGCCGAGAGATGAGGAGTGCGTCAGCTTCCCCTGGTGGCCAGAGTTTGCCTCTGTTCGTCTATATGTTGTGTATTGTAGTAACAACAGGGATTGTCTGCTAAGTATGTGTACCTGTAATCCGCTCTGAGTCCCCTCCGAGATGAGAAGAGCGGAATATAAACAAAGTAAATAAATAAAGTATATGGATTTTATGCAGCTGTGCAGTGGTTCTCAAAATTGGGTGCCCAGATGTTTTGGCCTTCAACTCCCAGAAATCCTAACAGCTGGTAAACTGGCTGGGATTTCTGGGAGTTGTAGGCCAAAACACCTGGGGACCCACAGGTTGAGAACCACTGGGTTAGGGCCTTAGGCACGAAGGATTATGGATAAGCACTACAAACTAAACAGGCAGAGACTGTTCTTCTCCCAACCCTCTTCAATGCGGATTTTATACAGCTGTGAGGAAGGGGTTTTAGGAATGCTGTGGCTCAGCAAGGCCCGCTCGTTTCTGCGAGGAGCCTCCAGGCCGCACAACTCAGGCCTCCTCAACCCGCTTGGGCCTCAATCTCCCAGGATTCCTCACCATTGACCAAGAGGGCTGGGGCTTCTGGGAGTTGGAGGCTTCTGGGAGTTGGAGGCTTCTCCCTCAACCCCCGCGCGCGCGGAATCCTTAGGGCCAACTGCCAAAATACTTTGGAAAGGAAAAAGGAAACCGTCGCCCCGAGCGCGCGCTCGGGTAGAGGAGCAGAGGGCGGGGCAAAAACCCCAAGCCAGCCAATCGGGAAGAGCCTTGCCTCTGCTTTCCACGCCCCGCTCGCTGTGGGCGCGCGGAAGAAGGCGAGGGCAGAGGAGGGGAAGCGGCGCCTGCGCAAATGGGAGGCCCCTCCGCCTCCGCCCCTCCCTCCTCGCCGAGGGGCCCTTTTAAAGGCAGCGGCGGGGGCGAGGCCGCCCGTGGTCGAGTGCCATTGGGTCGGCCTCCTTCCCCCCTCCTCGCCCTTTCCTTCCGCGCCGACGCCCTTCAGCCTTTTCCTCAGAGAGTGGCGCGCGCTCCTGACTGCCTGCCTGCCTGCCTGCCTCGCGCCCTCTGCTTGTCTCGCGCCGCTGAGGGGAACCACCGCCGCCATGTACCGCTGCTTAGGGGAGCTCCTCGCGCCCGCACGCGCCGCCGCCGCCTCCTCCTCAGCCGGGGAGCCCTGCGCGTCCTCCGCCGCGGCCCTGCTCTCTGGGACCGGCCCGGGGACCCGCAACAGCAACAGCCGGAGACGCTACAGCCAAGCGGTGGAGCGGGAGGACGACCCCAACTTCTTCAAGATGGTGGAGGGCTTCTTCGACCGCGGCGCCGGCATCGTGGAGGACAAGCTGGTGGAAGGGCTGCGCACCCGCGAGAGCCCCGAGGAGAAGCGGCACCGCGTCCGCGGCATCCTCCGCATCATCAAGCCCTGCAACCACGTGCTCAGCGTCTCCTTCCCCATCAAGCGCGACAACGGCGAGTGGGAGGTGGTCGAGGGCTACCGGGCCCAGCACAGCCAGCACCGCACCCCCTGCAAGGGAGGTGAGCAGGCCCCGCGCCACGCAGGCAGCCAGGGAGGGAAGGAAGGAAGCAGGCCTTGGGGTCACCCCACCAGCCCCTTCTCCAGCTGGACCCACTGGCAGGAGTTCTAGGGGGCCTACCAAGGCAGAATGACACACAATATCTGCTTTGAAGTGGGTTAGCTCAGTCCAAACTGCCATATATCCCAGTTCAAAGCAGATATCGTGGGTCATTCTGCCTTGGTAGGCCTCCCAGCACTGCCAGTGGGTCCAGCTGGAGAAATAGGGCAG
Source organism: Anolis apletophallus (assembly GCA_030556195.1). Lineage (NCBI taxonomy): Eukaryota > Metazoa > Chordata > Lepidosauria > Squamata > Anolidae > Anolis > Anolis apletophallus. The sequence goes on from JARBWK010000004.1 coordinate 147,808,468, forward strand.
TTTGGTCTTAGTCCAAGCCAGGCCTGGGCAAACTTGGGCCCTCCAGGTGTTTTGGACTCCAACTCCCACAATTCCTAACAGCCTACCGGTGGTTCCCAACTTTTGCCCCTTTCAGATTTGTTACGGCTAGGGCGCCTTCCCCACAGATGAATAAAATCCCCCATTATCTGCTTTGAACTGTGATCTATGGCAGCTTGGACCAGGGCTGGGCAAACTTGGGCCCTCCAGGTGTTTTGGACTCCAACTCCCACAATTCCTAACAGCCTACCGGTGGTTCCCAACCTTTGCCCCTTTCAGATTTGTCACGGCTAGGGCGCCTTCCACACAGATGAATAAAATCCCACATTATCTGCTTTGAACTGTGATATATGGCAGCTTGGACCAGGCCTGGGCAAACTTGGGCCCTCCAGGTGTTTTGGACTCAAACTCCCACAATTCCTAACAGCCGGTAGGCTGTTAGGAATTGTGGGAGTTTGAGTCCAAAACACCTGGAGGGCCCAAGTTTGCCCAGGCCTGGCTTGGACTAAGACCAAACTGCTCTATATCTCCAGCTGGACCCACTGGCAGGAGTTCTAGGGGGCCTACCAAGGCAGAATGGCCCACAATATCTGCTTTGAACTGGGTTATATCACAGTTCAAAGCAGATATTGTGGGTCATTCTTTCTTGGTAGGCCTACCAGCAGGCATGTAGCCTGGGGGGGGGGGGACTTAGGGGGCTTCAGCCCCCCCCCCCCGAAATTTTCAGGGTGGTCCGCGAGAAGGTCTTACTGGTACATTATTTAAACTGTTAAGTTTATTTATTTACTATTTTTATATGCCGCCCTTCTCAACCCCGAAGGGGACTCAGAGCGCCTTACAGCAAACAACAATACTGCCGGAGTGGCTTACAATGTACATATAACAATACTGCCGGAGTGGCTTACAGCAAACTTTATTCATATCATGATCTGATCACCATGCTCACTATATCCCACATTCATGGGGTTATTGGGATAACAATACAAAAGGTTTGGTAGGGTAGTCCCTCTCTTACTCAGACTCAGCCCCTCCTGAATCAAACTTAGCCCTCCCCAATCAAAATCCTGGCTACCGCCCTGCCTCCCAGCACTCCTGCCAGTGGGTCCTGCTGGAGGTATATATCAGTTTGGTCTTAGTCCAAGCTGCCATATATCACAGTTCAAAGCAGATAATGTGGGATCTTATTCATCTGTGTGGAAGGGGCCCTAGCCGTAACATATCTGAAAGGGGCAAAGATTGGAAACCACTGCCTTTGGGCCCTTCCACACAGCCACTTAACCCAGAATGACAAGGCAGGTGAGCCATAGTATCTGCTTTGAACTGCATTATCTGAAGCTCTGTCCACACAGCTGTATAAAATCCACATTTTATGTTACCTTTGGCGCCCCCCTTGTTGTGGGGGAGAGGCTTGCGTACCCCAATGAAGTTGTGAGCTATGATGGCAGTGGTTCCCAACCTTTGCCCCTTTCAGATTTGTTACGGCTAGGGCCCCTTTCACACAGATGAATAAAATCCCCCATTATCTGCTTTGAACTGTGATATATGGCAGCTTGGACTAAGACCAAACAGCCCTATATCTCCAGCTGGACCCACAGGCAGGAGTTCTGGGAGGCCTACCAAGGCGGAATGACCCACAATATCTGCTTTGAAGTACTTATCTCAGTCCAAACTGCCATATATCCCAATTCAAAGCAGATATCGTGGGCCATTCTGCCTTGGTAGGTCTCCCAGAACTCCTGCCAGTGGCTCTAGCTGGAGATATAGGGCAGTTTGGTCTTAGTCCAAGCCAGGCCTGGGCAAACTTGGGCCCTCCGGGTGTTTTGGACTCCAACTCCCACAATTCCTAACAGCCTACCGGCTGTTAGGAATTGTGGGAGTTGGAGTCCAAAACACCCGGAGGGCCCAAGTTTGCCCAGGCCTGGTCCAAGCTGCCATATATCACAGTTCAAAGCAGATAATGTGGGATTTTATTCATCTGTGTGGAAGGCACCCAAGCCGTAACAAATCTGAAAGGGGCAAAGGTTGGAAACCACTGCCTTTGGGCCCTTCCACACAACCACTTAACCCAGAATGACAAGGCAGGTGAGCCACAGTATCTGCTTTGAACTGCATTATCTGAAGCCCTGTCCACACAGCTGTATAAAATCCACATTTTATGGCACTGTTGGCGCCCCCTTGTTGTGCGGGAGAGGCTTGTGTACCCTAGTGAAGTTGTGAGCTATGCTGGCGGTGGCATAATAGCCACCGGTAGGGCCTCCCATGATAGACAGGTCAAAGGGTCTGACAAAGAGCGTCAACGGGCAGGATGGGCTCTCTAGCCTTTTGGCAACCATCCTAGGAGAAGGAAAACCCTTGATTTCAAACCCGGTCAGATGGTGCTCGTTTAACGCTGTAAGGTCAAGAGAGAAGGAAACTCGAACCAAAACTACGACTTGAGGACCTCGCTGCCACCATCCTAAGCTTGCTAGGCCCCAGCAGACGAACCTTTAGTTTAAAGGGTGAGGTCAGTTCTGTGCACGCTGCGCTCCACCAGAAAAAATCCATTGCACAGGCTCGAAGGACACATTCAAACTCCAAATCATCAACGCGCTTGTAGAAAGCATGAGATGAGTCCTTCCTGAATCTTTGTTTGCGAAGAAAAGTCAAGAAGGATTGAGATAACCCACTTCAAAGCAGATATTGTGGCTTCTCTGCCTTGCTATTCTGAGATATGTGGCTATGTGGAAGGGCTGAAAACACGCTGAGAATGAGAAAAGGCTAAATCACTAGTGTATTACAAATGTATATCAAGCATCTAGAATAATCACATATAAAGATTGGAACTATATAATAATAGGTTGAGTTTGTCCAATCACAGTGTGTGGAAGGGCCCTGACTCCACACTGCCACATAACCCAATTCAATGTGGGTTTTATACACTCTGGAAGAGGCCCTTCCACACAGTCCAATATCCCAGGATAGCAAGGTAGAAAATCCCACATTATCAGAGTGTGGACTCCGATAACGCAATTCAAAGCTGATATTGTAGGATTTTCTGCCTTGATATCCTTGGGTATAGAGTTGTGTGCAAGGGTCCTAGACCAGGGCTTCTTAAATATCTCCACCCATTTTAATTGTATATAAAAAAGATAAAAATCAGACATTTGAGCAAATCAATATTTGCAAGGCTTGCTAGAACATTCCCTCTCATTTTTATGAAATACAGCTGAAACATTGTCTGCATTTTAAGGGCCCTTCCACACAGCCCTATAACCCAGAATATCAAGGCAGAAAAACCCACAGTATCTGCTTTGAACTAGGTTATCTGAGTCCAGACTGCCATATAATCCAGTTTAATGTGGATTCTATACAGCTGTGTGGAAGGGGCCCTAGACCGGGGGCTTCTTAAACATCTCCACTCAAGCCTATTTGTGTATAAAATTGGGAGGAACAAACAAGTGTTTGATAGCAAATCAACATTTGCAAGGCTTGCCAGAAAAAGGCCTTCTTTTTTCCTTTTTATGAAGTACAGCTGAAGCATTGTCCGCACACACAACTAAACCCTTCATAACTGATTCATGTCAATGTCTCAAAATGGCCCGTAGTAGCTCGGACCTCGTCACACTCTCCCCTCTCATATTGCACTTGCATTGTTACCGAACTGTCATTGCTGAATCAGGACTATTGCACTAGTGATGGGTTTAATCTCAGTTGCTACATGGAAAGTAATTGCTTGTGAACTTACTGAATTGTTTAACTGTGTTCCATGCTGTCAGCGGTAGTGAGAATGCTTATAGGAAGTTCAAAGAATGCTTGGGCTATTTCCCCTAATCAGCAAGTTTTGTAATGGTAGCCTTCAAATTGTTGCTCTTACAGGATTTTAACGGGATTGTCATGTTTCTTGGCAGAGGGTTGGACTGGATGGCCCACTAGGTCTCTTCCAACTCTATGATTTTATGATTTTCTGGGGCTAAGAATGGGTGACTTGCTTAGGGTCATCCAGTAGGTTTCTGTGGCTGAGTGCGGATTTGAAGCTTAGCCAAAAAAGTTGTAGTTCAGTGCTCAAACCACTGCACCAGCTAACTCTCACTAAAAAGTGGTTTGTCTATTGGATTATAAGCAGCAATTCATTTTTCTAGACCAGGCATGGGCAGACTTCAGCCCTCCATGTGTTTTGGACAGTTGTGGGAGTTGATTATTGCACTATTTATTTATTTACGACATTTCTACCCCGCATTTTTCACCCCGGAGTAGACTCAAAGCAGCTAGATCATGGATCTATTTTAAATCTGGTTGCTGCCTCCAGCAGAATTCTGGGATTTGTAGTTTAGTGGAGGGGGCTTTAAAATGCTCAGCCAGACAGGTCCTGGGCCTCCCTAAACTACAAACTTCAGCATTCTGCAAGGAGGTAGCAACTGGGTTTAAGGTTGATCCATGCTCTAATGCAGGGTGGCAGTTACCAGCCCTCCAGGTGTTTTGGACTTCAACTCCCAGAAATCCTAGCCAGTTTACCAGCTGTTAGGATTTCTGGGAGTTGAAGTCCAAAACACCTGGAGGGCCGGTAATTGCCCACCCCTGATCTAATGTGATGTTGAAAACATTTTTTTCAGGGCCCCACAGTTTAAGAACCAGCACAATCAACTATTGCTTCTTCAGCTGACTTGTGGAGCAACTACAGCTCTTCCCACTGCTATAATCATGTCTGTTAGCTACATTGTTTCCCTTCTTCCCCTGTATCCATCCAGGCAGCAGCAACACTGTTAACCCATCTAGTTGCCATCCTCCAAACTCAGACTGAAGTGCCTTGGCACCAACCCATTAAAGGCCTAGCAAAAGAGTAATGGGTGCCTGAAAAACTACAGTGCAGTGCTGTCTAGTTGCAAAAAGCTGCATCTGGTTTGCTCCATGACAGTTCTATCATGTTGTTTTTCTCAGCTTAGGGCTGCTGTTTGGGGCCAGGGAATCATTCATAGGGTTACGCCAAGGGTCGTCAAACTAAGACCCATGGTCATTTACCCGGCCCTCGCTCAGGATCAACTTATGTCTGAAATGTCTTGAAAGCACACAACAACAACAATAACATAAGTCAAAAGCAGGCCCACACTTCCCAATGAAATACTAATAAGTTTACATTTGTTAAAATTGTTCATTATAATTATTTTATTGTTTTTAAGTGTTTTTTGGACTACAAACAAGGTATGTGCAGTGTGCATAGGAATTCATTCATGCTTTTTTCAAATTACAATCCGACCCTCCAACAGTTTGAGGGACTGTGATCTGGCCATCTCTAAAAAGTTAAGGCACCCCTTGACTTTTTGTTGGTTTTGCTGCAGTGGAGGTCTTGCTGGAATTCACTTCACCAGCAACTTTAGCTGTGTGCAATACACTGTTGCCTGTCCCTACTACTACCACCACACTGGGGAGTTAAATCCATCTTTTTATAATGGTGCAAATTGAAGTTAGTACTTCATTGCTGCTCAACTAAACTCAGAGGATGACTCTGCTGGGAAACAAAGTGACTGAAGTGATGTAATACTGTTTATTGGATTTGTTCAGCCCCTCCAGTGGTGTGTGGGTGAAGGGAGTTCCCCATATTGTTTTGCTTCTTCTAATGCGCGTCCACCTTCACTCTTTATAAAGTTAGCAGTATATATATCCTCTAGTCTCTTGTCTTATTCAGGATATACCTAGTTTTTGTACTGGAAGCTACTGGCTTTAATATTCTGAGTGACATGTAAAATGTAATGATATAAGTTGCAGCTAGTTGCATACGGAATATTCTTTTCAAACTGGATTGAAAGGAGACTGTAGTCCAAGTGAATGTGTAGCAGGGCATTCAAAAGACTTGCATTCTGAACTCTTGAAAATAGCAGTAAGTAGTTTCTGTACATAATTGAGTTCATCCCCCCACATAATGAATATAGTTCATTGAAATTCCTATCTCATGTGTTTTTCAATAATGGCTTCAAGCTATCTCTATAATGATATAAGCTGCTATGAAAAACTATTCCTTGGATAATGTGTATCTCTTTTGTAGGCAAATCACATTTTTAGCCAAAGCTCCTGTATCAGGACTTTTATTCTTAAAAACAACTCCATAAGATTTGCATACACCTGCATCTTTATCTTTGAGGTCAGAAGTTAATTCTCTTTCAGGGTTTGTGAAATGCAAGTGATTGTGAGAAACAGATGTACTCTGCCTTATCATGGAAGGCAAGACTTCAACCTTTGGGAAGACAGGAGGAAGTGCAGTTTATCCAAAGGCAAAATATGTTGTCTAATCTGTTAGGGATTATTTTGCATTATATGCCTTCTCAGATGAAGAACACTACTGAGAAGGCAGAGATAAGAGTGGTGGCTTTTATAAGCAAATTAAGCACTGCCTCTGTAATACATTTGTGAACATTTGCAGCATTTATAACTGGGGACACACTTCCAGTCAGTTTTCTACATAGCTAATGAGATTATTCCTCCACATAGTACTCAGAAGGAAATTTGCACAAAGGCAAGAACATGATACCCCAGGTACATTTTTTATAAAAAAAGTGTACCTTTTTGCACTGTCATACATTGTGATTCATGCAGTATATCAGGCACTCAGTCTGTGCCTAAGGACAAATTTTGTAGGAATTATTGGAAGGGTGAAATACTTCTCCCATAGTATTGTCTGTTTGTACTGATGAAATAGCAGAACTATTGGTAAGGTACATCTGAGAATCACAATGCAAATATTCTTTTCCTTCTCTGAAAAAGGATTTACGTATTCTCTGCTTCCTTTCCTTTGGACACATTTTTGCAACATCGGTCCCTGAAGACAAAGCAACCTTCTGAGCACAAAAAACCAGTGTTTTCAAAGGGAAACAGTAAGCTTCAGGGACCGATGCTTTGTCTTCAGGGACCGATGAGCTGTTTGCTATCTCAAGGTTATGCTGTTGATTGAAGTAGTGTCTTATCTTCAGAAGTGCATTCTTTGTGAAGTTATTAAGAAAAACATCATTATCCAGAGAAGAGTGGAGTATCCGGTAACATTAAATAGTGTAAATGGAGGATTCTGGAGAATTTGTGTGTTTTGATACATGTTTCGGATATGTCTGCCACTGTGAAGTGTAGTTCATAATCTGTTGGCAGCTTTAGGGATTCCTAAAGGGACATTTGCTATTAATGCCATGAACCAATTGTTCTCAATTAAATGTACTGAATAAAATAACTAGGTAGTCTTGGACTGATAACTAACTTACTCTTTGGTGTCCTGATATAGGAAGCCTTCCCAGAAATGCACAAGACAATGTGTCATTTTTGTTTGCAGTTCTGCAGTGTGGGTTGCCAACACAGCACTTGTGCGTTTCTGACACAGCAGTATTGGTTATCTGTGTGGAAAGAATGATTGCAGCATATTCATTCTCAACGTAGCAGAGGTTTATCTAAGTCCATTGAAAATGCACGCGCAGTCCTTTAACATAGAAAGAGCAAATGCTCAGTTAACTCAGTTAAGTTGGTTTCGCTTTTGTGTGCATCTTAAAACACAAAATGTCTCCAGGATTCCCTGCATGATGATTGCAATCCGTTTATTCATTTGCTTTATATTCAGACTTGTTTCCTTTCCTAGAGTATTTTCAGGGCCTCGTTATCTTTCAAATTTTAGTTCTTGTTTGTTCAGCATTTTCTGTGTTGGAACAGCAGCAGGGATATATACGGAAATTATTTGCCTGCTATATATTTTGCTTTGAACAGTTTTGGGGCTTTAATAAAATTTGCATCTTGCTAGTCCCAAAAGAACTTTTAAAAGTCCACATACTATTCATATTCTTATTTGAATTAGAACACCTTACCCAATGAGTGAGCATTATGATCAATTGGAGGCTTTATATGCAGGACTACCAATACTATCCATTAATCTACTGTAGTTTATAATTTGTATTTTATAAATTAATTCCTAATCCTAATATTCACATATTGTAGTATTTAAAATTAAGACTCTATAAACATGGACATAAATACTTGCTATGTGGTTGGTGAAGAGTATTCATAAAATTTAGCTAATATAACTAAAAAGTTAGGTCATGAGTAAAACTTCTATATTCTCTCTGCCGCCTCCTCTGAATTTTTCTTTCTTCTTAGCTATTTGTTCATTTAATTTTATTTGTGAGTATTACATTGAAATAAAAGAGCATAATTAAGGAGAGTGACCAGCATATCATATTCTTTCCTATTATTTGCTCTTTTAATTGAAACTGATTGGATGTTTTAGGCTTCATATACATTTGTCTGTTATGTATTTCATTACATTGCCACTATTTATTTTATGTGTGGATGCCAAAGGAAGCACAATCAATAAGAATTGGTTGTGCTTCCTGGAATGGAATAGGAAGATTGTGGGAAATGACTCACTTTTAGATTTGAGCTCTGCAGAGTTGTGCAAACTCAAGGCAATGGGTCCCTGTAACATGCCATAGAATTGAAATGTTTCGCACATCACACTTTTGATGGATTAAGTTATTGCCAGAAACTGCTTCCACCACATAGCTCTTTTTTGTGATAAAGGATAAAACTGTGACCTTCCATGGAGTTCGTGGTAGTTTTGAACAGCTAAAATACAAGGGGTATCACAGTCTGTTTCTGAAACTTTCTCAAGAACTAGTAGTATAAGAAAATGCTTACATGACATTTCTCTATCTAATTTTAGAGGGACACATTCATATTTTAATAGTTTAATAACCTGCACCTCTTAAGTATTTCTTGTCTTGGAAAACCTTATTAAATTCACAGTCACCATATATATGCAGTCGACTTGAAGACACACACTGATGCTTGATAGTTTATTGGTAAAGAGCTTCCCTTACTTCAGTGGTTCTCAACCTGTGGGTCCCCAGGTTTTTTGGCCTACAACTCCCAGAAATCCCAGTCAGTTTGCCAACTGTTAGGATTTCTGAGAGTTGAAGGCCAAAACATCTGGGGACCCACATGTTAGAACCACTGCCTTACTTGATGTTCGCCTGATTTGTGGACTTGCATTTCCCACTGTATTCAGGCAGTAGCCAATGACCATTCTGGCAGAGAATGCTTAAAAGTGTAGTCCATTGTGCCCGAGGAATACCACCTCTGACCTTAAAAAATGCTAGTATTGGGACCAGCTTATTTTAATTGGTTTATAAATGTGCCGGAAGTCTTTGGGGTCTGTAGGGTAAAGTAAACATTGGAGCTTCAAGTAAATAGCAAAGGAAATTTGGGTTTTCTTGTTTGCATTCTACATAGCTGAGAGAAATGATTAATCTGGGATACTAAGCTGAAAGATAAGACTTGCTGTTTATCAGGATCAGTGTTAAATGCTCTGACGATTAAAGTCAAAAGGTCAAAGTAGTGGATTTTTAAAGACTTGGATGTATTAAGTTGTCCGAAATTTCTACTTTTAAATTCTGGGCATGTTAATTTCCCACTAGTGTACCTCAGCTCTTTTATTACAGATGTACTATTGCTGAATCTGTGACCAACTTCATGCAAACCAATTGATTGATTATGGAGCAGTGCCCTCCCCCCTTTTCCTGGTAATAATGCATGCTCTTATAGTGTTTATGGGTTTTGGAACACTTTAAATAGGTTATTTCTCACAACTCTGTAACACCTATAGTATCTGTACAATGCAAATGAGGGAGCTACATTTTGTGTAGTGCTTCAAGTGTTATCCATTTGTTCTGTATATCCAAAACAAGCCCAATGCCAGTGAACACAGTACTGGTAAAGCAAAACTCTTGGTATCTTCAGTATATGGCCTCTATAGTTGGGTTGTATTGGCTCTTAATTTTGTAAATGTTAATAGCACACATATTAGATCAAGTGAGTAATCTGTCAGATTTAATCTTTCAGAATGATTTTAGTGTTGCTTTATCAAATATGTTCATTTCAAACCTGAACAGAAACTGGAACACAGTAACATGTGATGATCTATACTTTTCCAAAGGTATATCTAGCTTTTGAGAAGCGTGTTCAAAAAGACATGCAATTGAAACTCTGTAAGACTGAGGTTCTCAGCCAGTTTACCGGCTGTTAGGATTTCTGGGTGTTGAAGGCCAAAACACCCTGGGACCCACAGGTTGGGAACCACTGCTGTAAGAAATATAGAGTGTGACTCTTGTATCTGTGGGGGATATATTCCTGGATCCTCTGTAGATTGTTGCAGCCATGGATAATATTGGACCCTGTGTGTTGACTATACTTGGGACGGAATACTGTAAATTTACATTGCAGGACCTGTAGAGGCGTACAGACACTTCTGAGGGAGGTCTGTATGCTTCAGTTTCTGGAGCATGGATAAGGGGATCATAGTGTACATGGGAAATATACACAAATAACTTTATTCGGTGAAAAATTAGTAACTTGCAAATATAAACACAAAATACCTCTCATAATATCATGTAGAACAGAGATACATTTGGAAATTAAAAGAAAATCAAGCATGAGTGATTACACAATTGACATTATTTTAGAATTGGACAACAATTTATAATGGAGAAAAGCTATGGTCCTGTTTTCCCTCATTGATTGTGTGCTTGGAGGCAATCCTTTATATGAAACCACAGCTGCTCTTGTTCATCATATGGACAGCTGCTTAGAGAACTAAATGTATCCAAATAGAGTACAGGAAATGGGGCTTAGCAGTGTACAGCAAACTTGGAAGGAAGTTGCCTGCCTTCTCTTAGCAAAACTAAAATGGAGGCTTTAAGTATGTGGCCTGAAAATAAGCTGTCAGTTCTGTAGTAATCTGCAAATATGACCTATTTCCATTGTCAGTGAGAGCAGAGGGTTGTTTGGAGACCTGGTTTAAACAGAAGATCTTCTCCAGGAATAATGGGTATTGCATATTGTAAACACTTTAACTGAGTGCACCCATGGAGCATAAACAAGATTATTAAACAGTGGATAAATTAAGAATACAATTGTCTTTTGAATTCTTGCTAAGAAAGAAATTTTAAAAGCTCTTCTATCACTTAAGTGAAATATATTGTTAGTATTGTGTTTAAATGAATTGGTAAATTGTTCTGTGCTTTCAAGTCATGTTCAATTTATGGCAACCCTAAGTCAGATTTATAATTGGATTTTCTTAGCAAAGTTTGTTCAAAGGATATTTGGCTTTGCCTTCCTCTGAGAGAATATGACTTGCCCAAGGTCACCCATTGTGTTCCTTGGCTGAGCAAGGATACAGACCCTGGTCTTCAGAAACATACACTTGAACAGATTAGGCTAATGTTAAGATACAAAACTGAGTTGAAATATTAAAATTAGCTGATGAACTGGGGGGGGGGGGGGACAAACTTTGCATAAATGCATAGAATTTTGGGTTAACCTTCCTGAGTTTATGGTGATATGGTAACAAGCCAAGTTGTTTGGACCATTGACATTTATTATATTAATTTTTAGAGTAGTTTCCTTTTTTTTGTTAATATAGACACAACTATGAGAAAAATGCTTTAAAACACATTATCTAGTTTCAGCCTTTAGTATTATCTCACGGAAGGGGGATATATGCCCCATCCTGTAAATTCCCACTACTGCTCTATTACAAAGGAGGATTAATAGAATCATGGTGCCTCTCTAACTTAACTTTGGGTGTGTCAGAGAAAAACCTCTGCTTAACAAACATGATTCTGAGCTGGTTCCAGTGGAAAGTATTTTGCCTGCCAATGAGTCATTCTGTAATTTAAGATTTCTGTAACAGAAAAACATATTTTATCCTAAGTTTCTAATGGGCATCGTAGCAGCACTGTATGCTACGGAAGAGGAAGTATTAACTATGCAACTTCCATATAGTATTTTCTGTTTTCTTCAACAGAGTTGCAGGATTAATTCCATAAAATGGTGAATAGCTATGCTTGTGTGCTTGGTTGAAAACAAAAAATAACAGTAACCTGTCTACATCCAAAGGCCAAAAACAGCAATCTGTCCTGCTCTTCTTCAAGTACAGTAAAGGGATAAGTTCCTCATATTTAATATCCGATCTTTGTAGCCCACTAATGCAAGAGGGGAAAGTATATGTAACAACAACAATTCTTTATTGATTAGCCAATTTTGACAATATCAAAGCATACAAAACATACACACTTACCCATACATACAATGAATGCATATATGAATACAAAGCATACCGATCTACTGTCCTGTCAACACACTCCCACTCCTAACTTCAGTGGGTTTTTTTGTTGCTCACTCACCTGCCACCTTTCCCCTTGCTCATTCACCACCAGTTTGGGCACTCAGTCTCTAAAAGGTTTGCCATGACTAGTAAAGGTTATGCATCTGGATCATCAGATGGTGTTTCAACATCTGACTGTACAGATGTATAACTTATACACACCTATACTTTGTGCTGGTCTGTGACCGTAATAAAGTTTTGATTGATTGATACACACCTATTTCTTCTAGTGCGTTCCATAGTTTTTCATCTACACAAGAAAAAGCTTTGTTATACTATATAAACCACCAGTTGGTTTTCTTCGGAAACACAATGCGAAGCCATGGAGTTCAATAACATTACAGGTTTAGGATAAAAGCTATCTCTCAATCTGTTTGTTCTTGTCTTTGTCACCCTGTACCATCTGCTAGATTGTAATAATTTTTGAAAAAAGAATACGCTGGGTGAGATGGATTCTTAAGAATGCTGTGAGCTTTCTTAAGGCTGTGGGACTTATAAAGTTCTTCCAAACTTCCAGAGGGAGACAGCAGCCAATAATTTTCTGTGTAGTAGTGGTGACCATTTAGAGTGCCTTACTATCTACCACCGTGCAGTTACAATGTGCTTGGACATCTGACATCATGCATCTGGAAAGGAGCAGCATCCCTTCTTTCCTCATTATGGGCTTCCTGTGGGCATCCGGTTGTTCATTGTGGAAAAAAAGATACTGAAATAAATACCGATTGAGTGGTTTACTGAAATAATTTTTAGTTATTTGTGGGGCTGCCTTTACACGTTGGATATCACAAAGTAATTAAATAACTATGTTTTGAAGGGAAACCTCACTTTTACAAAATGCATGGAAATACTCTTGCTTTTTAATCTAGGGATGGAGAAGAGAATTCATGCTCAAGCATTTTGGAAATTCATAGTTGCTATATATTGACAAATGACTTGGATGCAGATAAACACATATTTTGAAGTTATTCATTGTGGCTTTCAATATTACAAATGAACCCCATCAAGCAAGTATGTGCTGTAATGTCATCCCCCTCTGCTTGTGACTTTCTTCTTCTTTTTTACAACTCTCAAAGCTTTATTCTCTCTCTTAGATGACTATAAATAAGTGTTTCCACTATGGAAATGAAAGTTTAGTACAGTACATTTTCATGACTGGGGAATGGATATTTTCTGAAGATCTCTTCAAAAAGGGCAAAAGCTTAGAAAAAAATTATATGCTGGAATACAGTTCTTTATAAAGTCCCTTGTAAAAATTTTAAAAAGAAAAATAAATAAATCTGCTTGTGACTTTCTGACTCCACAATAATAATCAAACGGGAAGACATGGGTGCACCAGTGCATAAAAGCCTGAAATTGAGTTGTTTTGTCTAACTTGCACAAATACAGTGTTGATTGTGTCAGTGCTTGCCATACTTCTTAATTACTTTAATCTAAAAGGGGAAGTGAATTTCCTGTTTTAAATCTAGGAGAGGTTTTGAAGTCCTGGATTACTATGTTGCATACAAATTTAGGATCCCCTTTGTCTGGCTCCGTAGATCTGTGCAAAATCGGCGACATGGAGCTTATCCCAAAAGAGTTTCTAATGCAGTGTTTCCTGAATAAATAAGAAGTTTCACTTGGATCTTTCTGCTTTTCATATGGCATAATATGAAATGCATAGGGGGCTAACCTTGTTCCTGTTTCTCTTAACAGGTATTCGTTACAGTACAGAAGTAAGTGTTGATGAAGTGAAAGCCCTGGCTTCTCTAATGACATACAAATGTGCAGTGGTTGGTAAGTAATGTTTGTTAAGGCTCATATCTTATAATTTATTTTTGGTTGGTGGTAAATAAGATCTTTAAGTCTTAAAATATTATGTCAAAATATATACAGGCTTTCAGGGGTCTAGAAAAAAGGTAAGGAACTTGTTGTTATCCCAAGTGTTGGATTGCAGTTCTCATCAACCCTAGTCTGCATAGCAAATGGTGAGGGATGATATCAGTTGCAGAATCACATACTCTGCATTACTTGCAGACTACATAGTGACTCCTTTCACCTCTGCTTCATTTGTTCTTTTAAATAAAGAAACAGTGTTCTGTTTAGGAATAATACATTCAAGGTAAATACTCAACTACTTGGCTGCAATGGAATTAGAGACTTTGTAAACAGAAGAGGTGGAGCTGAAGAAGACTTGGATTTAATAAACCAGGAAATACTACTTAAAACTAAACTTCCTTGCTTCTAAAAGCCACAAAGCATACATTTCTTAAGCTACTGCATTGTGCTGTATTCTGAACATTAGGCTGCAGTACAGGGGTGTTCTTTAAAAATTATCTTGATTAGTCAGCATGTGCTTCACTGTTACTAGGGAGAATTTGGCACTTCAGAAACTTGGAGAAAATCCTTGTTCTTTACACATCTTGGGGAGCCATCGCAAATTTGTCCGCACTTCTAGGCTAACAGATGTTGGCTATAAGCCCCAACTTGTTTTGCCTTTGTTACTTTTTCAGGCTTAAGCAAACAGCTGGCATTCTCTAAAAATTTCATAGGGCTTTATTAGGAGTATAGTGTCTAGATCCAGTGAAGTCATGCTATCCCTCTGTTATGCCTTGTTCAGACCACACCTAGAATACTATGTCCAATTCTGGGCACTTCAATTGAAGGGAGATGTTAACAAGCTGTAATGTGCCCAGCGGAGGGCGACTAAAATGATCAATGGTCTGGAGCAGGGCTGTCCAACTTCTACCGGACCTGTGGCCGGAATTCCAATTACTGATGACCTGGGGGCCGAAGGGTCTGCCTCCGCCCCCGGCTCCGCCCCCTCCCCGGCTCCACCCCAGCTCCGACCCCTCCCCGGCTCCACCCCTGCCCCGCCCCCTCCCCGGCTCCACCCTCTCCCCGCCTTGGAGGTGTCTGTGGAGGACACCGGGGCTTTGACTTGGAGATAGAGATGAACACCAAAATCCCAGTCTCAAGTCCCAGTCCCTGCTTTGAACTGGATTATATTGCAGTGTGGACTCAGGGCCCTTCACACAGCCATATAACTCAGAATATCCAGGAAGGAAACCCCACAAAACCTGCTTTGAACTGGATTATATTGTAGTGTGGACTCAGGGCCCTTCACACAGCCATATAATGCAGAATATCCAGGCAGGAAACCCCACAAAACCTGCTTTGAACTGGATTATATTGCAATGTGGACTCAGGGCCCTTCACACAGCCATATAACGCAGAATATCCAGGCAGGAAACCCCACATAACCTGCTTTGAACTGGATTATATTGCAGTGTGGACTCAGGGCCCTTCACACAGCCATATAACGCAGAATATCCAGGCAGGAAACCCCACAAAACCAGCTTTGAACTGGATAATATTGTAGTGTGGACTCAGGGCCCTTCACACAGCCATATAACTCAGAATATCCAGGCAGGAAACCCCACAAAACCTGCTTTGAACTGGATTATATTGCAATGTGGACTCAGGGCCCTTCACACAGCCATATAACCTCAGGGCCCTTCACACAGCCATATAACGCAGAATATCCAGGCAGGAAACCCCACAAAACCAGCTTTGAACTGGATAATATTGCAGTGTTGACTCAGGGCCCTTCACTCAGCCATATAACACAGAATATCCAGGCAGGAAACCCATTCTGCCTGCTTTGAACTGGATTATATTGCAATGTGGACTCAGGGCCCTTCACAAGCCAATAACACAGGTTCCAGGCAGGAAACCCCACAAAACCTGCTTTGAACTGGATTATATTGCAGTGTGGATTCAGGGCAATCACACAGCCATTAACACAGAATATCCAGGCAGGAAACCCCACAAAACCTGCAACTGGATTATATTGCAGTGTGGACTCAGGGCCCTTCACACAGCCATATAACACAGAATATCCAGGCAGGAAACCCCCTGCTGATTATAATAATACATATTAACCCAGAATAATGGCCATTCAGCCCATAATATAATCTGGTTTAATAATACAATGGGTTCATTCAGATAGAATAGGAGACCTCAAGGGCCATCCAGTCCAATCTCCTTCTGCCATAAGGGAAAACACAATCAAAGCATTCCTCACAGATGGCCATTCAGCCTCTGATGATAATAATAATAATAATAATTACAATGGGTTCCTAGAATAGGAGACCTCCAAGGGCCATCCAGTCCAATCTCCTTCTGCCATAAGGGGAAAACACAATCAAAGCATTCCTCACAGATGGCCATTCAGCCTCTGATGATAATAATAATAATAATAATTACAATGGGTTCCTAGAATAGGAGACCTCCAAGGGCCATCAGCCTCAATCTCCTTCTGCCATAAGGGGAAAACACAATCAAAGCATTCCTCAGCCATGTTGAATCAAACCTAAACTCTCATGAGAGCAACAGAAAGTACTGAACCTTGAGTTTGGGAGTTGTAGTTCTCCTCCATCCAGAGAGCACTGTGGACTCAAATAATGATGGATCAGGACCAAACTTGGCACAAAGCCTCAGGAGAGGAGGAAGCCGGAAAGGGAATGAATGAGCACCCCCCCCGTGCTCCGAACTCTGCCCCGCCCCTTTTTGCTCTGGCCACGCCCCCTCTCACTCGTGCACTCTCTCTCCTTCCCTCTTTCCTTCAGGTGGTGGAAGGGGGAAGGAATGAAAGGGGGAAAGAGAGAAAGAAGGAGGGAGGGAGAGAGGGGGGGAGGGAGGGAAGTAGGAGGAGGAGGAAGAGAGCCTGCTCCTCCTCCCTGCCCCGCCCCTCCCCCCCCCCGCCGCAAAAAAAATAAATAAAAAATATTCCGAAAAATATTCCAAAAAAATATTTAAAAAAAATTTTTTAAATCTTAAAAGGCAGATATCTTGCAGGAGGGTAGGGGAGCGTGGGGAAGGGGTTGGGGGGCCGTATACAGCCCGGGGGCCGCCAGTTGGACAGCCCTGGTCTGGAGAACAAGCCCTCTGAGGAGCAGCTTAAAGAGCTGGGCATGCTTAGCCTCAAGAAGAGAAGGCTGAGGGGAGACATGGTGGCAGTGAATAAATATGTGAGGGGAAGTTATAGGGAGCAGGCTTGTTTTCTTCTGGCTTGAAGACTGGGACACGGAACAATAGGTTCAAATTACAGGAAAGGAGATTCCACTTGAACATGAGGAAGAACTTCCTAACTGTGAGAGCTGTTCAGCAGTAGAACTCTTTGCCCCGGAGTATGGTGGAGGCTCCTTCCTTGGAGGCTTGTAAACAGAGGCTGGATGGCCATCTGTTGGGAGTGCTTTGAATGCGAGTTTCCTGCTTCTTGGCAGGGGGTTGGATTGGATGGCCCACAAGGTCTCTTCCAACTCTATGATTCTATGATTCTAAGGCAGGGGTGGGCAATTACTGGCCCTCCAGGTGTTTTGGACTTCAACTCCCAGAAATCCTAACAGCTGGTAAACTGGCTGGGATTTCTGAGAGTTGAAGTCCAAAACCCCTGGAGGGCCAGTAATTGCCCACCCCTGTTCTAAGGAATACTCAGGGGTAGTTTAGACAATTCCTTTCTCTGAAATACTTGGTATTCATTGGTTTGTCTTCCATCCAAGTACTAACCAGGGTTAACCATATAGATGGGAACTAGTCCCTTAAGGTTATTCGGATGACTTTAGTTATTCTTACTTTTCATTACTTGCAATTGTTTTTAACATAACCACAAACATTTATTTTCAGATGTACCATTTGGTGGTGCAAAGGCTGGTGTCAAGATCAATCCTAGGAATTATACAGTAAGTTAAAATCTATTATCTATCATGTTTTGGTTGCCTAATTTGGGAAGTACTGTGGGCCCTTGGTATCCAGAGATTTGGTTGCAGGACTCTGGTGGATGCTCAAATCCCATCAAAAATCCATGGATGCTGAAATCCCATCAAATATAATACCATAGTAAAATGATGTCCTTATATAAAATGGCAAAGAATTCAAATGAGTTATAGCATTAGCTCGAGGAACTGTGAAATGGTTGCTAAATCAGACTCTGATTGTTTAATTAATGTTGTTTTTAATCTATGGTATTGTATGTTTTTATTTTGTCATTATAATTGTAATTTATTGCGGCATCGAATCATTGCCATTGTTAGCTGCTCTGAGTCCCCCTGTGGGGGTGAGAAGAGTGGGGTAAAAATGCTGTCAATAATAAAATAAATAAATCATTCATTCGGGTGTATGATAATGTTTCCAGTGTATTTTAATCTAATGTTTTATCTTTTGTATAATGTTGTACGTAATGTGTTGTATGTTGTCGGCATCAAATTGCTGCCATTGTAAGCCACCCTGAGTCCCCTTTTGGGGGTTGAGAAGGACGGGGTAGAAATGTTGGAAATAAATAAATAAGAGGCGACAGCAGGGTATGCCTATACATCAGCATATTGTTCAGCATACAGCCCAAACAACATCTGTTTTTCAGATATGTCTCCAATATTTTTGAGTTATGGTTGGTTAAATTCTTAGATGCAGAAACCCTGGATATGGAGGGCTGACTGTAGTGGATCCTGATTTATTTTTAGCGTTGGATTATTTCTCCCAAGTTTAATAACCAATCAGACTGTTAAGGTTCACCATTTCACTTCCTTGTACAAATAAGTGGGATGTTTTATATGGCAGTGTTCTATTTTTCAAACACATTACAAGGTTGGATACAATTTCACACTCCACTCAAAGTTTGGAGTGAAAATGTATAATTATTCCTGTGATTGTGCTGCAGTTCCAAGGCACTTGTGATACCTCAAAATCATGAAAACCAGTCCCAATTTTTCTCAAAACAGATAAATGGCAGAGGAGTCAGAAGGGCCAATTCCTATAGTTGCCTTCCATTTCCAAGGTACATTGAAAACATAGTAGAGCTCTGGAGATAATATTCTGTCACAAACTAGACTGTGGCAATGTGACTAAAGCTAACAAAATAGATGGGGTGAAACACACTAATGTTCTCCTGACTTAATTTTGCTAAAATTACAATATTTCAGTGATGGTTGTTTAATGTCTTGGAGTAAAGTGTATGTTTTTTTAAAAATAGGATAATGAATTGGAAAAAATCACAAGACGGTTTACCATGGAACTAGCAAAGAAAGGTTTTATTGGTATGTAAAATGACAACTATTAAACAGATTTTTGTAAGAATAATGATTGCTATATCTTCTGCTTTCACTTCTCGATACAAATAGCAGCAGTTGCTTGACATGCTCTAAATTATTCAGGTATCATAGTGTATCACATCTGAGTATATGTAGGAGTGCTGGAGAGCTTTTACTGTCTTCCATTAAAACTAACTACCAATAGAATTAGTTTTTCCCTGTACGTCTTCTGATCGCAGGTTCTTGTGATTGAATTTCTCTCTGTTTGGTATGTTTTTTCTCCATAAAAACCGTTGAAGAGATGAGATGTAGCTTGTATGTTCGATTCCGGCCATGGGGGTAACTGCCGCTTCACCGTCCACTGGTGACACTGAGTCCTTGATGGAGTACTCCCTCATTCTTATGCACACTGCTGGAAGGTTTCATGGTGTCATAAATTAGTTAAATTAGCCTCCTTGTATAAATCGGTACCTAAATTTCCTACTTGACAGATGCAGCTGCCTTTCAGGCTGCATAGGTCAACAGCAAGCTAGACTATGAATGGCTGGGAGCTTACTCCGACCCGGGCTAGCTTCGAACTCATGACCTCTCGGTCAGTAGTGATTTAATGCAGCTGGCTACTAACTAGCTGCACCACAGTCCGGTCCCGATTATATAGGGAGGAACATCCAATCATGTGAATTCCTACTGTAGCCTGGAGTAGTACATCCCAAATACTGGTTTTTGTCTTGCTGGGGCTCTTTTTGACATTGTCCCTATATCCCAGGATCTGATTCCATATTTTCTTCTTATTCCAGATTATCTGGCAGTGGAGACTGATATAATCCAGTTTAAAGCAGATATGGAATCAGATCCTGGGATATAGGGCAGTGTAGAAGGGACCTGAGAACTGAATGTTCAACTTACCAATTTTCACTTCTCACCACTCAGCTTCATTACTGAACAGAGGGTTAAATAATAATAATAATAATTTTATTTTTATACCCCACCTCCATTTCCCCAAAGGGACTCAAGGCGACTTTAAAACATAGGGGGGGGGGTGTATAAAAACAACTGCCTTGAAACGCATTTGGACAATACACAACAAAAACCAATAACCAGAAATACTAAGATTGGCATGATCGGGCTATAAAAAAGACTGGGTATGGGACAGTGCAAAGGGTTGCCCATATTCTGAAACAACAAACTATCTGCTCCCAGATATTAATTATACAATGCATTTTACTGTATTAAGTTCTCTAACATCCTAATAAAGGAGGATATTTATTTCTTTATTTTAAAACAGGTCTTCTCAAAATAAGGCCCTCCAGCGGTTTGGGTCCCCAACTCCCAGAAGCCCTAGCCACCTTGGGAAGTGGTCAGGAATTCTGGGAGTTAGAGGCCAAAAAAGCTGGAGGGTTGCAGTTTTAGAAAGTGAGCCTAAGAATTGGTTGGACTGAATTAGGTGAGTCCTTCAGCTTGTTTTTTGTTGTCTGAGATAAAGTCACCTTTGCATTCTAATCGTTCATTGTGTACAGACTTTGTTTAATGCACAAATTAATTAAAATATTTCAATTTTGGGCTATAATAAAGTATTTGAAACAGACACGGATTTGTGCTTAGACTTTTTCCCATCTCCAAGATATCTCATTTATATATATGCAAACATTTCAAAATCAAAATTCACTAGTCCCCTGTTACAGATAAAGGATACTAAACCTGTACTACTTAAAATGAAAGATGTTGGCATTTACCAGATGACTTAAATCTCATTGAGGGAAGTGTGAAAGGGAGAGTAAGAGATGGAGAGAAAATGAAACCTGCTAAAATCTTGTTGATGGGAGTGTGCCCACAACTCTTACTAACACTCTGGGAGAAAGGCAGAATATAAATAAAGAAATGGATAGATGGAATTCAAGCTTTTAACTCCCTTGCTAATAATCCTATCCTATGTGTTTGCTTTGTTAATGCATCTTTACTACGACTACAGCATTCTTGCTGAATAATTAATCACTGTGTAAACTTATTGCAAGTCTTCCAACTTACTCTGTTTGCAATCTTCCTACTCTTAGTTTTTCATCCTGATCTAAAGTCTGCTCAGGAAGTTGAGGAAGGAAATTGAAGCTCCACCTCATAGCAAAGCAAAAACACAAGGCTTTGTAACATGGCTCCAAGATAAACAGAGGGTGCTGCTATCTGATACTGTATTTTTCAACTTTTATAAAGCTTGTTACAGTGTACACTAACGTTTGTATTGCTACAGTAGTCACTTTTATATGCTTTTGTCAGCATTCTTGGAAATCTTAGCGGTTTGTGGAAAACTTGGAATCGTTTCTGTAACATTTGATCACTTGGAATAGTTTCTGTAACTTATGAAACTTGGAATAGTTTCTGTAACATTTGATCACTCATTTTTAACAATATCATTACAGTTGCTAAAACAGTAATCAGGACTGACATGCATATTGTATTAATGATCTCAATCTTGCCAACAGGGCCTGGTGTTGATGTACCTGCTCCTGATATGAGCACAGGTGAAAGGGAGATGTCCTGGATTGCAGACACCTATGCCAGTACCATAGGTCACTATGTAAGTTCTGAGTGAAGGGGTGTGGATGACTGAGGCAAAATGGGCAACATCACTCTGATTCACATTCAAAAATTAAAACACAACTAAAATATGTAAATACAGGCAGTTCCTGAGTTATAAACATCTGATTTACAAATGACTCCTAACTAACGGGGCTGAGACAACAGGAAGTGAGAGAAATCCACTCCTCAGAAAGAAAATTCAGTCCTGAACGAGTCACCATGGGGGAAAGGTGTATCCACTGAAGCTCTCTCGCCAATTCTTGTTTCCTCAAAAAGCCAGTTTTTTTCAAAATCCAATTATCACAGGGAGAGAAAGTGAGGTGACAGATTCTGAACAAGGGCACAGATAGCAAAACAAACACCCTTCCTTGTGCTATACAAACCTTATATATCATACATACATACATATATGAAAGAGTGACTGCAGTTACACTTTTTAAAATGTTCCAACTTACAAAAGAGTATTGATTTAGTATAAAGCTCTTAATATATGAGTTGGTTACTCCTTATCCAAAATTCTTGGACTAGGTTTTTTTTTGGATTTTTGGTATTATGGAGGAGAGGATTTTTGAATATATGTATTTGCATATACATACATAATAAGGTATCTTGGAGATAGAACCCAAGCTTGAACACAAAATTCATTAATATTTCATAAAATATTTTAATTTTTTTTGCATGAAACACAGTTTGTGTACATAGAACTATCACAAAGCAAAGTTATCACTCTCTCAGCCTCCAGTGTTGATAATTTCAGATTCTGGGGTATTTTCTGAATAAGGGACATGAAACCTTTATGTAGTTTGTTGTAGCATAATGGAGGTTAGATTTGCGCCAATGAATACAAACAAATAACAGAATGTCCTACAACACTAATTTTTGTTTCTAATATCTTTTTAACTCTTGCTCATCTTTAAATGACAGACGATAAGGGCATTAAAGACTACACTTCTTGCAAGTTGAACCGTTCTGCCAGAATGTTTCCACAAAGTGGGCAGCTTGATGTTTAGGATTCTACAGGGGTTTCTGTGAGAGTTCTTAATTATTCATGCATGGGAAAGTGGTTGAATAATTCCACACTTCCTTTGGCTAGATTTCTCTCGGTTACCATTTGGCTTATTCAGGGGTGACTATGGAAACAGTTTCCTCAACAACGCCCTACTTGGGCCTCCACTATTCTGTGAATGTCCATTATCAATAAAATGGATACCCTTTCTTGTGGTCAATGTTAGTTTAGAATGCAAGACAATAAAACTCAACTACACTTATTTATGGGATAAAAAAGCAATGATGTGTAATAAGTGTTCATATCCTTCCAAACCTATAGTCATGTTGCATTTAAAGTACAATCTAATGCAGCAAACTCTTCATTATTCAGACCAGTAAATCAGTGCTTCTGTACACTCTCATGCTTTATTTTTCAGGTCATTTCACAACTTAATGAGATGTGTTTTTGTGAGATGCTTTTAGATATTAGTTCTTAATATCAGACAATCAAAATAGACAAAACTATTTTCTATTTTAGCATTATTTACAATTTACTATATATATATTCAGGTTTGAAGTGTTTTCCAGATGTTTAAAAGCTGACCAATAATTTTCTCAGTTCAGTTGCCCCTTAACACATTTTAAGTGCAAAGCACTTGGCCATTGTATATGTGTGTATGAGCCTTCAAGTCACTTGTCGACTTATAGTGGCCCTGTGGGTTCACAGGGTTCTTTTAAAAAAGGAATACTCAAAAGATAATTTCCCTAGTTTATTCCTGTGAAATCCAACCTACAGCCCATGGTATGCATTGGCTGTTTGTTGCACCCCAGTTGGACCAGACAGTGTCTTGTTTTGAGCTGCAAGGACTCAGGGATGCCAAAGTGCATCTGCCATCGTGCTGTGTCATACAGTAGACTTTGTGGTCGTGTTCTGTTGTTAATAATCCCAGTGAGAGACAGAGAAAGACGAGAAAACAAATGATCTTTGTATATAAACCTAGTTCTGGGTGAGTCACCAGTAAAAGTTTTAAGCTGTGAGTCATATGTTTTTCCAAGATTATGGCGAACCAAGAGAAAAAATGCATTCAGCAGTTGTAAAGGATTTCTAGAAGTTGAAGATCAATTTTAGTCTAAAAGGAAATCTATTTTTCTTAAGTTCTTAAGTTGACTTTTCTTTTTGGCAGCAGTTCTACAGTTCTGAGAATGTGCAGTTCACTCTTTGTGCAATAGATTCAGATGCATGTAAAATGAGAAATTACTCAGTCTTCCTCTCTTGATTTGCTTTCAGTTAAACATGCTTTTTCAGAGGAGTACTTTAGCAGAAGTTAAATATAAGGATAAAACAGAGTTGGTGGAAGAAATGTAGCTAGAATAGTAATGTTTCAATTAATAGGTCAGGATTTTGACCTGAACTTCTACCAAATTGAAGGATTATGCTGATTGTTTTTTGAATAATTGCATTAGTTTCATGGCCTTGTTGCCAAATCATTTGAAAGTGATTAAACAGCTTTAGTTGTAAACTGCTTGCTTATAAAGGCTTCAGAGCTTCTTATGGATTTAGTGCAAAGCCTACAGGGTCTATCTGAAGTGGGTAAAATATGAAACTAATTGGGATTTCTTACATTTTCATAAGCTTATTTATAAGCAAACTTAAAGCTGTTAGCAAATTTAAGCTAACTTTTTAAAATATGAATGAATCATTACATGAACGATAGATGAGCTATAGAGTTGTATTTCTAAATTAGATATGGCAAATTTGAATGCAGCTCCTATATATTTGTTTCCAGAGAAACTTTGAGCAGCCCTTTTATATAGTGATTATATGTGGATTTCATATTTGAAATGCTGCTGGAACAATACAAGATTGTGAACATGAAGCATGCAGCTCAAGTTATATTAATGGGAATGATATAACTAAGGTACCATAATAACGGATTACTAACATTGACAATGCACTGTTTTTTGAAATGAGTTATTCCATTATTCTATTATTTTTTTTACAAATGATTATTTTGAGTCTTTTAAAGTTAAAATCCTCTGAAATCTTTTTAAAAAATGAAAGATGAAATATAATACTGTTAAAAAATACATTTGCATTTAGCCATAAAAGCATAAGGGTAGGTTTCCTAAATGAGAACAAGATCCCTACCGTCCATTGATTTGTTTCCAGAAGACAATATTCCGATTATTTTGAAAGTTCACTGACAGAACATGAAGGCAACAAACGTCCCATGTTACAGTTTCAAATGCCGCTCTTGATTTAGAGGCTTCCCTTGATTTAATCACCGATACAATTGAAATTAGAAATTACAGGTTTACACTTGATGTGATCACCATTGGAGCTAATGGCATTTCTGAATCATTTAACACTTCTGTTTACCCATTCTTGACAACCACTTACCAGAAAAATGTGTTGTTAAACTGATTCCACCCTAAGTAGGAATGTAGTCTAATTGAAAAGTTGTTTTAAAGATGATTTTAAGATAATTCAATATCTTGCCTGACTGACAGTTATATAAGTGCTTTTGTTATTCCATGTGACTTCCAGTTTAGCAGGCAGGTCCTTGTCAAGTTCTGTATCATGTTAATTTGTATAGATTAATAAATGAACTGTGTTGTGACAAATTAAGCTGGTTTGATGTAGGAGAAACAGATGCCTTAACTCTAGTTGTAGTTAAAACCCTTAGATTTGGATCCAGACTTGAGACATAGGCTCCCCCTCTTGCCATGATAGTTCTCTAAAATTAAACACAGTACCCAGGCCCGGATCAGGCCCTTTTGGCGCCCTAGACCAAAGGCTCTGCCCCCGCGTGAGGAGGAGGAGGAAGGAAAGCCCCATGCTTTTTAACCCCAGAGCCGATGTGGGGCCTCCCCACGGCTCCTCCCTCCCTCCTAAAGCCACCATGGTGGCCTGAGAAGCGGCCGAAATCGCCCTTTTCAGGCCAGCATGACATCTTTAGGAGGGAGGGAGGAGCCGTGGGGAGGCTCCGCATCGGCTCCGGGGGTGGGGCTTTCCTTCTTCCTCCTCCTCGCGCCGGCGAGGAGCTGGGGGCAGAGCTGAGGGGAGCAGAGCAAAGGGGGGGGGCGTGGATGGTGCTCACGCCGCCGCGCACATGCGCCCTTTTTTGGGGGGGTTTACTTTTTGGGGGGTCCGGACCCACTGCCCCCCCAAAGGTGCCACCCTAGGCCATGGCCTAGGGTGGCCTTATGGGTAATCCGGGCCTGACAGTACCTTTGGGCTTGGTGTGGAAGAAAGTGGGGATGCCTCAAAATTGAACAGAGGCACCTTCTGTAGGCAAAACCATTTAATCTACAAGAGGGAAATCCTAGCCCATTCTGAAAAATAATTAACACATTGTTTTCTTCCATAGAAAATAATCTTAATATGATGTTTTTGATTATCTTACAGGATATTAATGCCCATGCCTGTGTCACAGGAAAGCCAATTAGCCAGGGTGGCATACATGGCCGTATCTCTGCTACAGGTCGTGGAGTCTTCCATGGAATTGAGAACTTCATCAATGAAGCATCGTATATGAGCCTCTTGGGAATGACTCCAGGATTTGGAGATAAGACATTTGCTATCCAGGTACTGTGTTTAGGAAAGTTGGAAGTGCATCTCTGTAGTGTATCCTGTGGCTTGGTCTGAGTTTTTCAAACAAAAGTCCCAGTCAGGTGTTTGAGAGGCTTCCCAGTACACTAATAGGATTATAATCAGAAGTGGCTTAAAATCATAGAGGAACACTGTTTTAGGTAACTGTATGCAGAAATGTTGTCAGGGCATTTACTGTAGCTTATTTTAATAATGAGTTTAATGGGATATTGTAAGAACCCACTATTTGTAGTTTTTCTATACATTATAACTGTTTTCTCAATTTGCTTCTGACACAATAAATAAAATTAATTATGAGAACAATCCAGGTTATTAAAGCAAGATCATGCCACTTCATTTGTATTGGGGCATTTGGAGTGCGCCTACCTGCCGTTCCTATTTGGGCCATGTTACTATAGAGCACTGATTCCCAAAGTGGGCGGTACCACCTGCTGGTGGGCGGTGAGGCGATCCAAGGGGGCAGTGGGAGGTTCAGGGGAATTTGGGGGGCAGTGAACCCCTTTAAGGAGGTGGTGAACAATTGGCCATTTAAGAGGGGTCGCGCGGCCCTCTTCTTTGGCCCCACCCCCTTCGCTTTGACCCCCACACGCAGTGCAGTGTGAAGGCTGCAGTGCAAAGGCCTCCACGTCCTCCGGCAGAGCCTCCCTGCCACCGCAGAAGAAAGCTCAGCCTTCCCTGGCCTGACTGTTCCTATTTGGGCCATGTTACTATAGAGCACTGATTCCCAAAATGGGTGGTACCACCCCCTAGTGGGTGGTGAGGCGATCCAAGGGGGCGGTGGGAGGCTCAGGGGAATTTGGGAGGCGGTGAACCCCTTTTAGACATTTGCATTATAATTCATAAGAGTAGCAAAATTATTTATGAAGTAGCAACAAAAATATGGTTGGGGGTCATCACAACACGAGGAACCTCATTTAGGGGTCACAGCATTAGAAAGGTTGAGAACCACTGCATTAATACATATATCTTTCTGTTTAATTAATTTTTTTAAAAAAAATATTTCTAGTGGGGCGGTGAGTAAATTTTTTCTGGAAAGGGGGTGATAGGCCAAAAAAGTTTGGAAACCACTGCTATAGAGCAATGGCTCCCAACCTTTGGGTATCCAGGTGTTTTGAACTTCAGCTCCCACAGTTCCTGACAGCTGATAAGCTGGCTAGGATCTCTGGGAATTGAAGTCCAAAACACCTGGAGGCCCAAAGGTTGAGAACCACTGGTATAGAGGCTTATTTGTCTTTCTTCCTCACCCCTAAGTCATTTTATGTTACAGCAGATATGAGCAAACAGATAGGAACTGACTGATTGTGTAGTCTGTATAGTGCTTTGAGAACGTGCATGTGCTTTATGGAGAATAAGGCAAATCTATACTATTTTATATCTCAGTTTGAGGAACTGCCAACTGAGCGATTGGGCTACATGGGTTCATTCCTGTGTACAAATAGGTCGCTCATGTTCAAGTTATAGAGCATGCACAGGCCATTGTATTGATCAAAAATTCCACTATCATAACTTTTACTAGACAAATTTAAAAAGCACTTTTGTTTCTAGTATAACATTCAACAATGTGTATTAGGTGAGCATGCAGAATGGCTAAATAAGTCTAATTTCCCACTTTATTCATATATATCACATTGAATGCATACACCTAAAGTAGGCTCCAGTAAGGCCTTGGACTGTCTTGCTTCCAACTAGAATATAAAGGGAAAATACAAATAAATTGTTTTCATAGATTTTTTTTTTTAAAAAAAAACAGATTTCTTGCTATAATAAAACAGGGCATAGTCATACCCTGTATCCTTACCTTCAAATTAAGTGAGATCTTCAAGTCACTAACATAGCAAAGCATACCATGATCCAGCGTTTCCTAGCTCTGTACTTTCCAAATGAAGTGATCTACAACTCATGATATCTAATGTTGTATTGGGAACTGGAGTAAGTTATCTCGAGGATGTTGGTTTAATGGAAGCAGGCCTGTGCAGAATATCAGCAGCTGCCTGGGTTTTAAACAGAAGTTAGACTATTACGGGATTGTTGAATTGTAGTCCCAACACATCTGGATACTATTGGTTTGGTGGAGGCGGCAATGTACACAGTATAATGTGCTTCCTTCTGTTAAACAAATCTCTCTATTTGTGGCAGCAAATGTAGTTACATTAAGTGCCTTTTCCTTTCTTAACAGGGCTTTGGCAATGTAGGTCTGCATTCTATGAGATACCTTCATCGCTATGGTGCGAAATGTGTGGCCATTGGAGAAAAGGATGGTGCTATCTGGAATCCTGATGGACTTGACCCCAAAGAGCTGGAAGATTACAAATTGGTATGAAAAATTGTCCTTCTAAAAATTGTTCTCCTTCTAAAAACAAGTTAAAAAGGGATAAGATTACATTGGTGGCCCATTGTGATTGCTGAAACTTTAGTAAAAAGAATAGTTTAAGATGATTTATGTGATGCCAGTTTCCTGTACTGATCTGGGATAAGGATTGCAGATGGCCATGGTGGCATTTCACCATTTCAGCATTTTCTTATTTGCCATTTAAGCTGAAACTGTCTTCGAAAAAAATGCTAGTATTTCAAATGGAAAGAATAACACTTGTTTAAGATGATTTATGTGATGCCAGTTTTCCCCTTTTAAAGACTATAGATCCTTGCGTTGCCAAACATCATCCATAATGAGGAAGGGACCATTACGCTTAGAGGGAAGTCTAAGGCTTGCAGAAACCCTTTGATAACTATTGTGGCACCATAATCACAATAAAGACTTGAATGTACTCAGTGAACACAGAATTTTTGGTATTTAAAAAACTGAGATGGAGAAGAACTAAAACAAATATTCTAATGAAGGGAAAGCATACTCAATGGAAGCAGAATGTGTGGTCTTAGAGTAAGAATGTTGTTGTTCAAACATAGAACTCTAGCATAAAATCGCCCATCTTGAAACTTGTATTCTGGAAAAATACACTGACGAAGCTAAACTCCTTTGTCCAAACAGCAACATGGATCAATCCTCACCTACCCAAAGGCACAACCCCTTGATTGCCACATCTTGGAAGCAGATTGTGACATCCTCATCCCAGCTGCCAGTGAGAAGCAGTTAACAAAAGCCAATGCCCATAAGGTCAAAGCAAAGGTAAGAAGACATCTTGGAAACTGTGTGTTCTCTCTTTTGATAGTATTGCGTTAATATAAGCTGTTCAATACTAAATTATGATTTCCTATTTTCAGATAATTGCAGAAGGTGCCAATGGACCCACAACACCAGAAGCAGATAAAATCTTCTTGGAACGAAATATTATGGTTATTCCAGTAAGTTTCTTGTCCGCTCGGTATTAAACTTGTAACAGGTTATGTTTGGACATTGGTGGTCCAGTTATCTAGCCCAGAGCTTCTTAGAGTTTTTCAAATTGTGACCTCTATTTGCACGAGAAAGTTTTATGTAACCCTAGGTATATAAAATAGGCATACAAGTTGACCTTTTTTTTGAATATCTGATGGTTAAATATATGGATATGAATGAGCAACTATACCACAGCAACAAAAATTAGTGCACGCGTAAGTTCCAAGTACATTAAACAAAACACCTCAAGTCAAAAATAGTGGCCCTCCGTATTTACTAAGGTTTTGTTCCGGGATCTGCAGTGGATACCAAAACCCATGGATGCGCAAATCCCATGATATGCAAAGGTGTTGTAAAACAATGTCCCTTACATACAATCACAAAGTCAAGGTTTGTGCACTGTGTGTGTGTGTCTACACACATACACACACCTCAAGTTGTGGTTGGTTGAATTTATGGATACCGGGTATCTCTCCTATTGAAGCCAAACTCTGCAAGTAGATGAAGATGCAGTCTTTAAATAATAAGAAATTAGATTTCCTTTAAGCAAGGGGGTGTAGTTGGGGATAAGGAAGGGAAATAATTGCACATAGGGCTAGCAGAATACTTCTTTTCCTTTTCCACCCTTACAAATATGCTTTTCTTTTCTTCATCTTCAACTCTTCCTTATTTCCTCTTCCTCCCCTGTCTGTCCTCATCTGGGCGCCTTTTCCTTCCCTTTGCAGCTCAGACTCAACTTTTGGCTCCTCCTCTTTTATGGGGGTGGAGAGCCATTTGCGACCTCACCATTGAGGTAAGGGGACCCCATTTGGGGTCAGGATGCACAGTTTAAGAAGCTCTGATCTAGCTGACATAACTCAGTTTCCTGGCTGAGTCCTTTGACCATAGTTGTGCATTCATTGTCTTAGATACCTTCCACTACGTGAGTAGCAATAGTCTACTTACACTTTAGGGTAGAGCGAGTAGGAGTGGGGATCACTGCTGCTTCTCCCACCTGATGAGGCTGCAGCTGCTGCTTCATCTTTAGGTGAGAAGCATGGCAACTATGGTGACAATGATGACTTCTCCTCTTGAATATGCAGATGATCCAGTATGAATGGTGCTCTTGACAAGGCTCTTGAAGGAGGGGGGTTAAGGAGCAAGGGAAGTTGTGCTAGATAAGGAGTCAGTTCAAGTTTGCGAATAATGAAAACCATAAGTGTGGAAGGCCAACTGCACTTGCTGTAACTTAACATTGGATTATTGCAATGCACTCTATGTGGGGATGCCTTTAAAGATGGCCTAGAAACTGCAACTTGTGCAAAGATTGGCAGCCATGTTTCTAACTGGAGCTAATTATAGAGAGCATACAACACCTATTAAAGCAGCTCCACTGGCTGCTGATCAGCTTCCCATCCCAATTCAAAGTGCAAGTTATCACCTACAAAGTCCTAAATCAGGGGTGCTCACACTTTTTCAGCATGCGAGCTACTCCTAAAGCAACCAAGTCCAAAAGATCTACCTGCCTGTTCATGCCCATTTTGGTAGTCCTGGTTCCTGGATCTGGATTTGAGTACTGATTGGATGGAGATTTAATGCTACTGTTCTACACTTTCATGTCTATTAACTTTGTTTTTAACTGGACTAATTCTCAGTTGATTATGTTCTTACTTTAATTTGTGATTTGTTTGATGGATTGTTTTTAATGGTCTTATTGACTTGGTTCTATGTAAGCTGCCCTGAGTCCTTTTGGGAGATGATGGTGGGTTATAAGAATAAAGTCATTATTATGTATTGTATTATTATTATTATTATTAACATCTGCCCCTATGAAGTAGCATGATATGGCATCTTGTTTAACATTTACCTTTTTGCCAGCATTTTATAAATACTGTAATGTTTTTCTTTTGCCTAATAAACATATTTTTCCAAGTCACTTTTCCCCAGTTTAGAAAATTGGATTAATTTATCTTTCATGTGGTTTTTGATCCTAAATGCTGTTCTATCTTGTCGTCTTCAGGATCTTTATTTAAATGCTGGTGGAGTGACTGTGTCTTACTTTGAGTGGCTGAAGAACCTGAATCATGTCAGTTATGGTCGGTTGACCTTTAAGTATGAAAGGGACTCTAACTACCACTTGCTAAGTAAGTCTTAACAAGTTCTGTTCATATTATACAGAATGGGTAAGGGATTGTACTAGACATGCTGACATAAAACATAGAGCCTTTAAGTTTAGAGAGAAATTGTAATTTTTGTATGGTTGAACAGAATGCCTAGAAAATATAGTGTTCAGAACTCCTAGAAAAGCAGACTCCGTTCTGTGGCGGAAAATGTATTTTTGTGTTACCGACACATCTTAAAAGTGGTTTTCCTGCTTCTTTGCAGGAGGTTGGACTGGTTGGCCCATGAGGTCTCTTCCAACTCTATGATTCTATGAATGTTATTACGTTCTGTGTTAAGCTTTAGCATGGACTTGAAAGAGATCATCCCTTAACTTGCTTCAAACTTAAGTTACAGCTTGAATTTTAATGACAGAGTGACTTGAACATATGTATTATTATAAAGTTTTTTTAAAGCATTCTTAAGAATGTAATGAAAAATCTTAGTTCTTAGCTCGATATTAAGTGCACACTTATTAAGGAAAAAGATTAGGTGAACACATTAGCATTAATTTGTAAATGAACACAGATTTGTCGGGTTATAAATGTCAGAAATTATGTAACCTGAAGCCAACGGGACTTTAAATTATTCACCATTTCAATTGGATATTCTCAGCACAATTAACTTCAGATCCAGTCTGGTGTCGATAGCAACTGAGTTTCACTACCTGTTTTCCCTTTCAGTGTCAGTCCAGGAAAGTTTGGAAAGAAAGTTTGGGAAGCATGGTGGGAGTATTCCAGTTGTGCCTACTGCAGAATTCCAGGACAGGATATCTGTAAGTAGTCTAAGGATTTTACCAAAGTCAGAATCTGGTTTTTTTAAAAAAAAAAAAAAAAAAAACAGGTTTGGTCAGTGATTACAACAGATAAAAGATATGAATCTGTGGGAACAAGTGCATCATAATGGTAAATGAAAGATATATTGCCAGGAGATAATGACAGATAACGTTAATGTTGAAATGTAAAAACTGGTTACAATTGCAGGTTCTTGAATACTTTTCTATTCAGGGCCCCTTTTTGCCCGAGAAGTTTTTACGTGAGCCTAGATATAAAATCAAACGTTTACTGATAACAGATCAGCATTTACAACATTGAACTGAGGGGACCCCATTTTGGATCGGGGCTCACAGTTTAAGAAGCACACTGAACATATAGTCTTCAAAGCTGGAATTGTATGTCGATATTCTCATCCAGTATTAAAATTAGGCCAATATCATGCATTAAGTCTGTAGTTGGAAAGAGATTGACTACTGATGGTGATTCCTTCAATACAGGGCGCATCTGAAAAAGACATTGTACATTCTGGCTTGGCCTACACCATGGAACGTTCTGCTAGGGTAAGTGTTGCACCAACATGGAATAGTAGCCTTTATGTTTAATAGCATAGTCACGTATTGGGAGATAGGGTGGGATATAAATATATTAGTAATAGTAGTAGTAGTATATAAGTCCCCCTATCGGGGTAGATAAGGGCAGGGTACAAGTATTGCAAATAAATAAATAGTCATGTAAATAACCCCCTTCCAGCTCCCACTGAACCAAAGACTATGATGAGTATTGCTTGTGTTCGTGCCAAGCCACGCCCCTCCCCTCTGGCTTTGGAGCTCCCAGCAGCTTCTCCAGGCTTGAGGATGGCAATGCCAAGCCAGTGGTGGCATAGCTAGCACAAGGCTGGCTTGACCCTGCCCTCCTCAAACCTGGAGCAGCTGCTGGGAGTGCCAAAGCCCGGGGGCTTGGCACGGCCTGGCTCCGCCCCCTCTGAGAAGCGATCCGGCTGCGATCGACCTCCTTCGATCCCGGGATTGACTTCCTGGGCAGCCCTGCTGTAGAGGATAAAATGAGGCCCTTCCTCTCCACTATCTGACAGTATGGCTGTCTGGAATGGGATTGTTCTGTCATTATTTATGCGTTGTGGATATCTCTTCATTGGAGGCTGAGAAATCCACAAATCTGAGGACCCCAGAGTTAAGGCGTTTAGTTCCTGAAGTGAGCGTAACAAATCAAATATTGTGGTATCATTCACACCTGGGTTGGCTATTAGAAACCAATTAGAAAATAAATACAAAGTGAAGCCAACTTTGGGAGCATTATATCAGTTATTACATTGCTTTTCCAAAACAAATTAATTATAGTACAGGCAATCCCCAAGTTAGAGACATCTGACTTACATCAAACTCCTAGTTACAAATGTGGGTGAGACAACAAAGTGAGAAAAGTCTACCCCTAGGAAGAGAAATTTGCTCCTGAGAGAGTTATCATGGGGAAAAGGGATCTTCACTGAAGCTTTGTTGCCGGTCCTTGTTTCCACAACAACCCAAAAATGTTCAAAATCCAATTATCACAGGGTCAGAAAATGAGGTGAGATTTTCTGAACAGAGGCACAGGGATGTTAACCCTTCTCAATACTATCAGAAGTAGTTACACTTAAAATATGTCCCTGATCTGAATTACGAACAAATTCAGCTTAAGAACAAACTTCCAGAACAACTTGGGGACTTGCCTGTATACTATACTCTCATTGGGATACCTTTTCTGGTGCCAGCAAAAGTTACAGAGGTGTTAACCTTTCCCTATACTATCCAAAACGCGCACACACTTGATTGATAGATGGATAGATAGATAGATTTGGCTGGAGTTGCTCTTTAAAAATGTACAAATTCAACTTAAGAACAGACCTACAGAACCAATCTTGTTCATAACCCGGGGATTGTGTATTGAACAGGGGCTTAGTAAATGTCTTCCTTCATAAATATTACTGCTACTGACTTTTAATATGTTTGTGTTCTTTAGCAAATCATGCGTACTGCAATGAAGTACAATCTAGGCCTAGACCTGAGAACCGCTGCCTACGTCAATGCCATTGAGAAAGTTTTCAAGGTGTACAATGAAGCCGGTCTGACTTTCACATAAATGGATAAGCCTGCCTTCGCCTGACAGCCTCTCGTGTGCCCTCTTCAGAAAGCCTATGACAAGTTTACATATAACCACAGATGTCCCTCTCATCTTTTCTCACAACTGTAGTGTAGATAATTCTGTTAACTACGGTTCAAACTAGTCCTCTCTTTTTGTAACAAAGTGAAAAAAATCCACTGATTTAGGGCTTTGTGCCAAGAGATATTGATGATAATAACCAGTTCATCTGCACTTGGTGGGGCCGGGGAGCAGGGGGTGTCTTTGGTGGGTTTTTTTCTACTTTGAGATTTTAAAAGGTACCTTTTTATTGTATGGATCTGTGGTCTTGCCACAACAAGCAACCCAGAAACGCTTCATATCACACATATAACTGTGTACCTTTGGAGAAACAGCTTAACTCTTCATGCACTTTGGTTTCAGAAAATAATGTAACTCTCTTAGCTTTGGCACTTTTGATTAAGGCCTTGGATGTTCAATGCAGCGGCATTATCGAAGACAGAATGGGCCTTCTGCAGGGAATAACGTCAATAGGATTCTCATTTTTACACTTAACCGAACCATTGGCCTGGTTCATGTTAGGCAATGTGTGTTTCTTTTTGTAATCTGTGCTCCTTTTACAAGGCTGCCTTTAAATCATGTACTCAGTCTCAGTTTTACTACAGTGTGCACATATAAAACGATGTGTTCCAGGAGTTAGTATTTTTATAAAATGAAGCAGTATCATTGTTGTACAGGCGTCCAATGAAAATGACTTGTTTATCCCTGACTATCCATTTTCCTTGCATGTTTGTTAAAGAATAGCCCTTACTTGAGCATAATGTTAGGTAGTCCAAAGAATTTATGTTACTCTTCAGTCATATCATTTGCTTTAATTTCTGAGGTGTTATTAGCGTTAGCTATTACCTCCGAGAACAATTCAAGCAGAAGTAATCATTGGCAGCAAGAGGGCAGGCTTCTTTTTGCTATGAACAGCATAGGGTCTTAACATTTTGATTTTCTACACCCTTCATTTGGAAATTTCCCATATTCCAACCATAAACGGTTTAATAAAGAAGGCTTTGAAGCAAAAAATTGGATCACATGGTTATTAGAGAGGGTTTTTTTTTTACAAGAATCATTGTCCGGAAGAGTCCTATAAAGTGCCAGATATATTTATGTAATGAATATGAATGAATGTTTTGTTTTTTTTAAAAACAAACAAGTCCGAGCCCTCCCAGAAACTCATGCTTTTTTCTAGCTACTTTGTAACTCATGACATAACATGACAACAAAAGCAATTATTAAAAGTTGACTTTCCAAAAGTACGTTGATGTGTGGTTTTATAACTCAGACTCCGTACCTGATAATTTCCATCTTTGCCTTGAAGCCGTTAATGGATGGCTGCGAACCAGCAGATTGAGGGTGAATCCAGCGAAGATGGAGATCCTATGATTGGGCCGCCCGGGCAGTGGGGATATCCAGTTGCCCACCCTGGATGGCGAGACTCTACGTCCGTCATCAGTAAAGAGCTTAGAAGTCCATTTGGACTTGCTGCTGACAATGGAGACTCAGATCTCCACTGTGAGCAGAATCGCATTCTTCCATCTGCGTCAGGCGAGGCGACTGGCTCCCTATTTGTCTAAGAGCAATCTGGCTTACAGTGATCCAGGCCACGGTCACCTCAAGATTAGACTACTGTAATGCCCTCTACATTGGCCTACCTTTGACGGTGACTCGGAAACTCAAGCTGGTGGAGAATGCTGCGGCTTGTCTTTGAGCCGGGGAGCCGGCGAGATGCCATATAACTCACCTCCTCCAGCAACTGCACTGGCTTCCGATTTAACACCAAATCACCTTCAAAGTGATGGTTCTCACCTTCAAGGCCTTATATGGTCCGGGGCCTGTGTATCTGAGGGACCGTCTTTCCTCCTACCAACCCGAGATCACTTCGATCCAAAGATAAAAATCTTTGGAAGTTCCCAATCCCAGGATCTTCCGTGTAACTGCCACTAAGCGTAGAGCCTTTTCGATTGTGGCCACTTTGCTGTGGAATGCATTGCCTGCCGAAGTCAGAGTTTTGCGGGAATTGCCTGCCTTCCGGAGGGCATGCAAAACATATCTGTTTTGGAAGGCCTTTGAACTTTAATTAGGTCGTAATCTGATTTTAAATTTGGTTTTAAATTGTTATTTGTCATTATACTGATCTTTGTAAACTGCTCCAAGCCTTCGGGGAATGGTGGTATACAAGTTCGAACAATAAATAAATAAATTGACTTTCCACAATAACATGGAAGAGCACTATAAAGCAGGCATGTACATTCGGGCCAAAAGGCATACCATTTTCGGCTGACCCCTCATTTCGTTTACCAGAAAGTTACTTGAATGGGGAGGGGTGTTTCTGTTTTCATTCAGTAGAGCTTCAGCCCATTGACTACAATCTGAAACTTTAAAGACTCAATCCTCAGCCATTTTAAGGCCTATCTGCATGAAACCTGCATCTGTTGTAGATCCCATTTACAACTGCAGGCCTGCCAAGTTTCAAAACAGTTCCTCAATCTACTGAATTTTTAAGAATTATTTTTTTGAAAGAAGACGTACTGCAAGAATTGTAATTGCCACTTGTGTCCATTCTCAGCCAATCAGAGCATGGACACCACCAGGCTTTTTATTGGCTGAGAGAGACACAGATAAAATCTTTCAACTCCCATCATGCTCCCTATGGCCACCCTATGCAAGTGCCACTGGGAAAGTGAGAGTTAAAAGTGGAATCATCGCTCTCTAATTGAGTGGTGTGTCTTGTTACCTTCCCTACTCTTCCACACAACCATATAACCCAGAATATCAAGACAATCTACAATATCTTCTTTGAACAGGGCTATCTGAGCCCACACTGCCATATAATCCAATTCAATGTGGATTTTATACAACTGCGTGGAAGGGGCCTGAGAAAGCAGATACTGTTTCCACACTAAAGTCGAATGCCTCACCTACACTGTTGTATAAAATCCAGATTATCTGCTTTGAGCTGGACTATATCACAGTGTAGACTATAATCCAGTTCAAAGCAAAAATTGCCCTCCTTTCTCTCTAGCCCCTTCTACATTGCCATACAACCCAGATTATCCAAGCAGATAATCCACATTATCTGCCTTGAGCTGGTTATATGAGGCTGGATTTACACTGCCATATAAAATCCAGATTTGCTTTGAACTGGATTATATGGCACACCAACTATTGTTGCAATGCCCTTTCTACTGCGAGTAACTCCAAATAGTTGATGTGCTTTTGATAAATTTTGCATTTATTCCTTCAGCTTTCCCCCCTACTTCCTGTTTTATTTCTTGTCCCTTACCTTCTTCAAACCACATCATATTCTGTCAGTTCTACAGCTGTTGTCTGATACTATAAAATCTGGAATTCAAGTAACTGGAATAGAAATTGGAAGCATCTCTCAAAATGCAGAAGAATCCCTACCTACAATGTTATCATGAAATGAAGCTGTTCCTGAGATTTTCAAATTGGGATGAAGAAGTATCATCATGCATGACTTGAGCATTTCGCAATTGCATGAAGTCGAAAGTTTTTCATTTTTTACAGTCCGTGTACACGTGTGACTCACATAGACAATTGAGAGAAGTATGTGTATATACAGACAACCCTAACCATTGGGTCAGTGGTTCCCAACCTTTTATTACTTTTTTTTTTTTTTACCAGGGACCACTCTTCACATTAGTACCAAAAGGGTTACAAATCGGTTTTTGGTCAACTTTAGATTTGGTTTGGTTATTTGGAGTGCTGATTCAAAAAATAGTATTGGATAGACTACATCAGCTCTAGTTTCTGATATAGAAATATGCCATCCAGTAGTTGCGATCTGCTCGCCCACAGAAAACCATATTTAATAAGCCTCGGTTTTGCAAGACCAGTTGCACTTGCAATTATGTAGTAACATTGAGGCCGTAGACCATATTTTAGTTCTTGCGGACCACTGGTGGTCCACAGACCACAGTTTGGGAACCACTGTATTAGGGATATATACAGAGCCAGCCCTTGTGATTTTTTTTGGGTGCAATTAATCTTAAACTAGTTTTTCTAGCTTTAGAAAAAACAACAAAATGAACATTGGATTCATAGCTTTAATTTTCATACAAATTTAAAGACTATATTATGTGCAAAACAGTTGAAATGAATTTTCAGTGTCTTGAAGAGCTTGAGCATTGTACTCTTGTCTTTTCAATATACAGAAAAAGGATTTAGGTTGAAGCATTCTTTACTTCACTCTGACTGACCAAAGGGATTTAGACTCCATGTCGCCTTTTCTCCTGCATCTTGTGCATTCTTTTCTTCACTCTGACCAAAGGGATTTAGACTCCATGTCGCCTTTTCTCCAGCATCTTGTGCATTTTTTTCTTTACTCTGGCCAAAGGGATTTAGACTTCGTGTCACCTTTTCTCCAGCATCTTGTGCACTTTTACAGACATCATCAAACGCTTAAAATCAAAAAGAGAAATGGCTTATTAGTTGATACAATATCCTGTATCCACGTGTGGTTTGATTTTGTGGAACTCCCATCACAAAATGGAAAAGCACTAACACTGCAGTTGTGTGTTGCCTTCTGCGGTTCTCACATTGAGTTCAAGTGCTTAAAACTGCAACTCTGGGTCTACTGGCTGGGACTTCTGGGAGTTGTAGCCCAGTGATTTTCAACCAGTGTGCCGCGGAACACTAGTGTGCCGTGAGAGATCATCAGGTGTGCCGTGGGAAATTATTTTCGAACTTCATTCATATATAAACAATTAGGCGCATCTGTCCCTTTAAGAAATGGAACCATAGCACACTCGTGTCACCTAAGAAGTGACGCGAGAGTGCTATGGTCGCTCCATCTTTGATTCGTTCAGACGCGGCAAAGTAAACAAAGTTAGAGTTAGTGCTGCAGCTCCGCGTCAAGTGACAGTGGCAATTTGGGGTCACAGCAAGACAAGCGAGTGACAGTGATGGAGAAGTTTTTGAGAAGGGAAAATGCAAATGCAAAATTTGCTGATCTTCCTTTGGACAGTTTTTGGTTATCTGTTGCCAGGGAGTTCCCCACTCTGGCCAACAAAGCTATTTTGACATTGCTCCCGTTTTCAACCACATATCTGTGTGAGATGAGCTTCACAAGCTTGACTGCGATAAAAACTAAAAACAGACTGACAGCTGTTGAGCAAGAGCTTTGTGTGTGTGTTTCTACCATTCCTGCCAGGATATCTATTTTGTGTTCATCAAAACAGGCCTGAGTTTCACACTGAGTGAGTGTATAAATACATTTAAAAACATATTAACTATATGTATTACTGTGTTAGAGTGTCATTTTGCGTCATTTTGGTTGGTGGTGTGCCCCAGGATTTTGTAAATGTAAAAAAAGTGCCGTGGCTCAAAAAAGGTTGAAAATCACTTTATGCTGTGGAGCATTTTTGAGTTCTCTGGTTTATTGTTTGGAGAAACAACTGCCTTTCTCAGTTCTAGAAGGAAAACAACCTCAATTGAAACATGCATCATATTTCCTGCATTCATTGCAACCTGGATGCCGCAACCTCAGAAGTCCCTGGATTATTAGAAAGATATCTTTTTACCTTTCTGTCCAGCATCTGTCACCTGATCCACCACTTGCTGCACAGTCTGACCGGCTGAATCAACTACAGTTACAAAAACAGAACAAGAACCACATTAATAGGAATCGTACAGTTCTCCTTTGAAGGTGTGCTTAAGAAGGTAACCTTATCTGGAAAGGAGATCTTTTAACACAAAACCAAAGTATCTGTGTTATATATAACTGGTACGATAAACATGTAAACAATCTAGACATATCTGATGCATGCTTTGATTTCAAATTGAGCAAATGTACATAATTACTTTACATTTTCATAGGACTGCAATTTTGCTCTTGTGTAATTTCACCTTGCTTTCCTCGTCACAGAAAATATCCATTGAGAACACCTATTATTCACTTTATTGTGAAAAGCTTTCAGACCAGTCCTCAAAGCAATTGCTAAACTCACATACAGGCCTCTTATATCCCAGGATCTGATCCCAGGGCCGGAGGTTTAGCACAGCGGTTAAAACAACAGCTGCTAGAAGATCTTATCAACCGAACATTGCAGATTCGAGACCCCGGACTGGCTTGAGCAGCCAGCTGTGAGCCCTGCCTCTATTTATTTCGATTTCTTGGCCGCCACTCCCAAGTGGCTCGGGGCGGCTCACAAATCAAGTAAAACAACCAACATATTACACCTTAAAACATCACATATTACACATTAAAAGAGATTGAGAGCTGGATATTATATAACTAAACCAACTTAGGTTTCAAACGCCTGTTGGAATAGCCAGGTCTTACAGGCCTTCCGAAACGCCATGAGGTCGCAGAGTGACCTAATTTTGGTGTTTACCAAGGCAGTCAAAAACAAGCCTAGCTGTGAGTAGAGAAATTAGGAACCGCTTGTGGGGGAGGACTTATAACGCCAATAAATAAGGAAGACCAATTGCCGGAAGGTGGGAGGTCCTAACGCAGTGGTTCTCAACCTGTGGGTCCCCAGGTGTTTTGGCCTACAACTCCCAGACATCTTAGCCAGTTTACCAGCTGTAAGGGTTTCTGGGAGTTGAAGGCCAAAACATCTGGGGACCCACAGGTTGAGAACCACTGCCTAACGGGTTGGCAAGCTCTTCGTCACAGGAGGATGAAGCAACAGCACCCCCTGTGGCGCAATGGAGCAACAGCACCTGGTGACACAACTAGAAGAAACAGGAAAAAGAACCTGTGGCTGGAAGATCCTCCAACTGTATATGTTGTATATGTTGTATGCCTTGTATGTCAAATACAAAAATGGCAGAGATTGTCTGCTTGTATGTGTACTGTAATCCGCCCTGAGTCCCCTTCGGGGTGAGAAGAGCGGAATATAAATAAAGTATTATTATTATTATTACTTATTCCAGATTATATGACAGTGGAGACTCATATCATCCAGTTCAAAGCAGATAACCTGGGGTCAGATCCTGGGATATAAGGACAGTGTAGAAGGGGTCAT
This sequence comes from Anolis apletophallus, assembly GCA_030556195.1. Classification (NCBI taxonomy): domain Eukaryota; kingdom Metazoa; phylum Chordata; class Lepidosauria; order Squamata; family Anolidae; genus Anolis; species Anolis apletophallus. Next base: position 147,850,306 of record JARBWK010000004.1, read on the forward strand.
AGCACTCTACAGCAGGGGTGCTCACACTTTTTCAGCATGCGAGCTACTTATAAAACAACCAAGTCTAAATGATCTACCGACCCACTACTCAGAGAGCCATAAAAGCAAAATATTTGGAAATTTATTTCAGTGAGAGCCATATTATGTTTTAAGACTGAATTCAACTAAGTGTGAGTATAATAAGCCCCTGAATTTATTCACGCTGGCTGGCCGGCAGCACCTGGGCGGCGGCGGGAACCTGCGGGGCGGGACTGAGTCTTCCTCCCGTCCTGCCTGCGATCTACCAGGACACTCTTTGCGATCTACCAGTAGATCACGATCTACCTGATGAGCACCACTGCTCTACAGGAACGAAAGTCAGAATGCCAATACAGAACTAGGATTATTATATAAGTAGTGATGCTTTCCATAGTAGCTTTCTTTCTTACTGTTGCAGCTCCCATCAAAATCCTCAGAGGTGTAGTAATAGGTCTGAGTAATGGATTGTCAGCTTTTATGGAGGCAAGCTCTATGGAGATAGTATTTGAAGAATACTATCTTAGCAAGAGCCACTTTATTATCTCATAAGTTTCTTATAGGATGATAGTCCAGCCTATGGGATTAGCACTTTTGTGAGGACCTAGATTTATAGCAAACGGTAATTGATTTATAGCTCTTGATAACACTTCCTTCTCTGCATAGTAATATCAAGCATGTAGAAGTCTTGGCAGCTCAAGGCTGTTCTTTCTGCCCTGGGCTGCCATTAGCTAAGCAATTAAATTGCTGGCATCTGCAGTGAAAGGGAGGTGCTTCCAGATCACATTAATGGAGATGCGAGTCCATCTCCTGAACAAGACGTCCATAGCCTCGGCTGCTATGTTTATTCCTCCTCCTATTTATTTATTTACTTTATTTATATTCCGCTCTTCTCACCTCGGAGGGGACTCAGAGCGGATTACAGGTACACATACTTAGCAGACAATCCCTGCCGTTTCCACATATGAACATATAGACGAACATATAGACGAATAGAGGCAAACTCTGGCCACCAGGGGGAGCTGATGCACTCCTCATTTCTCAGCATTCCGAGCGTCCCTTGTTGTTCTTCCGCATTCCTCAGCATTCCTGGAGTTCTTTAATGGCCTCATAATTCAGTCAAAATCTGCCTCCCCACTTAATGTGGTACCTTTATCACCTACTTGACAGACGTAACTGTATTTCAGGCTGCAAAGGTCGACAACAGGCTACACTTAAAAGCCGAGCACCCACCTCGACCCGGGCAGGCCTCGAACTCATGACCTACTCATCAGAGAAATCTTACGCAGCTGACACTTAGCCAGCTGCGCCACATTCCCGGTGCTATCCATTGTTTCTCCCCCTCCGCTATTAAAATGGGGTGGGAAAGGTTTTAATTCTGAAAAGCTATATGTATAGACAGAAATATAGAAAGTGAATGTGGCTTTGGTGTCTGTTTTTTCCATCCATTCCCCTGGTGGCGCAATGGGTTAAACCCTTGTGCCGGCAGGACTGAAGACCTACAGGTCGGAGGTTTGAATCTGGGCAGAGCGTGGGTGAGCTCCCTCTATCAGCTCCAGCTCCCCATACGGGGACATGAGAAAAGCCTCCCACAATGAAGGTAAAACATCAAAAACATTCGGATGTCCCCTGGCCAACTGCCTTGCGGATGGCCAATTCTCTCACACCAGAAGCAACTTGTAGTTTCTCAAGTTTCTCAAGTTGCTCCTGACAAGAAAAAAAATCCATTCCCCAAAAGAAAATGGAGAGACTGCAAGGTTTTTTTTTTTTTAAGTATGAATCCTGTGTTTTTGGTGGCATAAAAGTAAATATCAGTCTTGCTCAGTGAAACTCTTACCTATCTAAAAGAGCTGCCAACATTTCAACAGATTGATTTCAGGAATAATTGGCCATCATAATTCTCTCCTTACTCTAAAAGACCCAATCTGCTTCTGAAAGGGTAGGCTGTTTCCTAATCCGTTGGTAATATTATTATACAAATTGAATTATTGTAGAGCTCTGCAATGGCATTTTGTAACTTGATTTAAAAGTCTGATATAAAAAGATGCGTAGGAAGGGGGCTAAAAATTCAGAACAGTCATATTTTTTCATAATTTCCCCTGCAAAGCCCATGTTTGTCCAGACAGGAAGGACAACAAATGACTTATTTTTGGTAAACAAACTCTCTTTAAGGTACCTCTTTTTTGATTGACATTTGGATTCCATTGTGCGATGTCCCCCTCCACTATATGTATTTCAATTTTCAATCACAAAAAAATGGGGAAAGCATTACTGAATTGTTAACCATGGAATAGGATTTTGCGGAAACAATACCGGTATCCTTACTTTTTGTGCCCCAAAATTTGTCAAATTGAAAGGTTAGATCCAAGGTGTCTTTTCTTTGATCTCCATTTAATTTATTTATTATTTATTTATTTGGACTTGTAGACCGCCACTCCCAAAGGCTCGGAGCGGTTTACAACATGGCTCAATGAAAGCAGACAATGGATAAAAACATAGGGTGCAATAATATGTAAAACAGCAAATAAAACACAGGTCATAAGCTTCTGAAGGCCTGCCTGAACAGATACGTCTTGCAGGCTCTGCAGAAGGTGGCTAAATTTCGCAGGGCCCGTGTTTCTGGTGGCAACATATTCCAGAGGACCGGGGCAATGATTGAAAATACCCTGTACCTTGTCGAAGTCAAGTGGAAAGACTTCACACTAGGGATGTCGAGAAGATTCTGATCTTCGGAGCGGAGTGATCTCGGAGGGTTATATGGAATCAGGTGATCTTGTAGGTACACTGGCCCCAGACCATGTATGGCCTTGAAAGTAAGAACTAACACCTTGAAAGTGATCCGGCATTCGATTGGCAGCCAGTGCAGACTCTGCAGTATAGGTGTTATGCGGCAGCTCGCGGGCTCCCCAGCGAGCAGCCGGGCTGCTGCATTCTGCACTAGCTTCAGTTTCCGAATCATAGTCAAGGATAGGCCAATGTAAAGAGCGTTACAGTAGTCAAGTCTTGAGATGACCGTGGCTTGGATTACCATGGCTAGGTCGTATTATTATTATTATTTCGCATTTGTCTGCCGCCCCCCCCCCCCAACGGCCCGGGGTGACTCACAACAGTTCGTAAAATACAATTGACAGATATCTCATAAACCACAGTAACACCATTTTGTGAGAGATAGGGAGCCAGATGCTTCGCCTGTCGCAGATCGAAAAATGCGATTCTGCTGACACTGGAGATTTGAGTCTCCATTGACAGCAGAGAGTTCAAATGGACACCTAGGCTTTTTACTGATGATGACGGGTGTAGTGCCTCACCATCCAGGGTCAGCAGTTGGATTTCCCTATCGCCCGGACGACCCAGCCAAAGGATCTCTGTCTTCACCGGATTCACCTTCAACCTACTGGTTCGCAGTCATCCAGTAACGGCTTCAAGGAAGAGATGGAAATTCTCGGGTACAGATTCCGGCTGGCCTTCCATCCTCAGAATGAGCTGAGTGTCATCAGCGTACTGATGACACTCAAGTCCAAAGCTACGTACCAGTTGAGCGAGTGGTCGCATGTAGATGTTAAATAACAGAGGGGAAAGGACTAGGGTAGGACTAAGGTCTACCCTTCCTTGTACTAAGTACACAAGAATAGACTGCACAATATCAAAGATAGCAAAAATATCAACTATAATGGTTGACAAAGCACAAGGTACACACTGTGAAGGGGCAGTGACAATAATGCCCCCCGGCGCTTACAGTAACAACAATAATGGCTGAAATACCAGTCAATGACGTGGTTCCCGGGCGGGGTTCCAGGAACTGAGGTGACGTGGCTCAATGGGGAAACAAAGTACGCTGGGGATGAGGATCGTAGCAGTTAGATGAACGGGTGGAGAATTCCCGGCGCGATCCAAGCCATCAGGAATGAGAGGCTGAGGCGAATGCCTGGTTTGTAATCCCGCTCCCAGGGGCCAATTGCCCGGAGCAAAGCGCACAATGCGCCGCGTCTTGAGACCAGAGCCACACACGTCGTCCTGGGAGGCGTTCTGCCGGAGAAACCCACGCTTGCCCAGTGGCCCAGAGTGCCAAAGGCTCGGGTCTCAAGACGCGGCGCATTGTGCACTTTGCTCCGGGCAATTGGCCCCTGGGAGCGGGATTACAAACCAGGCATTCGCCTCAGCCTCTCATTCCTGACGGCTTGGATCGCGCCGGGAATTCTCCGCCCATTCATCTAACTGCTACGATCCTCATCCCCAGCGTACTTTGTTTCCCCATTTCAGCCATTGTTGTTACTGTAAGCGCCGGGGGGCATTATTGTCACTGCCCCTTCACAGTGTGTACCTTGTGCTTTGTCAACCATTATAGTTGATATTTTTGCTATCTTTGATATTGTGCAGTCTATTCTTGTGTACTTAGTGTTATCATTGCGGTAATTTCACTGCTTGTGTATTATTGCTACCCTTCCTTGTCCCATAATAAGAAACAAGAAGAGAGACACATGTGATTTTTAAAAACCAAGATACAGTTTAAGGAAATTTACTTGTTTGCCAAGTGAAAAAACCTTTTGTGCTTTAACTATAACGTGACCTGCTGAAACAAGATAGAAGGCATAAGAAGCGACATTAAGATCAGGTCACGTTATTTGTCCAACTAGCTAATGCTCTACCACTGAATACTGTATTTCCTCAAGCAAAACTATTCATTGTAGCACAGAGAGAGTCATTGTTATGGCCTCTTCTGGGAATCTAGACAACAGGCAGCCACAGAGTTGATTTTAAAAATTAGCAGTCACGCCTATGATGGGGTAAATTAGAGTGGATTCTGAAAGGGATAGCGGATAGTGATGCAACTTTTCTTAAAGATTAGGATAAGACAGAAGATACGTGTGCTTTACCTTGCTCCTGCACAGCGTCCCCTGCCATTTTTGTTGCTCCGTCAACAAGATTCCTCCTGAACATGTCTCCTGCTGTGTAGATGTTCTTCTACCTTCGTGATCAGTTGATAGTTTCCTAAATGGAGCCCAGACCTGTTTCTCTGCTCCCAAATGTGTTGGCTTTTATAGAATGGGGAACTCCTCCTATCTGGGACCTGGAAAAGCCCCCTCATTATCCTCAGCATCTTGTTTGGTGACTTTCTCGGAACTTCAAAAGCAGCCGAAAGATGTTTGGAATGACTGTGTTTCTCTCTCGAGAGGGAAGGGAGGGGTTTGATATTTTTTTTGTTTTGAGTTCTGAAGTAGTTTTCCATAGCAGTAAAATAAAGAGCTGTTATGGAGCTGTGGTTTCCAGTACTGTTATGAAACATTTCCATTATGAAAGCTCTTGGAATAACTAGAGGGTACAACAGTAAAATGTGTAACATTTCAGCGGACAAACCGGGGTGGCCTGGAGCAGGAGGATGAACTACCAATGTTACTTCCATATGCAAAGGGATCTTGCAGCACCTTTGAAAATAACCAAGAGAAAGAAGTTGGTACGTAGCATAAGCTTTTGTAAACTTAGGTCTATGTCCTCAGGTGCAAGATTTCTGAGATGTATCTCAAGAAGTAGACTCAGGCCCCTTCTACACTGCCATATCATTCAGATTATCAACACAGATAATCCACATTATTTGTTTTGAATTGGATTATATGAGTCTACACTGCCATATAATCCAGTTCAATGCGGATGATGTGTATTTTATATGGCAGTGTAGAAGAGGCCTCAGTTTTTATGTTACTAACATCATTCATTAAAGACTTCATTAGATGGTTTTCCTCTTCTGTTTCCACACACTCAAAGATGGTTCATGGACAAACTCCAACGGAGCCTATCAAACAATGCAGAACACCTGTCTGTGGTTGCTTATATCCCAGCATGAGACTCTGTCTCCACAGCATGTAAAAACAAGAGGATTTCTAAGTTGGGCACAAATCCACTCCATTGCATGCACACCTAAAAATGGGTATCTGTGTGTGGGATATGAAGTGTCTTTCCACAATCCTTCTTTGCATTGGTGGTTTAAAGACAGTGTGGGTCCCACTAAAGAAGTGTTTTTAATAAGGGTGCTTGTCTCCTCTAGAGTAAGAGACATGAGAGTCAAAGGACCTCATAGAAGTGGTGTCTTAAGAGCAATGCCTTGTGTCTCCTCTAGAGTAAGGGGCTTGAAAGGCAAATAAGAAGTGCTGTCTTAAAAGAATGATGCCTTGTATCTCATCTGGAGTAAAGGGCTAGAGAGGCAAAGGACCCCATAAGAATGATCTTAAGAATGATGCCTTGTGTCTCCTCTCAGTGTATGGTTGAGCTAGAAGCAGGAGGAGAAGACAGTACCCCATGAAACGCTACACAAATAAGTTGATTCCCCCGCTCCCCCCCCCCCCCCGGCCCTTTGTGGGATGAAGTCCTTTGCGAGTTACTATGGTACTACAAGATCTCTTTGCATACTGACTGTGGTGAAGTCATATTTATTTGTTACAGGTTTTAAATGTGGTTGATGTTTATATATATGTATGTATATTGTAAGGGTAAAACTTGGCAAACCCTTAAAGGGTTAACAGAGAGATTAGCTTGTAGAACCTCCAAGGAGTTTCCGTTACTGTGGAAACAGGAGGCGGAGCCTGCAAGTAGCTTTAGAATCTTCGGATTCAAACTTCTACAGTTGGTTGTTGACGACAAAAGCTGAAGGGTGTGTGGAGTGTTAGAGAGTCCATTTTAACCAGCTATCAGCGGTTTTAAAAGGGACTCAGTTGTTTTAAAAGCTGTGTTTGAACTGCTAGGGAAGCAGTGTGGGTTTAAATGATCAGCAGTTAGCGTGAAAACTGCTGAGCTTGGTTTTGGGAGTGCAGCTATACAGTAGCGAGTTGTATCTCCATAGTTAGTGTATTGTAACCTTAAGATATTTGCCTCTTGGAAGATACTGTAACCACCTAAGCTCTGAACTCTGAAACCTCCATGCTTAGAACACTATTTGAATAAAATTTACAGTTCTTTAGCAAAAAATATCTCTCCTCATTGTTCCTTTACACACAAGCCTCGAAAACACATTCTTCCCAGTGGGTAGCCAAATGTGGTGAAGGGTGGCAGCTAATGGAAATATAGAGAGAGTCGTCACATATTTTGGTGGCAGCAAGTTTGAAAATAACAAGAGTCTTTACATTAATTGGCAGTTAAAACCAAATTAGAGAATTAGCGCACGCTGTACGCTGCGTCATTACACTGACATCCCAGATTAACAGGGCTATGTTTTTGAACCCTATGACTTATATATACAGTTGTTATACAGCTTGTTAGGCCTTAAACATAAAATCGGGGTTGCAGAACTGTGAAACCAAAAAGGGAGTGGGGGAAAAGGTTTGATGAACTTGCTTTTAGCTGTATCCCAGTAAATGCAAACTGGAGAAAATAACTGATTCGACATCTGCTGAGTCCCTGGTACAGTCCAATGAAACCTATGAAGTCTGGTTATTCACAAATCCTGCGGAACATCCATTTAAATTTGTTTGCAGCAGATCTTGATCTTTGAACTACCTAACATGAGCCTCTTTTCCCACCCTTTTCCCTCCAAAACCCCTTTTAGCCATGAGTTTACTCAATTCTTAATGTCTGCAACTCCCTGAAAATTAAACACAGTGTTCCCTTGCTACTTTGCGGTTCGCTTATTGTAGGCTCACTGTTTAGTGGATTTCAAAAAATATTAATTTAAAATATATATCATTGTATTTTCGCTGTTTTGTAGGGTTTTGCTGCTGCTGCTCTCCAAGGCGCTTTCCCTCCTCAGTCCTCCCTCCCTCCCTCCCTCCCTCCCTCCAGTCTTGAAGGGCCTTTCTTTCCTTTCCTTTCCTTCATTTATTTTGAGTTTATAAAGACTTAATATAGTGTATAACTACTAAATTTATAAATATATATACTAATTGTTACCTGAAAACCTTAAAATATATTTCAAAAAATGTATAAATATTAAAATAGAGTATCCCTACATCACGGTTTTTCACTTATTGCGGGAGGTCCTGGAACCTAACCCCAGCAATAAGTGAGGGAACACTGTACAAGCCAATTATTTAACAGTTTATGTCGTGGACAGATAGTCTTAAAGGAGCCAAGCCCAATATAAATTAAAGTAAAGTTTAATTACAAAGTTCAACAAACAGAAAAAATGGGGGGGGGGGGAACCCCCAAAAAAACCTACTTGAACTTCAGTGTGACAGTAACAATAATACAAAAGGCAAACCTACTGAACAAAAAAGGGACACAAACAGAAAACCCAGATTAAATCTCCACAAAATGCGTGTTATGGAAAAACACAAAAGGGAAAAGTGTCGTCCAAGAGCCTGTCACAACGCGGGCCCTGACTCCACCCCGTAATCACACACACACAGACAATGTCAATTAACTATTTATTAAGCACAAAATTGAAGCAGGTGAAAAAGGTAGAATGTCCAAAAAGTAAGGATCAATTAGTCCAGGGTGATTAGCAATCAATGTCCAAAAAGTATACAAAGAGCCAGGATCAAAAAGCAAGGTCCATAAAAACCAAGCGAATCAAAGCAAGGTAACTTAGTCTGTGGTAAAACAAGGCAATCCAAAGTTCAGGGAAAAACAAGGTTTCAAGGTGGTTCTTGGCAAGGCAAGCTAATCACTAGCTTCCGGAAGACAGCAAGCTGCTACATCCGTTCAGTTCCGACATGGCCAGCAAACTGAGGAACTTTCCCACAAAGTGCCTACTTAATTCCCTCCTTTGTGAGACCAGCGCCTTTCCAGGCCTCGCTTCCAATCTCTCCGTGTAGCCTCAATACTCCCCCTTCGGTCGAATCTCCGCTCAGGAATGGCACCATCTGCGCCGTTATCTTCCTGGGAAACTGGCTCGGCCTCGGCTTCCATGTCCTCCTCAACATCTGGCGAAAACAACCGTTCCTGAGAACCGAAACCTCCCGGTCTTTCATATTCCGTATCAGGTTCGGAATCAGGAGAGCCTTCGTCATCAGAATAGGCCTCCGGCCAGGTGTCATCCCATTGCAGGCTGTCTGTTGGTGATGCGGGCCCTTCATCCCCTGCATCACCTTCATCGAGCGCTAAAGCAAACGGAACCCCTGGGGAGGTCGGTCAACCGGCCCTCCTGGCTGTGGTGGGGGCAGATTGGCCTCCTGCCCCCCCCCCCCGGCTGAGATGATGGCTGAGTTGCTACAGAGCCGACGTCGTCATCCAAGGGGGAAGAGCCAGACAGGAAAGCAGCGTCAAGACGGGTCCATAGTCAATCCAGAGGAGAAGGCTGCAAAGCAAAGAAGTTTAAAGCAGTCCGAAGTCACAACGGGAGGTCAGGAACAAAGGGAGCAGCAAGTCCAAAATTCAGTCTACAGGAACGTAGCAACACAGCAAGGCAGAAAGACAACACAGGATACAGACAGTAAGGCAACACTTTGCCAGCTGCAAAGTAATTGTTACTTTCCAGTCCTTCTTATTCACAAATCCTCATCAGAACTTGATTGAGACAATGTCCCACAATCAACCCTTTCAGCTGCCACAATAGCTTCACGGGCCACCTTTTGTCTCTCGTGCCAATTTCTTCTTCTCCTGCCACGACTTACTTCATCCCAAAGTGAGGACTGTCCATCTTCACTCCAATTCCCAACCCCAGTAAAACCCACAAACGAGTGACTGCTAGTTGGCTCTTCACATACATTACGAACTTACTGTACCTTAGTCCAATCTATATCATCTGAGCTCAGTGAATCACCATCTTCACTAGCCATAGATTGCTCCTCACCACCAGACCCATAATTCCCATAAAACCCCAGAAAAGTATCCTCATCAGTAGATTTACTAAGTATTTGCCTAATCCTCTTTCTCTCATGCTCCCTTTAAGACTCCTGCTCACGAGTAACCCATTTCACACTTCTAGCGCCAGACTCCACTCTCTCAGCCTCACATTCAGGTGCAACCACAACAGTTTACTTCTGTAGATAACCAAACTGTGTATAATACGTCATTTATTCTGTATTTGTGCTAGGTGTAGTACTCTGTTTATATGGGGTTCTATATCTGAGATATAATTCTTGTTCTTCCATTTGATGTACAATATTCTTGGGTTTTTTTGGGCGATATCCAGTTGTATTGGGTTAAACCTTCCATCATTTCCAACTCCCATGGTCCAAAGTGTCTAAATATTGAAGTATGAGGTTGGTGAAGATTGTGACAGATGCCAATCTAAAAACTGGGACTTCATCCCATTGGGATAAATAAAGGGTTTGGGATAGTTGTTTTTCCTTTATGCTTTGCAACACCCCATTTGAAATTAAACAGGTGATTTTAATACCCACATTACACCGTTTTCTTTTTTCCACTTTCTTTTCTAATTATCTGTTTTCTTTCTCATCACATTGGAGACATATTTTTCCTCCCACTGTCTTCTCCCCCGTATTCTTTGGATATTACAATTTCTCTTTATAAGTACAGATAGCTCTCAATTCAATAGGTAAGTCTATATATTTTACATTGAAAAGGAGATATAAATTACCGTTCCTTGCCAGTCCCCAAACGGTAATGGTGGAAGAAAGGAATCAATATATCTCAGCTCCTCCCACCATAACACTGCCATCATTGTGTTTACAAGCAGGCAAGGGAGAATTCCCATCGCACGTTAAAATGGGGCATTTTTTCACGTTTCTATGAAGGGAATTGTTGAGGATTTCTCAGACGATGAGGGGAGTGATGGTTTCACTACTGATAAGTCAGTGTGTGATCAGAGGGAACTGCAGGTCTTAGATCTCAGAGAAATGTGGCAGTTGCAGTTGAACTCGGAGGATGTTTGAGATTCCAATGTTTGTTCCTTAGCAACCAGGGAAAATTCTGTTTCTCTTGGGAATCAGCCTTCAGCAGAAGATAGGAAGCTTTCCCGCGATATTAGATTAGGCCTGCATACCGAGGGAGTGAAGGATAGATTATTTGGGCATACAGAACGACTCTGTGAGAAGTCTTTGAGATCCAGGTACCAAAAGCATGACCACATGCCTTTTTTGGTCAGTCCTGAGCTTAAATTAAGTGATGTTTACCTGGTCTCTCCAGAGCACACAACGTTGCCATAGATTTAAGTTCTTGTTTCAGTTCTCAAAATCGTGCTTCAAGTCTCCTGTGTTTGCCTATGTTTCCTGTATGAATTTTGCCTTGGAAAAGTGCATGTTGTCATGCCTATGGATTTATGCCTATGATCTTGACTTCTTGGGTTCCATGGACCTTTCTCTTTTGGACTATTGAACTTTTTATATATGGACTACTGCTATTTTATGGCAACTTTTCTACTGCTTTTTGGTAATAATAATAATAATAATAATACACTTTATTTACTTCTCACCCCGAAGGGGACTCAGTGCGGATTACAGAACACATACAGCAGACAATCCCTGCCGAAAGACGCACAAGACATACAATAACATATACAGGAAGATCCCATGGACTCCAACCAGGCAAATGTTGTTATATTCGTTTGTTGTTATATTCATCACTGGGTGCTGCTGCTCCATTTCGTCACAGGGGGGCACTGTTGTTCAATCCTCCTTCTACCTCCTCCTTTCTTGACAAAGAGCCAGCCAGCCAGCCGAATTCTTCTTCCGGTAGTCATCTTCAATATTTATTGAAGTTAAAAAGTCCTTTAGGATTCCTCCCCCGCTTACGCGGTACCCAATTTATCTGCTTAGGTTAACAGGGGCAGGCTTACAGCTGACTTGCCCAGGCCAGCCCAGGATTCGAACTTGTCACGTTCAGATCTTTACAGCTACAGCTTGCAGCTAACAGCTGCTGTTTTAACCGCTGTGCTAATCTCCCGGCCCTTTCCCCCAGTTTGCTGTATTTGAAACTACTGGATTCTGTTGTGATGTCAGGTGAAAAGGTTCTTCCCAAGGATGTAGTACAACCGTGCAATTGAGAAAGAACTCAATTTCCAATCACCTTATGAAGTGTAGGCAAAAAACACTATTTAGAAATGGCAAAATACCTAGAAATGGTACATGCTTGTGTCATGTAACAAGCTTTGTCGGTAGCCCATCACATGATGTGAGAAATGCATAGAAATGCTGGTTTTATTGTGTGCGATAAAGTTCTTGGTTAAAATTTTATGTTGAAAAGGTACTGGAGATATTTGGCAGAAATTTTCCATAGTCTAAGAATTGCAGGATTAAATCCTAAAATGTAGTTTCACTAAATCCAAAGGTTCTAATTTAGAGTAGGGGAAGCCCATTGAAGTCTATGCACTCAAACCTCCATTGAATTGCAGTCAACAGAAAATACCAACTGACCAAAACAGATTTTAAGATCTGCCCTTTCCCCTTTCCTGACACAAAAGGTCCTAACAGTTCTGATTTACAGAATGAAATGGAAAGTACTTCATGGCTGTGAATCATTTCCTTCCTCTGCCACCAGTTTCTGCTTTTTGAGTGGATTAGCCTTCAATGATTGGGCTCATGCCAAAAGTGATCTTTTTGAAAAATATTTTCATCTGCTGGCACATCACATGCTTTGGGTGGATTGCTCCCATGATGCTGCTGTTTTCCATACTTACATGCTTACTCTAAGAATCCATTTCAATTGGTGAAAAGAAAGGTTGAGAAAAATAAATAATAATGAAGAAGGAAAGCAAGAACAGATGGAAGAAGTAAACACATATCACCAAAATACAGGAATGAAATTCAGCAAGGCTCCTTGTGCCATATGAGTTGTACAGACATCTTAAATTGCATGCCTTTTCTTGGTTGGTTTTTTTATTCACTTTATTCCTCTGTGGAATCTTGTGGATTAGATAAAGGCTAGGTATCTCAATAATTTATATATATACTAAAATAGTTTTGGACGATTGATCAATCAGTCTTTTCTATGGGGCTTTCTTCTATTGTTTTTAATTCCTCCGTCAGCCATTCCATCTGGATGGTTTCCATCACTTTATGTAGCCATTCTTCTTTCGTTGGCTCTCTCGGTGACTTCCAGTATTTAGCATACGTCAGTTTGGCTGCCGTAGTTAACACTAAATATATTCGCCTTTCATTAACATCCAGACTTGATCCTATTTTAGTACGGAACATAAGATAGATTTAACACTCAATTGGAATTATTAGATTGAACGATTTAGATGACTGTAATTATAAAAGTATAAGATATTAATGATAGACAACATGACTTATGCAATATACATTTATATTTTTTTTCTTAGGCACAAAATAGACAATCAGAACGCAGTGGATGAGGATTGATAACTAAATCACAAGTTGTAAAGTTTAATGAGACTATATTACTCTCCTCTCCTGTCTGTCTTTGTTTTGCACCCTCCCCCTAATTTTCCCCATCCCCCCTCCTGCATCTTCTCCCTTTTCCCTTCCCCTCCCCTATCCCTTTACCCTATATGTATATGTGTTGTATTTATGTTACTTTTAAATCCTTGATAATCACAATAAAGACTATTTAAAATTTTATACACACACACACACAAATAGGCATTTTGCTTTCTTGAGTGCACCATCCTAATTCTTTCAGCGACTGTTTTTCAAGTGGGTGGGGATCAATAGAGCACTTTACAGTTATGTGAGTTATGTGTACAAGCCAGACGGGCAACATGCCACAGTGTTTTTTTCATATCGTTAATAGCTTACTGTGCATGATGGTCTTCTACTCTTTCCAGTTTCTTTTGCTTCCATCCAGTTACCAGAAAAATGACCTCAAGCAAAATGCAAACTTCATAAACAGATTTTTAAAAGAAAGGAGAAGCAGGATGCCCTGGATCCCACATGGCAACAGCATGTCCTCCAGATTTGACAAGAAAGAATCCAACTAACTCTCTATTGTCCCAAGAATACATTGTCCCAATGTATTCTTTGCTTTGAAGATTTCCCAGCTTCAGTTGCTGCAAATTTGTTTCAAAGTTTGCAAATAATTTCAATTAATTCATCAAGGGAGGACAATTTTGACGTACTCAGTAGACTCAAACTGCAGTTTCATCTAGCTTGTGTGGTCTCCTTGCAATTTTAACCACATCCTGATGTTGCTTGGCCATATGGCAATTTTACGAGGATCTAAAAAAGAGCTTAACAGGTAAGTATCACACAAATATTTGTCATTCAACTAATCATGTATTTAGTCAAGCACACCTTAGTTTTTCAATATCCCTTCTGAATATAAACCATTTTACGCCTATTACACTGTGGTTCGCGAGAGGATATGTTCCCCAAAGTGTATTCACGCCGAAAGGTCCCTTGTTAAGCATCCCAATGTTTCTTTTCAATCAAAAATAAATCCTTGGAAAATATCCAACCATGTTCAGTCCAAATCAAAACGTCCATATAAACAAAGTATATTCAAAGGTGCTCCACGCAGTCGACGATCAATAGTTCTCTGCGCTTGAATCGTTTCGCCCTCCTGGGCTTCTTCTGGACCGGGGACTGATGAGTAGTCGGCAGGCGTTTCTGGTCGGAGTAGTGCTTATGCAAAGATATCAAATAAAATATATAATATAATGAGGCTCGATGCCTTCTTGGTCAAATCTCTTCAAGTTCTCTGTGACATTGCAAATTTATCAAGGGGATCTTGGCAGAATTTGTTGGAAGGAAATTTGCCATTGCTTTCTTGTGTGGTTGAGAAGATGCGACTTTCCCAAGGTCAACCAGAAAGTTTTCATGGCTCAACGAGGATTCAAACCTTGGTCTCCCAGGATCCTAGTCCAATGCTCAAGCCAAATTACTCAACCAATATGTTCTCCAGATGTATCTACTTTGAGGCAATGATCAGTTCCACTTCCAAATTCATCAGCCAGCAGTCCTCTTCAGAGGCCCCTTCTAGACTGTCCTTATATCCCAGATTATCTGCCGAGGCCTCTCCTGGAGCTGCAGCGCTCCCTTTGGGGGCACCTGATGAGGAACCCGGCTTGCCACGCGAGGGGGCCTGCCATCGCCGGCGATGTCTGAACCTGGCCAAAAGGGAGGCATGGAAGGACCTCCTGAAGACTGGAGCACTGGGAGTTGGGCCAGGAGAGATGATGGCAGATGGCCTTGAGGACGCCACCAGCCACACTGCACCATTGGGCCTACCGCGCAGGCGCAGGAGAAGACATAGATGCAGTCGCAGGAAATCTGTACTAACGTCGCGAGAGTTGACTGGTGATGCTTTCCCGGCTCCGACTCGAGGTAACGTAACTTCCTCTGGAGCAGAGCTAGGACTGTGCAGCCCACCCAACTGCCCCAATGGAGAAGAAATACGGGGGTCAACGCTATTGCTGTCAGCAGGGCCCCATTGGGGGCTACTCCATCTGGTCTTGCCCAAAGGGGAATTCAGGGCCAGCCAAGAGACGAAGGAGGTTTCGGCCTAGGACTTTCTGGAACGTTGGCTACAGGAGCTGGGTGAGATTTCAGAATGGTCCCCAGCTCCAGAGCATGTTATCCGGGATAGAAACAAGATGTGCCTTTTAGCCCTTAAAACCAGCAGGGCAGAGCAGGTCCTCTCCCCCTAAGGGTAGTATACAGATACCAGCAAAAGGCTTAAGTTATACTCCAGCCCCACGGCTGGAGTGTAAGCGGCCTTTCTGAGAACTATAGGCCATCGGATCTCTCTCAGTAGATCTCTATGTGGTAGATTAAGTTCTCAAATTATTTAATTGTTTAAATTGTTTAATTTGTCTCCTGTATTAGTACAGTATGTTCTCTGTTTTTATATGTTATGCTTGTAAACCGCTCCGAGCCTCCAGGGAGTGGCAGTATAGAAGTTGAAATAATAAATAAATAAATAATCCCACTTTATATGGCAGTGAAGACTCATGTAATCCAGATCAAAGCAGATAACCTGGGATCAAATCCAGGGATACAGGGACGGTATGGAAGGGGCCAGAGTTACCCGGCAGTACAATTACTAAATGCACTCAGATAAGTGCAACCAAGCTTATTATCAGGTACTATGTATGTAGGATTGCTGGTAGATTTGGAAGGAGAATTGGTCATACCATCAGCTCTTTTTTGCTTTCAGTGAAACTTCTTATAAATCAACAAACTTCAGACCGCAATGTTCAGTTGCTCTGGAAACATCTGGAATTAATGTAGTTCCCCACCAATGAGATGCCGTCTTGCCCTATATTTATAAAGTTTATGCCATGAAATTGGAGGCCTGAATGTTAGGCCACTCTGATGATGGTGCTGTAAACTTAAAGTAAACAAGCATCCAGAATGGGTACTTTGATTATACTAGCTCCGTCTGAAAATAGGGAAAGGAAGCATATATTTTAGGAATAAACAGAAGGAGAGAGAGAGAATTATAGTAAGTCTCTATCATGTTATTTCGGCATGGGATATTTAAAGTAAATTGTGCATCTACATTTGCCGTAAGAGGTTAGAAACATAGGTAAGAAAAGGAGTAATAGGTCAGCAACAAATGGGTTATTGTTGCCAGTTTTGGTGCATTATAGCAGTGTTTCCCAACCAGTGTGCCGGGGCACACTAGTGTGCCGTGAGCGATCATCAGGTGTGCCGTGGGAAATTGGAACCTCCAGGAGGGGAGGGGGGAGAGTCTAGTGCGTTGAAGTATTAATTTTTTAAAGGTTTTATTTACATACAAAAACAACTTACAATGTAAACAGAATACGAAACAATGAACATTTTACATACATAAACCCACCACCAAGGCCTGAACAGGTATCCTTTCCTTTGTCATATCTTTATAAATCAACCATTAATCAAATGTCATATCCAAAATTCCTGACCAACAGGGTTATATTGCATTCTATTTTCACTCTCTAAAGTGTATTTAATAAAAACCGACCAGTATGCCTCAAAATCTGATCTATTAGTTTCCCCCCTGAATACCTTCATTTCCATTGTTAGTTTATCATTTAAGGCTACGTTCCATACCTCCCTATACCAACCTTCCAGTGTAAGATTAGTTATTTTCCAATTCCTTGCTATTATAATTCTTGCCACAGTGAGTAAAATAATCATCAGTTCTTTCTTTTCCATTTCTAAGTTCAACCTTGTGGTGTCCATTAATAATGCTAACCTAGCATCCGGAGTAATATTTAGCCCTATAATATTGCTTATTTCAATAAATATAGCTTTCCAAAAATTCTTCACTTGGGGGCACTCCCACCATAAATGAAAATATGTCCCTTTGTGCATGCCACATCTCCAGCAGAGGTTGCTTTGCTTGCTGTCCATATGATGTTGTTTCACCGGTGTGGTATACCATCTCCATATAACTTTAAATACATTTTCTTTTAATCTTATTGATAAATTCTTAACCACTCTCCACTTCAGAACCCTTTTCCAATCAAAATCTGTCAGAGGCCCTAGGTCTCCTTCCCATACATTTTCAAACCGCTTCAGCCCTGTTTCTTCTCCAATTAATCCTTTATATATTTTCCCAATTAATCCTTTCCCAGTTATTTCTTGGGATTTAAGTTTGCTTAGCCATTCCTCATATTTATTCATTGCTCTACATCTGGGATTTTTACTTAAGAAGTCCTTTTTCCAGTTATACAGCTGTTGTCTCTCAAACCAGTTGAAGTATTAAAACCCTAAGAAACCTACCTCGATAAAGGCACAAAATTACAAACACCCCCCCACCCGTTGCCTACTTGGTCTCCCCTCTCCATGCATTGGGAAGGCCCACCTCCCTTTTCCCAAGTAGAGACCTCCTCTTGCCTCCTGGGGGTTCTGTGTGGGAAGTTTGGTCCAGTTCTATCATTAATGGGGTTCAGAATGCTCTTTGATTGTAGGGGAACTATGAATCCCAGTAACTACAACTCCCAAATGTCAAGGTCTATTTCCCCTGAACTCCATCTGCGTTCATATTTGGGCATATTGAGTATTCATGCCAAGTTTGGTCCTGATCCAACATTGTTTGAGTCCACAGTGCTCTCTGGATATAGGTGAACTACAACTCCAAAACTCAAGGCCAATGCACACCAAACTCTTAGAGCATTTTCTCTTGGTAATGGGAGTTCTGTGTGGGAAGTTTGTGTCTTTCTGCCATTCCTGCCAGGATATCTATGTTGAGTTCATCGAACCAGGCCCAGGTTTCACACTGAGTGTATAAATACATTTTTAAAACATATTAACTATATGTATTACTGTGTTAGAGTGTCATTTTGTGTCATTTTGGTTGATGGTGTGCCCCAGGATTTTGCAAATGTAAAAAGTGTGCCGCGGCTCAAAAAAGGTTGGGAAACACTGCATTATAGGGCCTTCAAAGGTTAAAAAAGAAAGAAGAATGTTGCCGTGCCCAGTTTCTCTGAACTTTTCGTGCTTGCCACAGTAATGAAATGTGGGTCTCCTGCCAACATTTCTCCTTCCGCACAAAAGCAGACAAGGACTGCCTCACATTAGGTCTAAGGAAAACGTGCTGGGAGAAATTAGTCGGGTGAGGGTGCTGTCAAGAGGAAGTGGGACACAAGGTCCTGGAATGTTTGTAAGTTTGTTCCAATACTGCTTCAGTCGTTCGTAGCCGTTTTAATCTGGACCCATTGTACCAATTCCTTAGAGACAAGCTGCATGTTGCAATAATTGCATACAAGGAATTTGTGTCCTCTTTTTAAAAATGTAAAATTGAATTAAATGTCATAATTAATGCAAATTATTATTTTAAAGGGAAAGCATTAATGTTGAGTAAGAGCAGGGCTTGGGTAAATTGGAAATTTAATTTCTTGCATAAGGGATGATGATATCATCCCTGCCTGTCAGTAAGAAGGAGACAAATGCACTATGCCTTTGATATGTCCATTGAGGTTGGTTCAAGGACACCTGCACCCCGTGGGTACCAAAATCTGTGGGTGCTCAAGTTCCATTATATACAGTGGTGCAAAAATGGTGTCCCTTATAAAAAATGGAAAAATCAAAGCTTGCTTTTAGAAATGTCAAGTCATGCATGGTTCAGTCCATGTGGCACAAGCTTATCGCCTCCTTGCAATGTACATATGTACACTGTGCAAGTTCGTATGTTCATGTATCAAAACATAGGAGAGACTGAGCTTCAGGAACAGTCCAAAATATGTTGAACCAGAACTTGTATGTATTTTTTTCCAAAATGTTGTAGAGCTGCTAGCTTAGGACAAAGAGGCTGGAGACCTCTAAATGAGAAATGCCTGTGAGACTGGGAGTTATACTAGCACAGTGTTTCCCAACCACGGTGATGTGGCACAGTAGTGTGCCGTGATGGACCTCCTGCTGTGCTGCGAGAAAAGCTCTCTGCCCCCCTTCCTTCCCCCCTCCTCCTGCCGAACTCCTGCTGCTTGGGGGAGGAGGAGGAAGGGCCGGGCGGCAGCAAAGAAAAAAAAGAAGGGGGGCCGGGGTGCTGCCTCCTTCGGCCGTTTCCCCAGCCAGCCTCCAATCCGCCATGACTCCTGCCCCTTGCTTGCTGAAGCCATGTGGAGGGGGAGGGCCTGGTGAGGCCTGGCTCCACCCCCTCCCCCTGGCTTTGGCACTCCCAGCAGCTGCTCCAGCCTTGAGGGGGCAGTGCCAGGCCAGCATGGTGCTGTCTCTGCCACCGCTGGCCTAGCACTGCCCCCTCAAGGCTGGACAAGCTGTGGGAGAGCTAAAGCCATGGTAGGGGGCGGGGCATGGTGCAGCCTGGCTCCTCCCCCTCCGCGCAGCTTCGGCTCTCCCACAGCTTCTCCAGCCTTGAGGGGAAAGTGCCAGGCCAGCATTGTCTCTGCCACTGCTGACCTCTGCCATGTGGAGGGGGCGGGGCATGGTGAGGCCTGGCTCCGCCCCCTCCCCTGGCTTTGGCACTCCCAGCAGCTGCTCCAGCCTTGAGAGGGCAGTGCCAGGCCAGCATTGTGCTGTCTCTGCCACCGCTGGCCTGGCACTGTCCCCTCAAGGCTGGACAAGCTGTGGGAGAGCTGAAGCCATGCGGAGTGGGCGGGGCATGGCGCGGCCTGGTTCCTCCCCCTCCCCCCAGCTTTGGCACTCCCAGAAGCTGCTCCCAGCAGGCCACCATCCCCTAGCCATTCTTTACTGTGTTAGAGTGTCATTTTATGTCATTTTGGTTGGTGGTGTGCCCCCGGATTTTTTTAATGTTAAAAGTGTGCTGCGGCTCAAAAAAGGATGGGAAACACTGCACTAGCATACATACATTTGAGGATGTTGTGGAAAGAGGTAGCACATACCTCCTTGCAAAATGTGTTTTTAGCAGAGCCACCGCTTGGCAGTACTGAAATGCGGACCCCAGAGCGAAGGTTACATTTGAAGAGCTGTCTGGGCCAATTTAGTTTTATAGAGACCGGAGGTCTAAATCTATGCAAACACAAGGTCCGTTTTCTCCTTTTATACTCTGTATTTTCTCTCTTTTATACTGTGTGTATGTATGTGTCAACACTTTATTCCTAGAGCCAGTCCCAGGCTAGTGTAGGCTATTTTCTATTTGTTTGGGTCCCAATACGGGAGGAAGAGTGGGTGGGTACAGAGCAGTGACTGTGAAATTGGCCACAAATCTCCCTTTAATGTAGTCTCATAACAAAACAATTCCTTTTTATTAGCCCATCTTAGATATATTTAGAATTCCAGCTTCTTTTCTATTTTGGGGGAATGCAGAAAACAACTTAGTATGCATAAGATATTCTTGCACTCCACTTTGTGGTTAGAAAGAGAAACTGCAGCAGGGAGTTTTTTAAAGGGTTTTTTTATTATATAAAAAAGATATTATTAGCTGTTTTATTCTTTCATTGGAATTTTGATATTAAATCTGTATTTTGAATGTTATCCAGAGGACTACTATTCCTAGGCCACTTTGAATCGGCTAGATGGATAATAAATGCAGAACTGTGGCTGCCCCAAATGATCTTCTACAAGCAGTCCCAAAGTACTGGGGGTTTGTTCTTAAGTTGAATTTGTTTGTAAGTCAGAACAGGACCATTTATTAAGTGTTACACTTAATAAATGGACCTGTTCCTACTTACAAACAAATTCAACAAAAGATTCGTGTGTGTGTGTGTGTATACTCTACCTATATCACACACACACATATATGTATACACACACACACATATAAAGCTGTTTCAACTTACAAACAAATTCAACTTTAGAATTTGTGTGTGTGTGTATACACACATATGTATATGTACACACACACAAAGCTTAGGATAGCATAGGGAGGTGTTAACATCCTTGTGTTAACACCCTGTTCGGAAGATTTTTCCTTCCTTTTCTGTCCCTGGGATAATTGGATTTTTTAAAAAATTGTATTGTTTTGGAAACAAGGATTGTTGATAAAGCTTCAGTTGAGACCCCTTTCCTCAGTGATAAATCTTTCAGGAGTGAATTTCTTTTCCGAGGGGTAGATTTCTCTCACCTCCTGTTGTCTCAGTCTCTTAACTATGAGTCATTGTAAGCCAGATGTTTGTAACTCGGGGCTGCCTGTACTTCCATGGATATAATTATCCTTGGTGCCCCCTGGAGATACAAAAAGCTATCAATTTCTTCTCTCCAAAATTCCTCCCCCAAAATATTTAGACAACTTAAAATCCTATTCAGAATTACTTCTAACCTGAGTGTCACACCCCAGCCTGCCCCTGGTTCTCAGCAAGACCAACGCCATGTTAAATTCCAAGTCACAAAAAGGCCTGAACAGCCTAAAGGCAAGATGCTTCAAGAGGCCCCAGTTCACCCAGCATTCAAGGACAGAAGCCAGGCCGTCTCAGCTTGGGCTGATAAGAAGCGCGGGAATGGCAGAGCCGAGTTTACTCCCATTCGTCCAGGTGCTACTGCTAATTGGGCTTGCATTCCAATTCAATGCGGGAGGCTCGAGAGGGCCCAGCTGGGAAGCTGTTGTGAGAACCCTTTCCGACGCACCGGTGCATCGTAACATCAAAGGCTTTGGGGCCTATAAGAATTGTGGTTGAGAGATGTCTGACATCTCTCGTCAACGTTGATTGCCAGCCTTCGCTTGGACTATTGAGCCTTCTAGCTTCTGGCAACTCATTCATAATATGTACCTTAAATAATATGTTGTGTTGATGCTGTGTCTCCACTTAATATATTGACTGATTCCATCTTGGATTAGATATGTATCCACTCAGACAGGATTGAATGTATTAATTATTTCTCGTGGTTTGCTTTGACTATTAGCCTGTTATTGAGCCTTCTAGCCATTGAACTCTATCTGCCAAGCCTTGTGTCAAGACTTCCCTGTGGATTAGCCCGTTGGGGCATGAAGGCTCTACACCTTGTTCCTGTTTGCTTTTGAACTATTGTTTGCAATACCTGGTGCTTGGAAGCATCAAAGGACTATATCTCTATTTTCTTTACTCTATCCATTTATTCTAAATAAAGCATTTAACCATGGCCAGACTCAAGTGGTTTACTGAAGGGTCCTTCAGGTCTAAGGTACAACACTGAGGAGGGTTCTAGCAAGGTATTGGAATGAGAACAAGAAAGAGATCATATATAGAATTTAGGTGTATGATTATTTGTTTTTGTTGGAGTATCATTCAAAATATTTTTCACTTGCAGTCAGCAAATAGCAGTCCAAAGTGGGATAAAATAGGGAAATATTAACTTTTCTCTTGTCTAAGTATTGTTTTGGTGATCAAATTAGAAAATCTCTGCAGGTGACATTGAAACAGGTAGACATGCAGGTAAACATTCTGGAGGCATAATATAAATCACATGCTTTGCATAGGTAAGGTCCTACATTCAGTTCCTAGTATTGTCTGTTAGCTGATCAGGTGACAGCAAAGAGTCCGATCCACAAACTAGCTGTTAAATTAGTCACCAAAGGAAGATTTGAGCCTGGGACCTGTCGATGGAGGTCCTCTCGGAGAGATGGATGGGGGAAGAGGCCAATGAAGGGAGACTTGGAGCCAACGAGGAGGTCATACATCTCTTCAGAACCCCCGGAGGTTGGAGGGTTGAGACTCAGTGGTGAGCTTGGCGTGGAGCATCTGCTGCTTGGAAGTGAAGCCCGTCGCCACCGCCGCCAGTGTCTAAATCTCGTAGAGAGAGAGAGAGAGATCTGGAGGGAGATGCTGGAGGCCGGGACACTGGAGTGTAGGCCGAATAACATGGCGACCGACCTTGGGGACGCGCTCGTCCACGCTGTCCCGTCGAGCTCTCCATGCAGGCGCAGAGGGAATCGCAGGAAGAAATGGAAGATGACTCGACAATTACCGCGAGAGCCAGTTGAGGACGCTGCCTCCAACTTGGTTCCGTTCTGGTTCAGGGAATCGTTCAACTTCCCCCTCCGCCCCAACAGGGGGCGATGGAGCCTTCCGGTGTTGCTGCTGCTCCTGAAACCCGGTGAAGGGACTGACCACCTAAAGCTGTTCGATAGAGACCCTCCAAGTCAACTATGAAGCGGAGGAGGTTCCGCACCAGGACTTTCTGGAACACGACTTCCAGGAGCTGGGAGCACTCTTCGGTGACTCCCCAGCCCTGGAAACAGGACAATTCAACAACCAAGAGACTTACCTCTAAGGAAGGGGGACCAGAGGGTAAAAACGGCTCTCTTCCCCCTGGTCTAGAGATTTTCTATGACTTGCTGGGAACTCCACAGCTTCCCTCTTTTGATTGTGTGACAGATGTCACTGTTAGGCCACCCTCTCAACCTGCGCGGGACCTGAGTTTTACTCCAGACCCACGCCTTGCTACTGATTTCTTTAAATGTTGTATATCCCCTCTACTCTCTCCCCCCCCCCCGGTCTATGTAATCACCTCTTATTTGTCTTGCTGTTCTCTGTTATGTGTCAAACTCTGTAAACCGCTCCGAGCCCTCAGGGGGTGGCGGTATAAAAGTTTGAAGCATAAATAAATAAACCTTATGGTCATTATAAATAAGAAAGAAATTGAATGCATACAATGACAACAACAAATAATAATAATAATTTATAAATAGAGAAAGGGAATCTTAAAAACAAATAAACTTTAGAATTCATTAAAAGGAAAATATTTAATAATCAACAAATTAGCATACCATTAAAATATTCTGGTGGTCAAGTCTGATGGAATAAGGAAGAGTTCCATAAGAACAGTGTTTGTCGCCACTCACAGAATTCAGGTATTTATGCACCTTTTATTTTATTATACTCAAATAAACACACAATGGAAATACATGCAAGCTATCATAGTATTTCTGCATTAATAATTATGTAGTTGGGCGATTGCAGTGGTTTCTTTGTTGGTTAAGGCTAGGTTAGGAGACAGACAGCAATGAAGAGTGGCTTTGGCATCCTGTACATTTTTGACGTCTGCAGTTTTGAAATGGCTACAGTTGGAAAATCATTCCAACTGCAGCAGCTTTACATCTCTGCAGATTTAACATTAATTTTCAGACAGTCAGCAACAAATTCATCTGTTCAAAGACAAAACACAAACTTCCAAAGCCATCATGATTTAACAACTTGCACAAATTGCACGCAAAGAAGTGTTTGCGTGTGCCTTCAAGTCAACTGTTGACTTCTAGCAATCCATGGAAGTTTTTTCTTAGGCAAGGAATACTCGGAGGTGGTTTTGCCAATTCTTTCATCTGAAATATAGGATTTGTTTTTGGTCTCCCATCCAAGTACTAACTAGAGTTGATACCGCTGGGAATCTACTGCCGTTATGGTACTTAGACCACATGCAAAAAGGGCAAGCTGGCGATATCAATGCACTCATTCAGATCTCAAAAATAGATATAATTTGGAAATGTCTGCAGTTTCTCAATCGGGTGACCCTCTTAGTTTCATGCTACCCTCCAGATATTGTTGGACTGCAAGGTCCAGTAGCCCTATCCAGAATAGCCAATAGTGAGGAATGCTGGGAGTTGTAGTCTAACCACCTCTGTTGGGAAGGCCATATGATTTCCTCCTCTGCTTTATTCTGATGTCTCATCTGTATACTAAAAATGAGGCTGCGAAGAAGGGAAGGGGATAAAAACATCTTAATGGGGGTGATGAATTTGTTTTATGGACATTATCATTATACCAGTGAGATGATCATTTCAGCAAATCCTCCCACAGTTGCAAGTGCTGAAGGACTGCACGCTTTTGGTCAATGGATCATGAAGATGTTTTTGTCTTCTGGATGTTGTACGTGGTCTTTTTCTTGTCTTTTCAGAAGGCACACCGATTAAAATGAACATAATAGAATATATTCCACATTTTATGCAAAGATAATGATTATAATAGAAAAGGAACAGGAAAACGCAGATCTAGAGTTGCTCAGCTATATTTTCTCTGCTCTAGACATAGTGATAGCCATCCTCATTTCTTAAGTCCAATTTTTTTCTCAAGGCCAGATAATGTGTTTGCTGCTTCTCCAGTTGCTTTGTCGACACCTTCTTGAACCATCTTGCAAGTTTGGTCCACAGCTGTAAAAGGAAAGAAAGATCATTTTTGAGGTACAGACCTGTTCTGTTGTGTGTGTGTGTGTGTGTGTGCGCGCGCGCGGTTTAAAACAATGTTTTTCAACATTTTTTGAGCCGCGGCACATTTTTTACATTTACAAAATCCTGGGGCACACCACCAACCAAAATGACACTCTAATTGTCATTTTACTAACTGTCACCCTCCCCCCTCGTGACGCCGCTGCTTCTGCCAACCCCCCTCCTCCCCCTCGGGAGGCCCACACACAGGAGGTCTGTCACCCTCCCATGGAGGAGGGCTGCGCTGAGTGGCCGAAGCGCATGCGGGCTCGGCCGAGCAGGACGAATAGGAATTGAGCACACGGGGTGGCTCCGAGCCTCGGAACAAACTGTGGCGGAGGCTCCCAGCCGTCACCTTCCCAAAGGGGTTCAGCCCCCCCCCAGGAGTGCCTCCCCCTCGCGTCCCTTCAGCTTCTCTGCTGTCGCCTTGGGGCCAGATCGGGAAGGGACCAAGCTGAGCTGTGGAGCTGTGCATCCCGGTCTCTGCTCTGCTGCGAACCCAGAGAGAGAGAGAGAGAGAGAGAGAGAGAGAGAGAGAGAGAGAGGAGGGAGGGAGGAAAGTTCTGGACGCCAAGGGCTCTCCCTGACTGCAGCCATAGTTTGTTAGTGGTGTTCCTAAGCAACATTATTCTAAAAAGAATAAGGTAATAATGGAATATAATATAAGAAGGTTCTGCTGGACACAAGACTCCTAGAAAACGGTGCCTTGTTGCTTGGTTTTGCTGGGGAAAGTGTTGATTTATATCAGTTGCTACTGCAATTGAGTTCAAATTTAGAGTTATAAAAAGAAATCAGAGATTGGATTTTAATTATGTACCAATGATGAACATTTGATTGGTAAAATGTATAAATGTTAAGTTCTATTTGGATGAATAACAAGTGAAACAACATACAATAAAATGGTCTAAGAATTTTGGGTAAAATATATTGATGAGTGGAAAATACTATGGGCAAAGGGGTTGAAATCTATATTATGTTATGATCTAATGTATGTGATCCTGGAGCAACTGTCCAGAATATAAAAGTGCTTTGAATGTATGCTGAAAATGTGAAAAATATGAAGACACATGGTACCATATTGCTCAGAGAATTTTAAAAACTGAGATTCAATTGAACCCAGAGATTTTAAAATTAGGAATTATGGAGGCCAATTTGTTTCAATAGATGGTCATAGTAGTATTGAAGGAGACTCATTGAGTTACAGAAGAAACGTCAGGAGAGAATGCTACCCAAGCATAGGCATAGGCATAGAGAAGAAGGCAGAGTTAGCAAGCATGCTAGAGAACAGCAGTGATTGGTTTAGAAGGGACGCCACCTCATTGGTTGTCCTGATGCATTACAATTGGTTTAGAGAAACACCATGTGCTCTTTGTTTACTAGTCAGTGATTGGTCTAGGAGACATCACCTATGTTAGCCTAATGAAACACCCATTTGGCCGGTCCGTGGGAATGCTTATCAGAAAAGTAACAATATAGGGACAATCTACGCACATAGTCAAAGCTTTAATAACTGGTCAGGAAAATAAACTGCGCAATGTCTGTTAGCCAATGGATTATTAGATTACATAATGCATTGTTAATTGGTTAGAATCAGAGCACATCATAAGTGTTAGCCAGTGAAATGAATGAACGAGGTGGTGCTTAAACTGACTCCATTGATTGTATAAAAACTGAATGACTGGAAGGAGGAGGGGTTCTGTCCCTTGCGTCTTGTTGCGCCATAGGGCAGACCTCTACAGCTGTGGATTCGAAATAAACTGTGTTTCCTGAGAAGTAACCCAGTTGTCACGTCTTCTCGTTCCTGCGCCCGCACGGAAGCAGCCTTGGAGGAAAAGGGTATTGCTTAGAAGGATTTTTCCTGCTTCAGTATGATTGCTGCTTGTAGAGAATCCAGAAATACCAGTAAAGGAAGAATGGTTGCTGAATCAATTGAATCAAATGTCAATCAATTCTGATTGACAGCATTGACAGAAATGGACAAATGACAGTATATGATTTGGTAGGAAAAATAATGAAATTTGTAAAAGACTGGAAGCCTCTGCTTGACCTTTTGCAAAAAAAAGAAGAAGAAAGAAAATAGTTTGATAACATTAGGTTTTGACAATTACTGAGATTGAATAGCAGAAGAAGAGTGAGAAATAGTTGTGGTTTCTTTTTTCTTTTTCAATTTGCATTGGTAATTTTGTTTTGTAAAAAAATTAAGAAAAGTTACCAAAACGCTATAAAAACGCAAAAAACTTTTATAGAAAACATGAATATATATAGAAATTTTGTTTATCTCAACTTTGAGCACAGTACTGTTGTATTATTAGTTTAGCGCTGCAGCATTTTAAAAAGTATTATGTGCAAGTTTATATTTTTCATACTTTTGTATGTAATTTTCTGTTCTAGCCATACTTTTGTGTCCATTTAGTGTTTTTTTTTACCTGAGGCTTTAATGCCATGATTTGTTAATTTATATAATTTATTTCATGTATTATGCAGTTGTATGCTTTTATTATGATTTTTATTGTCTAGGTCAGCAGTTCTCAACCTGTGGATCTCCAGATGTTTTGGCCTCGAAATCCCAGAAATCCTAACAGCTGGTAAACTGGCTGAGATTTCTGGGAGTTGTAGTCCAAAACACCTGGGGATCCACAAGTTGAGAATCATTGGTCTAGGTCAGGGGTGCTCATTAGGTAGATCGCGATCTATTGGTAGATCGCGTAGGCCATCCTGGTAGATCGCAGGCAGGGTGGGAGGAAGGCTCAGTCCTGCCCCGCAGGCTCTCGACGCTGGCCAGGTGCAGGAGGTTGGACTGGATGGCCCTTGGAGGTCTCCTCCTATTCTAGGAACCCATTGTTGTTGTTATTATTATTGTTATCAGAGGCTAAATGGCCATCTGTGAGGATTGCTTTGATTGTGTTTTTCCCTTATGGCAGAAGGAGGTTGGACTGGATGGCCCTTGGAGGTCTCCTTCTACTCTAGGAACCAGGCATGTAGCCAGGGGGGGGGGCTAAGAGGGCTTCAGCCCCCCCCCCGAAATTCTCAAGGTGGTCCGCGAAAAAGCCTTAAGGGTACATTATTTAAACTGTTATGTTTATTCATATCATGATCTGATCACCATGCTCATTATATCCCACATTAATGGGGTTATTGGGATAACAATACAAAAGGTTTGCTAGGGTAGAGCCTCTCCCACCCAGTCTCAGCCCCCCCCGAACCAAACTCAGCCCCGCCCGAATCAAAATCCTGGCTACGGCCCTGCTAGGAACCTATTGTTGTTGTTACTATTATTATTACTAGTAGTAGCAGAGGCTGAATGAATATTATAATCATTATTATATGAATAAATTCAGGGGCTTATTATACTCACATTTCATTGAATTCAGTTTTAAAATATATTATATGACTCTCACTGAAATAAATTTCCAAATATTTTGCTTTTATGGCTCTCTGAGTAGTGGGTAGGTAGATCATTTGGACTTGGTTGTTTTATAAGTAGCTCGCATGCTGAAAAAGTGTGCGCACTCCTGGTCTAGGTCTTCTATGATGATAATTTATTTCAATAAAGTTTGCTATTATCCATGGTAAGTTCAGGAAAGTATCCAGTGCAGGTACGGGAGTCATAATATATATACATGACATTTTCATGTAAAGCCTGTTAGCCTATCCAGCCCACTAGGATTGTTTTACTGGAGTTCTTGGCACAGCCCTTAGCTATTCTTGCTCCCCATCTAAGATTTTTTTCTATGTGTTCTGCCCAGGAAGTATAGCTTGAGCAGATGTCTCTTAGGCACTAAGGATTATTGACAAGCATTACAAATCAAACAGGCAGTGACTGTTCTTCTCCCAACCCAGCCCATCCTGATGTGTTGGGTAGAACCTCTGTCAGTAAAGTGTTGGTGCTTGCAATCAACACATCTGGAGGTGACAATGGCAGATCTGAGATCATTTGGTTTCTCCCCAGTGCATATCTTGCCTCAGTTGGTGCTATGGTTTGAGTACAAATGGTTGAATTTGTTCTTTTGGCATGCCCAGTTTGAACCCCAGCTTATTTCTCTCATACCTTTCTGACC
The DNA here is from genome assembly GCA_030556195.1 of Anolis apletophallus. Classification (NCBI taxonomy): domain Eukaryota; kingdom Metazoa; phylum Chordata; class Lepidosauria; order Squamata; family Anolidae; genus Anolis; species Anolis apletophallus. Next base: position 147,879,684 of record JARBWK010000004.1, read on the forward strand.
TGCCTCCGTAACTTGGTTCATGCCTTGCTGCGTGGCCTTTCCCAGACTGTTTGCTGAAATCAGGAAAAACAAGATTTGTTAGTCGTCCAACATGGGTCAAGAAGTCAGAGGTACAGTTAGACAGTGGGGGCAAAAAGAAAACAATAAATGAGATCTGTACAAACGGTGACTCAAAAGACATTGAAACAACATTAAAACAGGCACAACTAAACTGATTGCACAACCCATTAGTTGTCAATGGCGATCTGCCAAGTGAACCACCTGGTTGTGCCGAAAGATGCAAGGTACTCAGACTGGGAAAGCAAAAGGGTGATCAGGTTGTTGTTTTTTTTTTTAGCTAAACAGCATGTTACTTGAAATCTATTGCATGCAGATGAATCTAATTTTCTTTCTTAACCCAAATTAAATAATGAGAAGGCCCAGTTTGTCTGTTCCTCATGCATGAACCAAAAAGAAGACTTTCCATTGGTGTCTGTTGAGATGCTTTCTCTTTTTAGTGCTGGAGGAGATGCATTTTAAAATGAAAGGTACAGTTCTCCTGCCAGGTCACAATAAATTGGAGTGAAAAAACCTCATCACATTGAGGTCCAAATCTGTGGAGTCGTGGGGAGAGACAGTTGTCCTATGCGCCTCATCATCTGCAGCATCCCTTACCTCATCCCACAGGGGGGAAACGTTGCCACGGGCTTCCCTCCATTCGTCTCTATGGAACATGGGAAGCCTCCAGTGTTCTTAGAGAAGTATCCTAGCATGCTGCCAAGATGCTTCCTCTATGGAGCCCCAGCGGATGTTGTCTTACATTGAGTGATGGCGTATGGCAGGATCCGTGGAGGAAGCATCCTTGCAGCATTAAGAAAACAATTGAAGCTCCACTCAAACTCTTGAGTCCAACTGTACCTGAAATCCATCTCAGTCCTACGATGTACCCAGGCTGCCACCTGTATGCAGAAGGCAGAAGGCTTAACTCCCCCATGACAGACAATCATTCAGAGCTGTGTCATGATCAGGCTGGGAGGTCAAATGCACAGGCCCACATTTTAAGGTACTTAAAAGAAATGGTAGCTTTAAATGATAACGTTATCTACCACACATCAGGTGACACTAACAAGATGTTCTTTGAGAGAGTGCTGAGTATGTACATGCAATATGAAAAACATCTCTCTTATCACACCACCTGGTTGAGTGCTGGTGACCTAACAGATGAGCGGCATTTAAGGACATGAATTAGATTGTTTTTCAACATGGATATTTTCTTCCTTTTTTTTTTGAAAGACAGTGACTTTTAAGCAATTGAATAGGTATAAAAGAATACACAGTCCATCTCTCTCTCTCTCTCTCTCTCTCTCTCTCTCTCTCTCTCTCTCTATATATATATATATATATATATATGACTTAGTTTCTAGACTTGTTCCTGTGGTTATTTGGGTTGTGGATTCAGGAAATGGTATTGGATAGACCACAAAAACTCTAGTTTCTTAGATATATTTATCATGGTTTTCTATGGCATATGTTCTGTATCTTAAAAACTAGAACTGATATGGGAACACTGGTGTCATTTTTGGAATCAGCATGTCAAATATACCCAGAAACAGGTCTGACATTAGAGGCACCAAAATGTGTGTGGCCAGTGTTATCATTCAATTCCGGGATAGGCGCATTGGCAGCTAGTGACTTTGAGGTCATTAGGGTAGTGAATCTACTTTCCCCTGCCCTTAATGTGAAAGGCAAGATGGCGCCGAGGTCGGAGCTACTTTAGTGAGCTCCGAGAGACTCTTGGAAAATCTTGGGGAAACATTCTATTCCGGCTGCCAAAAAACCACCTCCTTGGTCCCACCGCCTTGTCCAAGCGATCACACAACTTTGGAGAAACTTTGGAGTCTGCCAGGGAATTTTAATCCGAGTTTTGGAGGAAACAAACTTACCGGGTCCCCGAAGACGCTGAGGCCTCTTCCAAGGCCTCCAAAGCCTTCCTCCAGGCGGCGGCCCGTCGGCACTCTACCACCGCCCACCAGCTGCCATCTCTTTGGGGGCGCCGAGCCGCTGTGAGGAGGTGAGCTGAGCTCGGTGGGGGGCCAGTAGGAGAAGGAGAAGGGCCCCCCCGACGGGAGACCCACTGGAGACCTCTCCTCTCCTCCAACTCGCCCCCAGCGCAGCAGCTCCCGCCGCGCCGATCCGGGCGGCGGGAGAGAGAGGACCGGCTGGGCTTCTGGCTGTGGGGAGGGGAGCTGAGCTGAGCTCAGTGGTGCCTGAAGGAGAAGGAGAAGGGCCCCCTGGTGAGCGAGAGGGGAGACCCTCTGGAGACCTCTCCTCTCTCCTCTCCTCCAACACGCCCTCAACGCAGCAGCTCCCACTGCGCCGATCCGGGCGGCGGGAGAGAGAGGACCGGCTGGGCCTCTGGCTGTGAGGAGGGGAGCTGAGCTCGGGGGGGGGGGTTGCCAGAAGGAGAAGGAGAAGGGCCCCCCGGCGAGCGAGAGGAAGATCCACCGAGACCGCTCCTCCTCCAACACCGCCCTCGTCGGATTCCCTGGAGCCCTGCTGCGCCGGACCGGGCGGCAAGAGAGAGGACCTGCTGGGCCTGCTGGAGGCCTCTGACCCACAGCCCCATCCCCTGGTGCGCCGGACCGGGCATCGGGGTGAAGGGTGCTGCAGAGACCCCCCTGAGGAAGAGAGGAAGATCCACGGGGACCGCTCCCCAACACTGCCCTTGCCACAGCAACTCCTGCAGCTCCCGCTGCGCCGAACCGGGTGGCGGGGAAGGACCCTCTGGAGGTCGCTTCCTTGACGCCGCAGCTCCACCGCGCTTGGCTACTGGGGGGTGGGGAACCATAGAGAATTGCCTTCCTGCTGGCGTGTGTGCTTGGTGGTTTGCAAATTGATGTATGTTTGACTGTGTGTTGGGTTGTTTGGAGTGCAGACGTGAGTGGGTTGTGTGGATGTGTGGGGTGTGGGTGAATGTTCCTCCTTTCAATTATGCACCATTGGCACTTTACATCCTGATTGCAACTGGATTCTTTTAAGACGCTACGGCCACACTACAAGTTTCTGTGGCATTGTGTGCCAACTCCTTCAACTGCTGCTATTGTTGCTGCTAGCGCCTAAGCCTGCGACAAGACCTGAACTGTGGTGCTTACTGTGACTTGCACTTTAGACGGTGGTGTTTACTGTGACCCGCACCTTAGAACCGTGGTGCTTACTGTGACTCGCACTTTAGAATTGTGGTGCTACTGTGACTCGCACTTTAGAGGCTGACGGCCTTTTTGCACTACACGGCCATTACTGACCTCCTGGCCACCTATGCTTCGACGAAAATCAGCACACGTTATACTGGCACTTGCACTTTGTGCATTGTTAATAGTTTTTAACAACTCAGAGGGTGGGGAAACCGCAGGGTGCGAGGGGTCACAGGAAAGAGACTTACATCTTATATGGGTGCAATGAACCAGGAGAGGGAGTATGCAGGAGGGATGGTTCCCGGGCGGGGGGGTCCTATCGGGGTGGTGACTGGGAGGGGAAGATGCGGGAAAGGGAGACCCAAAGTACGGATTCGGCCTAGAATTTGTGATGGACCTAAACCACTAATTCGACCTGGACGAGAGCGTCATAAAATTCCACCCGGCCAAAAATTTGTGCAAGAACTTTGATAAATTTAAATCGGGCTCCTGACAAAGCTAAGCTGAGTACTCAGGAAGGCGGTCCCTCCCGGTTGAAAGTGGTGCTGTTCAATGCCAGGTCAGTCAATGGTAAAACATCGACAATACAAGATCTAATTTGTGAAGAACAAGCTGACCTGGCCTGTATAACGGAGACCTGGTTGGACGAGGCTGGGGGGGTTAATCTCTCCCAGCTTTGCCCACCGGGTTACTCCGTACAGCACCAAGCGAGACCGGGAGGGCGGGGAGGGGGGGTCGCAGTGGTCTATAAGGATTCCATCCCCTTGACCAGGTGCCCCATCCCGCAATCAACCACGTTCGAATGTGTCGGCCTAAGGGTTGGTGATCGGGACAGGATAGGGATTCTGCTAGTGTACCGACCACCCCGCTGCACTACAGTCTCCTTACCTGAGCTATCCGGAGTGGTCTCAGGCTTGGCCGTGGAGTCCCAACGGCTCATTGTGCTGGGAGACTTCAACGTCCATGCCGAGACCCTCTATCAGGAGCGGCTCAGGACTTCATGGCCGCCATGGCAAACATGGGCCTGTCCCAGCTAATATCAGGTCCCACCCATAGTGCAGGACACACGTTAGATCTGGTTTTTTGCCAGGGATGGGATGAAGGTGGCGGAGTGGAGGAACTGACTATCATTCCTTTGCCATGGACCGACCACCACCTGATCAGGTTTAGACTCACTGTGCCTTTCCACCTCCGCAGGGGTGGTGGACCTATTAGAATGGTCCGCCCCAGGAGACTTATGGATCCGAATGGATTCCTGACGGCTCTTGGGGATTTTCCCGCCTCCTCGGTAAGTGACCCTGTTGAGGCTCTTGTATCTCTCTGGGATAGGGAGATGACAAGGGCTATTGACACGATCGCTCCAGAACGCCCCCTCTTGAGTAACCGAGCTAAACCAGCTCCTTGGTTCACCGAGGAGCTGGCAGCAATGAAGCGAAAAAAGAGGAGGCTAGAGTGCGTGTGGCGTCGGAAACGGAGCGGATCAGCTCAGGCGCGCCTGGTCTCCTATTTGAGGACCTATGACGCAGCAATAAAAGCCGCACAAAAAACATCTATTGTGGCCAAGGTGACCGCCGCGAAGAACCGTCCAGCGGAACTGTTTCGAGTCGTCAGGGGTCTTTTAAATCCGCCTCAGTGCAAGATCCCTGGCGGCTCGGGCGGTACGCTGTGATGAGTTTGCCAAGGTCTTCGCGGACAAGGTGGCTCTGATCCGTTCCGATTTCGATTCCACTTTAACGGCAGTCTCTGAGGATGTGACACGAGCACCTGCTTGTCCGGTTTTAATGGATTCGTTTCAATTGGTTCAGCTCGAGGATGTGGACAAGATCCTTGGAGAGGCGAGGCCCACTACATGCATCCTAGACCCCTGCCCATCCTGGCTGATTAAGGAAGCCAGAGGAGGTTTGGCAGAGTGGGTGAAGGTGGTGGTTAATGCCTCCCTTCGGGAAGGCATCATTCCAGCCAGCTTAAAGCAAGCTGTTATAAAACCGCTGTTGAAGAAACCTTCACTGGACCCCACTCAATTAGTGAACTATCGGCCAGTTTCCAATCTCCCCTATTTGGGCAAAGTCATGGAACGTGTGGTGGCTTCGCAACTCCAGGGGTTCTTGGCAGACACTGATTATCTTGATCCGGCACAGTCTGGCTTTAGGCCGGGACATGGGACTGAGACAGCCTTGGTCGCCTTGGTAGATGATCTACGCCGGGAACTCGACAGGGGAGTGTGTCCCTGTTGGTTCTGCTGGACCTCTCAGCGGCTTTCGATACCGTTGACCACGGTATCCTTCTGGGTCGCCTTGCAGATATGGGGCTTGGGGTACTGCCTTGCAGTGGCTCCAATCCTTCCTGGAAGGTCGTACCCAGAAGGTGTCATTGGTGACACCTGTTCGGCTCCACAGCCGTTGTCTTGTGGAGTCCCTCAGGGTTCAGTACTGTCCCCGATGTTGTTTAACATCTACATGAAACCGCTGGGAGAGATCATTCGGAGTTTCGGAGTAAGGTGTTATCTGTACGCAGATGATGTCCAGATCTGTCACTCCTTCCCACCTGTCACCAAGGAGGCTGTCCAGACCTTGAACCGGTGCTTGGCCGCTGTGTCGGACTGGATGAGGGCTAGCAAATTGAAACTAAATCCAGACAAGACAGAGGTCCTCCTGGTCAGTCGTAAGGCCGAACAGGGCATAGGGTTACAGCCTGTGTTGGACGGGGTTACCCTCCCCTGAAGACGCAGGTTCGCAGCTTGGGAGTGATCCTGGACTCATCGCTGAGCCTGGAACCCCAGGTCTCGGCGGTGGCCAGGGGAGCTTTTGCACAGTTGAGACTCGTGCGCCAGCTGCGCCCGTACCTTGGGAAGTCTGATCTGGCTACGGTCGTCCACGCTCTGGTCACATCCCGAATAGATTACTGCAACGCACTCTACGTGGGGCTGCCTTTGAAGACAGTTCGGAAATTGCAATTAGTCCAGCGGGCGGCAGCCAGATTACTAACGGGAGCTACATACAGGGAGCATACCCCCCCCCTGTTGTGTCAGCTCCACTGGCTGCCTGTCCAATTCCGGGCTCAATTCAAAGTGCTGGTTTTGACCTTTAAAGCTCTATACGGTTCTGGCCCAGCTTACTTGTCCGAACGCATCAACCGCTACGTCCCATCCCGTAGCCTAAGATCATCCGGGAGGCCCTGCTCTCGCTCCCGCCGACTTCTCAGATGCGGTTGGTGGGGACGAGGGACAGGGCCTCCCCGGTGGTGGCTCCCCGCCTGTGGAATGCGCTCCCTATGGAGGTACGGTCCACCTCATCCCTCCTGGCATTCAGGAAAAAGGTTAAATCCTGGCTCTGGGACCAGGCGTTCCCACACCAGCACTAAGCAGCATATTTGACGGGATTTTAACGGAAGGGAGGAAGAGGGTCAATGTTTTTATGGCTGAATATTGTTTTTAAATGGAATGATTGTAGATGTTCCTGAGGGATTGTATTTTAATGTCTTAATGTATTTTAATGTGTTGTATTTTAATGTGTTGTGGGGTTTGGGGTTTTCCGCTGTTGATGTGGCATCGAATTGTGCCGTGCTGAAAGCCGCTCTGAGTCCCCCCTCGGGGGTTGAGAAGAGCGGGGTAAACTCCTGAAATAAATAAATATTAATGAAGGTCTAACCCAGGGGTGGGCAATTACCGGCACTCCAGGTGTTTTGGACTTCAACTCCCAGAAATCCTAGCCAGTTTACCAGCTGTTAGGATTTCTGGGAGTTGAAGTCCAAAACACCTGGAGGGCCGGTAATTGCCCACCCCTGGTCTAACCCCAAGATCTCTACTGACCAGAAGGTCATGAGTTCACGGCCTGCCCGGGTCGAGGTGGGCTCTCGACCTATTGTGTAGCCTGTTGTCAACCTTTGCAACCCGAAAGACAGTTGCATCTGTCAAGTAGGAAATTAAGGTACCACTTAGTGAGGAGGCTCAATTTAACTAATTTATGAGGCCATTAAAAAGATCTCCAGGAAACACGCTGAGAAATAAAGGAGTGCGACAGCTCCCCCTGGTGGCCAGATGTTAAATTGCCTCTGTCTGTCTTGTGTGTTTGTGTGTCTAAATGTAATGTGTAATGTAGGATGAGAAGGGCGGAATTGAAATGAAGTAAACAAACAAACAAACAAATAAATAATTGTTCGGTCCTTTTGAGCTCCTCCCTCAGAAACACATTCTCCCACTACTTATCTCACCCAGGGTTTTATCAATTCTATCCTAGCACATTTGGCCCACCCACTGTGTTCTATTTCTCTATCATGTTATTTTGTAACTGTTTATTTTATTGTGTTATTTCATGTATTTATTTTGAAGGTATTTTCAGCTTCTTTGTATTTTATTTTGCTGTACTGTAATTTTGGGCTTGGCCTCACGTTAGCCACCCTGAGTCCACTTTGGGGAGATGATGGCGGGGTACAAATAAAGATGATGATGATGATTTTCAATTTAATCTGAATTTCAAAGGCTTACTCCAAAGTGTTGAAGCTCATCTTAAGAATAGGTTCAGCACCATGGATAGTTTTGTTAAAGTTCACACTGAAACCAAGAATGGATTTACTGCCCCACTGACACCAAAGATACTAGCTAGGACCGTAGCCCTCCAAATGTTGCTAGATTGTTTCTTCATGCAGTTTAACATACATATATGTTTCATTCGTGCTACATGTATTTTCCACAGCTTGGAAAAGGATTGCAACTCTCAGATACTCATTCCAGCATGACCACTAACTATGAGGGTTGGGGAATTCTTGGAACTGTAGTTCCCCAAAAAGTAGCATTTCCAAGCTCTGCTGTCTCATGGCTATTCCAATACAAGGCACCTCTGGTAGGATGCAGATACCTTACAATCCAGTTGCTTCAGTAGCCAAACTAATATAAGGAAAGTCTAATGGATCAGACCAAATGTCTATCTACTCCATCACCCTATTCCCAATAACAACCAGCTCACTATGGGAAGTTTGTGGCCAAGCCATGAGTGCCCTAGTTCTCTCTCATTGTTTATTTATTAATTATTTGCTTCATTTATATCCTGCCCTTCTCAATTCTGAAGGGGACTTAGAGCAGCCTTACAAAATAGGCAGCAATTCAATGCCATAAAGCAGTGTTTCCCAACCAGTGTGTCGTGGCACACTAGTGTGCCGTGAGCGATCATCAGGTGTGCCGTGGGAAATTGGAACCTCCAATACCCTTTCTTCCACCTCCTGCCAAACACTTTTTCTTCTCTACTCTGGCTCCCTTCTTCCCAGCTTCACTCTGCTTGCTTTGCCTCACTTTGCTCACGCTGCCGCTTCTGCGGGAGGGGGGAGGGAGGAAGACGTGACCCGTGTGGGTGCAACTGCGCAGACTCGCCCCACATCTTCCTCCCTCCCCTCCACAGTGCTCTCTAGATATAGGTGAACTACAACTCCAAAACTCAAGGTCAATGCCCACCAAACTCTTATAGTATTTTCTCTTGGTTATGGTAGTTCTATGCGGGAAGTTTGATTCCATTCCATCATTGGTGGAGTTCAGAATGCTCTTTGATTGCGGGTGAACTATAAGTCCCAGCTGTTCAGCAAGACCTTCGTGTGTGTCTTTCTGCCATTCCTGCCAGGATATCTATGTTGTGTTCATCAAAACAGGCCCAGGTTTCACACTGAGTGTATAAATACATTTAAAAACATATTAACTATATGTATTACTGTGTTAGAGTGTCATTTTGTGTCATTTTGGTTGGTGGTGTGCCCCAGGATTTTGTAAATGTAAAAAATGTGCCCTGGCTCAAAAAAGGTTGAAAAACACTGCCATAAAGATTATACAGTAAAAATAAACTGTTACATTAAAACCAAAAACATTAAACAACAGAATTTAAAACCTATTATTTAAAAATGATGTTGTTTCTTGTAACTGGTATTTGGTGGAATGCTGCCTCTGCATATAGTGGTCCTCACCATAACTTTTAAACAACAAAAGCCCAGTTTTCTATGAATGCACCCAAAGTCCCCTTTAAAGCCACCTTAGTTGTCCATAATCACATCTTATGGCAGTGTAGTCACTATGATATATTGAATAGACCAAAGCTCTTGTAGTCACTTTGAAACTGAAACAAAGGAATCTGCAACTTGACATCTTGTGGATTCAACTGACTTCATTAGGTGCATCTTAGCTTCCATCTTCATTTTGTATCTGATGAAGTAGACTGAGTAATGCTACAAGTTTATTTAAGTCTCAAAGGTACAAACTATGTCTTTTGGCAAACTGAATGCAGTAGGCTTAGCATGGATATAGCCACGTTTGAATTCTTGAAACTCATTTATTTATTTATTTTTAAGCACCTCCCTACATATGGAAACCATGAAGTAGTGCCAAGATGTTAGGGACTGACCTATGTGTACTACATTAATAGTCCTGCAGTCTTTCAGAAAGCCTAATACTCTCTGTTGTAAGAACTCGTACCATAGCTCAGTGTTCCCCAACCTTTTTTGAGCCACGACACACTTTTTACATTTGCAAAATCCCAGGGCACACCACCAACCAAAATGACACAAAATGACACTCTAACACAGTAATACATATAGTTAATATGTTTTTGAATGTATTTATACACTCCGTGTGAAACCTGGGCCTGGTTCGATGAACACAACATAGATATCCTGGCAGGAATGGCAGGAATGGCAGAAAGACACAAACTTCCCACACAGAACTCCCATAACCAAGAGAAAATGCTATAAGAGTTTGGTGGGCATTGACCTTGAGTTTTGGAGTTGTAGTTCACCTATATCCAGAGAGCACTGTGGACTTAAACAATGTTGGATCAGGACCAAACTTGGCATGAATACTCAATATGCCCAAATATGAATGTAGATGGAGTTTGGGGAAATAGACCTTGACATTTGGGAGTTGTAGTTGCTGGGATTTATAGTTCCCCTACAATTAAAGAGCATTCTGAAACCCACCAATGATAGAACTGGGCCAAACTTCCCACACAGAACCTCCAGGAGGCAAGAGGAGGTCTCTACTTGGGGAAAGGGAGGCGGGCCTTCCCAATGCATGGAGAGGGAGAGACCAAGTAGACAACGGGTGGAGGGGAGTGTTTGTAATCTTGTGCCCTTATCAAGGTAGGTGTCTTAGGGTTTTTATGCTTCAACACACTAGACTCTCTCCCCCGGGAGGTTCCAATTTCCCACGGCACACCTGTTGATCGCTCAGGGCACACTAGTGTGCCCCGGCACACTGGTTGGGAAACACTGCCATAGCTAACATCAAAAGAGGAGTCAACTACTGGTGCAGTAAACCTCTGTATTTAGAGTGGTGGCACCCATTTTGCTTTTTGTATCAGGTGGTAAAATACATTTTTTAGTTCTTATTAACATACATACATTTCCGTTCATAACACTACCTCCTGCAGCTTCAGCTGATTCTCTTGAAAGTATCAACAAGTCCTGAGAACGCAAAATTTCACTGGATTTCTAATATGAAAACAAAAAAGTAAAATGTTGAAAATGTTTCTTACCAGCATCGTGCATTGTGCGCTCTGCTTGTTGAGCAAATCCCTTGCCAGACATGCTTGCTTCCAACAGCTTTAGTCCTTAAGCCAATAAATCAATGGGCACTTCCTAAACATAGGTAGTTTTTATACTTGCCAAAGTCCCACCCTGATGCACACTTGGCATTTATTTGAAATGGGTGGAGCACCTCGATAGCTTAATTTTTTGAGCTTAATGCACACTGAAATTTTGATTCTTTGCCTTTCTCAGAGAGAGGATCTATTTTATTTAACATGTCTTTTCTGCATCGCTGACATATTTCACATCATTTCTGGATAATTTCTGAATGGAAAATAACTGAGCAAACACCTGGCGTGGAAGCTTTGGGGCAACAAAAATGCACCCTTGTCTCTTAATACCTGGGCTTGGCACACCTAGTAGAAGAAGCACAACCAATTGCATTATAATCTACACGTGTTTTGATTCAGACATGCAGAACTTATGAAAAGGTATTTTACTTCCAGAACAAATATAAATTGGGTGAACCCTTTGGCCTAAATCAGCAACTCTCAAATTGAGTAGATCCGTTGAGTTAATTACTGAATGATAAGTCAACACTTAATTAAATCCCTTTGATTGAATGTATTTGCTCTAGTTGGAGCAAGCCAATGAATTTAGGTCATTGTTTCTTGCTTTCAGTTCTATATCTGAAGGGTTTTCACAAACGATAGATCGCTCTCATTCCAGGATAGAGAAAAATGTCTTGTCTTTGAACTTTGGCTCCATCTGCAAAGGCCCCAACCTGGAAGAAAGTGAGATAAAAGTGGGGAGGTGGCTACAAAACGCAGACTGAAAATGCATGCTTGATCATGGGACTGTGTGAAAAAATGTGATATGGAGCTACAGCATGCTCTAAAAACCCGAAACTTCCTTGTGGTGTATACTGGTGTAAACTGCTCCCAAAACTGTTGATGAGGCATGTTAATAGATTGAGCCACAGACACACAGACAGCTAAATGGAAGCATGAGAGGAAAGCAATTCCCATGAGAACTTTCTCCAACCATTCCTTTATTCTCATATTTCTGAAAGGAAACAGAGCTTGAATTCACACAGTAGGCAAGTGACCCCAAAGGGAAACAGGGTTCAAGAGGACACACCTAAAGGCACCCGGAGGGTGAGGAGAGACGATGAGCAGAAATCTATTTGTGTACACTTTGTTAATATGCCACTTTGTTCCATAGCTGGGAAACCAACACTGAGAAAGCCATGTCTGTCATCCCCACCAGTCACACCTGATAACAAATACTATTATTATTATTATTTCAAATTTATAGGCTGCCACTCCCCGGAGGCTCAGAGCGGCTTACATCAGACATGAGTGATACAATAGAACAGTAAAAACAGTAAAACATAAAACCAGGCCCGGATCATGGCTTTTTGGCGCCCTAGGCCAAAGGCTCTGCCCCTACCCCCGCCCCCGGCTCCGCCCCCACCTCCTCGCCGGCGTGAGGAGGAGGAAGGAAAGCCCCACCCCCAGAGCTGACGCCGCGCATGTGCGGCAGTAGCACCAAGGGCGGGGCCTCCCCACGGCTCCTCCCTCCCTCCTAAAGCCACCATGCCGGCCTCAGAAGCGGCCGAAATCGCCCTTCTCAGGCCGGCATGACAGCTTTAGGAGGGAGGGAGGAGCCGTGGGGAGCCTCCCTGCGGCTCCTCCCTCCTAAAGCCACCATGCTGGCCTGAAAAGGGCAATTTCGGCCACTTCTGAGGCTAGCATGACGGCTCCCCGCAGCATCGGCTCTGGGGGTGGGGCTTTCCTTACTTTTCCTCCTTGCGCGGTGAGGAGGTGGGGGTGTAGCTGGAGGCGGGGGCAGAGCCTTTGGAGCCAAGGGGAGCAGAGCAAAGGGGGGCAGCGGGGTGGCCGTGGACGTTGCTTCCGCCGCCGCGCGCATGCGCACTTAAATTTTTTTGAATTTTTTGAATTTTTTTTTACTTTGGGGGGGGGGGGTTGGGACCTGCTGCCCCCCATGGCTACCTCCCTAGGCCATGGCCTAGGGTGGCCTTATGGGTAATCCGGGCCTGCATAAAACTGATTAGCCAGGTGGGAAGGCCTGTCTAAACAGATAATTTCTGGTGGATGTCCCATAACTTTTGCAGTTCCCTTCAATCTGGATTAGGCCTGTGCAATCAATGAAAAAACGTTTTGATAATCATTAAAAAATTGGGGAGGGGGGCAAATAATTTTCGAGGGTGTTTCCAAAACTCTGGACTTCATCTTTTTTTGTAATGATAACAAAGTAACTAATTTTTGTTACTTTTTTTGTTAAGCAATTGAGCAAGTGGGGAAACTTCAGGGGCTCATTTCTCCCTCATGTTTAGAGCTCTTCTGATGAAACTTGCTATAATTGTACCACACATTGTCCACTGTTAGCCCACCAAGTTGCAGAATGTTACACTCATCCACTAATTTTGGAGGAAAACTTGAAGGTTTTCTTTTTACACACAATATTTTTTTAATGAAAAAATCCCTACAAGAGCTATCTATTTGGATTTTATCTACAATGCACAAGATAACCAGGGCATCAATCTCTCCAGGTTTCAGAAAGATTCACACATTTACTGATTTGGGGGATTTTTAAAAGTTTAGATGAATCTAATGAATTACTAATGACTTATGAGGACTAACAATAGTTTTGCACAGCCCTAATCTGAATTAACCATTCCCAGGACTAATGGCTCCACATGAGGACTCTCCTTAATTTACCAGGATTTTTAATCCCACTTCCTTATTCTGGATTTTTAATCCCACTTCCTTATTCTGGATTAGGTGGCTGTCTGGAAGGGCCCTTTAACTCATAGAATCCCTGATCATTGGCCACGCAGCTGGCAGATGTTGGTGGACTGCAAATTTCAGCAGACCTGGCGGCTAGCAAAGAAAACAATGCAGAATTCTGGGTCCTGCAGTCCAGCAACAACAGAGGGCAATATGATTCCCATCTTGGCTCTAGCCACGTGTTTCTCAACCTGGGAGTTGAGACCCCTGGGAGGTTGTGAGGAGTTTCAGAGGGGTTGCCAAAGGCTATCAGAAAATACAGTATTTTGTGTTGGTCATGGAGGCTCATCAGGAGAAGTTTGGCCCAATTCTATTGTTGGTGGGGTTCAGAATGCTCTTTGATTGTAGGTGAACTATAAATCCCAGCAACTACAACTCCCAAATGTCAAGATCTATATTCCCAAACTCCACCAGTGTTCACATTTGGCCATATCCAAACATCATTGTTTGGGTTCACAGTGCTCTCTGGATGTAGGTGAACTACAACTCCAAAACTCAAGGTCAATGCACACCAAACCCTTCCAATATTTTCTGTTGGTCATGGGAGTTCTGTGTGCCAAGTTTAGTTCAATTCCATCACTGGTGGAGTTCAGAATATTCTTTGATTGTAGGCGAACTATAAATCCCAGCAACTACAACTCCCAAATGACAAAATCCAACCCCTCACAACCCTACCAGTATTCAAATTTGGGCATATTGGGTATTTGTGCCAAATTTGGTCCCGTGAATGAAAATACATCCTGCATATCGGATATTTATATTCATAACAGGAGCAAAATTACAGTTGTGAAGTAGCAATGAAAATAATGTTATGGTTGGGGGTCACCACAACATAAGGAACTGTATAAAGGGGTCACGGCATTAGGACGGTTGAGAAACACTGCTCTAACCATTGACTAGAATGTTTGACTTTTTAAAAGTATAAGTTAGCAACTTGAGCCATTCCTACAGCAGAGATGAGGAAGGTGCAGATATTGTTGGGCTGTAGTTGTTAACGAACAGAATTTTAGGGGCCTTGCCATGAAGGCAGACCAGTTAGACCCACCAAGGAGGGCCCATGTTAAAACCTGGTGAGAAAGGAAGCAAACCATCCCAATTTCCCTAGAATTTTCCAATAACAGAGCTCACCAAGCACGAAGGGGTACCATTGAAGCTTTATTCATTCCAGCTGGAAGGGAGGAACAGCAGCGATCCTTCGTCATGCTGACATGTTTTATTACAATTTTTCCAGTATTTTTATACATTTTCAGAACAGTCAGTTTCAAACCTCTCCCCCCCCCCTCAATTGGCTGTGGATCTGAGTCAATGGGAAGAGAGAGGGGGAAATGGATGGAACAATGAGGTCAGGGTTTTTGAGGATTAGACGTGTTACTGAAGTTTGATTGACAAGAGAAGACCTCCTGGAGTCCTCAATCTTGTCAACTATTGTTGGATTTTTGGAGTAAACGTTTTTCCTGATAGTTCCAGCAGTGTCCAGACTTTGTCATTTCCTGCAGGTATGACATTCTGTGGTGTGGTTCATTAAAATGTGTAAGAGAGTCAATCATTTGTTTTGTGGCTAAATTCTGAGGTTCAACTCTCAAGAGAAGGCCCTTCCTGATAAATAATAGTCTGCCAGGTGATCCACAACTTTTTGGTAGACGACTCAGAAACCAAAGCTTGTGGATCTTGGTGATTTTCAATCAGCTTTGTGGCCCTGGGATAGAACAAGAAAAAGGAGCTGATTACCACCTATTGTTCATGCCAGTGTTATCCAACCAGTGTGCCGGGGCACACTAGTGTGCCGTGAGCGATCATCAGGTGTGCCTTGGGAAATTGGAACCTCCAGGAAGGGGGGGGGGGAGTCTAGTGTGTTGAAGTATAAAAACCCTAAGAAACCTACCTCAATAAAGGCACAAAATTACAAACACCCCCTCCCCACCCGTTGTCTATTTGTTCTCTCCCTCTCCATGCATTGGGAAGGCCCGCCTCCCTTTCCCCAAGTAGAGACTTCCTCTTGCCTCCTGGGGGTTCTGTGTGGGAAGTTTGGCCCAGTTCTATCATTGGTGGGGTTCAGAATGCTCTTTGATTGTAGGGGAACTATAAATCCCAGCAACTACAACTCCCAAATGTCAAGGTCTATTTCCCCTGAACTCCATCTGCATTCATATTTGGGCATATTGAGTATTCATACCAAGTTTGGTCCTGATCCAACATTGTTTGAGTCCACAGTGCTCTCTGGATATAGGTGAACTACAACTCCAAAACTCAAGGTCAATGCCCACCAAACTCTTATAGCATTTTCTCTTGGTTATGGGAGTTCTGTGTGGGAAGTTTGTGTCTTTCTGGCATTCCTGCCAGGATATCTATGTTGAGTTCATCGAAACAGGCCCAGGTTTCACGCTGAGTGTATACACTCATTTTAAAAAACATATTAACTATATGTATTACTGTGTTAGAGTGTCATTTTGCGTCATTTTGGTTGGTGGTGTCCCCCAGGATTTTGCAAATGTAAAAAGTGTGCTGCAGCTCAAAAAAGGTTGGGAAACACTGGTTCATGCAATAGGTCTTTTGGAATCTCAGGTTTGAGTCATGCAGTTTTGGTCAGCTTGGCTATCTTTCAAAAATACATTTCATGAGGAGGGGAGCATGCAGGAAAAATACAAGGATGTTTTGGGGGAAAGGATCTGATCCTAACTTTGACCATCATTTTATTTGTCCATTTTTATCCAGTTACTTCATAGAAAGAGTCCTGGAAAATATTGGGGGGAAAGTCCAGGCTTTGGGAGCGACGAAACGTCCCTTTTGAGCAGGGGCAAAGGAAACGGGCTTCAGTGGATTCAATTCATGAAAGTTCATTGGTTTTTCCTTTTATTGGACAGCAAAACAGTGGGAGAGAGTCCTTGGTTCTAGTGTATGGAAGGTCTTTGGTACTTAGTGAACAATAGATCCGTGGGATGATCATGAAGCAAAACTGAGTTCAGAAAAATGGGGGAAGAGTATAGATCATGAGGGCTTTTTTGACTATCTTTCACAGAACCCTGAGAAGGGGGGGGGGTCACTTTGATATCATAGTTGTTTATAGACCTTCAAGTAATTTATGATTGACTAGCTGTACCCGGCACGCGTTGCTTTGCCCTTTTTAGGAGATGCGAGAAAGTCCAATCATCCACGGTGTGCCCTCCTCTAAACTGCAGGTGGATGGCGTGTGGGTCATGGGGGCATGGTGTGCCAAGTTGGGTCTTTATTGGTCTTGGTTCTGGGCCACAGTGGTCTGTGGGGAATGATGGGTTTTGAAGTACTACAAATCCCATTTTCCATGGTGGTACTTCAAGTCCCATCATGCATGGTCGGGGCTCTGTGTGCCAAGGTAGGTTACTGTAAATTCAGGCCATACACAATGTCCCATGAGCTGAGGCCTAGTCAGGAACAGCAAGTTAATGAAGCCTTACTGTCAATTCAGGCCATACACAATGTCCAATGAGCTGAGGCCTAGTTGGGAGAATCAAGTTAATGAAGCCTTACTGTCAATTCAGAGCGTAAACAGCTTCCCAGTAAATGAGGGCTAGTTAGGGAAATCAAGTTAATGAAGTCTTACTGTCAATTTAGAGCGTAAACAGCTTCCCAGTAAGTGAGGGCTAGTTAGGGAAATCAAGTTAATGAAGCCTTACTGTCAATTCAGGCCATACACAATGTCAAGTGAGCTGAGGCCTAGTCGGAGAATCAAGTTAATGAAGCCTTACTGTCAATTTAGAGCGTAAACAGCTTCCCAGTAAGTGAGGGCTAGTTAGGGAAATCAAGTTAATGAAGCCTTACTGTCAATTTTGGGCGTGGTCTGTGATTTTTTGGGGTGTAAATTTTCGGTTGGAAGTGATTTGGGTGTTTGTTATGGGGATTGGCTCAGGCAGGCATGTAGCCAGGGGGGGCTAAGGGGGCTTCAGCCCCCCCCGAAATTCTCAGGGTGGTCCGTGAAAAGGCCTTACTGGTACATTATTTAAACTGTTATGTTTATTCATATCATGATCTGATCACCATGCTCATTATATCCCACATTAATGGGGTTATTGGGATAACAATACAAAAGGTTTGCTAGGGTAGACCCTCTTCCACCCAATCTCAGCCCCCCTGAACCAAACTCAGCCCCCAAATCAAAATCCTGGCTACGGCCCTGGGCTCAGGCCTTTTCCTTATTCTGTTTTGGCAGTTTATTATGGATCGGAATTTTCATGTTGGCTGGCCAGTGCAGCAGTTATGCAAATCCGCCCTTATTGGCAGCCAATCATGTTGTTCAGAATGTAGAGGCTGGGTGAGTCTTTGGCTGCCCCGGAGGATGCTGGTAAATGTAGTTTTATTTTTTCTCGTTGTTTTGGGGGGGAAGTTTCTTTGCTACAAACGTACCTTGCTTGAGGCCTATTTCTGTTGGCAAGTATTGTTTTTCTGCGTTGTATGGTTTCTTTGTTTGAGGTATACATCACATGACGTGAACCCATTTATATAATAGATGGTGCCCCTTATCGGGTAAACAGTGCCCAGGTTGTACAAGACTACCCAATCCATTCTTTCTTCTGTTGATTCCAGGATGGTGCAGTTTTTCCTCAGTGAGAAGGGGTGAGGAAAACCCATGTGAAAATTGACAGTGAGCAGCTGGCATTGCTGAATGTGCCTTATCTCATTTGGAAAAAGATACAAAGTGCTTGGAAAATGGAGCTCGTATCCATTATATGAGAGCTTCCAATAAGCAATGCTATTAAACCAACAACCGCATGAGTCAGGTAAGGTCAGAGGATGATATAACCGCCTATGAGAAATGTAAGTTATTAAAAAGCTAATGCTTGTTTGCTAAGCCATTTCTTTCAAGGAGACGATGAATAGTCAGGTCAGTTGCATTCTTTTGGGCAAAATGTGAGCAAGCACATTAAAAGTTAGACACATTCTTGCTATCTGCAGCAAATTCTATTGTAGTAAAGCTTTTACAGTTTGCTATTACTCATATTTAGGACAAAAGAAAGGGGGAGAGTTGCTCATGAAGTATTATATATGTCTCCTTAGAAACATTTCACATTGTGCTCCCTAATGTTTACTATGAGATAGTTGACTATAGAGCAGGGGTGTCCAACCCACGGCCTGCGGGCCATATGTGGCCCGGCAGCTGACTGTGTGTGGCCCGGGGAGAAGGGCGTTGGGGGCGGGGCCAAGAAGAAGGGGTGCCGCCACTGCCATTCCATCGCAGCATGGAGAGGCTCCAGATGGCCAGCGTGGGAGGGTCAGTGCCGGCGGCGTGGCAGGGAGGAGCCTTTGGACGACTTTCTGTAGTCCCGGATGAGCTGGCTGAGACATTCTGGGAGCCATAGGAGTCAGGAAACTACGGTTCCCAGAAAGCCTCAGTCAGCTCATCCGGGGCTACAGGAAGTAATCCAAAGGCTCCTCCCACCACGCCGCTGGCACTGACCCTCCCACGCTGGCCTTCCGTAGCCTTTCCATGCCGGAAGGAGGAGGAGAGCCCGGAGCTGGTGCTGCCTTCATCCTCGGGCCCTCCCTCACTCCACCGATGAGCGACCCTCCACGTGAGAGGGCCAAAGCCCAGGATCGCCACCACAAGGGCACTCTGGAGCCACCGGAGAAGGCAGGAAGGAACCCATGGCAATACGTCCTGCCGCTCCTCCTCCCTGTTCCCTCCCTCTGCCCTCCTCCTCCTCCCTCCTTTCTAAGGTACGTAGTTGGATTTTCTTTTAATTATTATTTTATAATAATTTTATAATAATAAAATAATATAATAAATAATATAATATAATGTTATATTATATTATAATTTCAATATATTATAATGTCTATATACTATAATAATTATGATATTAATACTAATAATATATGACTATTTCTTGATATATTAATATGTTAATATTAAGGATGTGTAATATATAGCAAGTAAATAAATACATTATGTAGATTAGAATGTAGCTCCGCCTTTAGGTGCGGCCCTCCATCATATTTTTTGGCTCTTGTGTGACCCCTTGGAAAAAATAATTGCCCACCCCTGCTATAGAGGCAAGTTGGCAACATGCAACTCCCGGACCATATGTGTCTCCTATCCTGTGTTAAGGTCCCTCTGAAATATGCAACCTTGTTGAATTCATTAGTACCCTCCACCTCCTATATACAGACATTAAATGGAGACATTTTAAATAGAAATATGTGGTTTTTGCTTGCAATAAGTGCTGTTGTGTGTTTATGTTTCTGCTCATGGTCGTGATCAGGATGAGAGAACACTAATACATCCCTCCTGACTCTCAGATATTGGGTATCCCTGACCTTTAAAACAGTAGACTTGACAGTCAAACATCAGTGAAATGAGGGTTTGGCCACAAGGGTACATCCAGAATAATTCACTCGCAGTGAGTGAAGTAGTATCAAGCAGTTTATGGCTTGTGTTTCTCCGCATGAATGAGCTCGCCTCTTCAGTGGCCAAGTCTGAGTTGGATAATAACTGGTGCAGAGATGTAACGGGTGGCCTCCTCGGAGGATGAGCAATTTTTATAGCACTCTCACTCAATTTTATTACAATATTTCAAAAGAGAACTGTCAAATGACTTGTAAATCTCTGGAAACGTCAGTCTATAAAAAAGGTTTCTTTTTGAAACGTGTGCCATTTCATGATCAGTTGAAGAGCAAAATTCAGCCCATGAGAGAGTACATTCATAAAAAGAAAACATCTCCAGAAGGGTAAAGAAGGTAAAGATTTCCCCCTGACATTAAGTCTGTTCAGGGGCTGCTGCCTGTTCGAAAGCTGTCTGTTCGGGGCTGCTGGCCCCTGAGCCAGGGCTTGGTCTGCCCTTGGTCAGAGTGGCGGGATGCGGCTGTTTCTGATCCCGGAATTGGCGCCGAGGCCTCTCCCATGGCCTCTGCCAGTGTTGCAGGGGCTTCTGGAGGGTGGCCTGGTGTGCAGCGTCCTTTGTCTGGGAATGAGGTCTGCCGCCACCACCGCCGGTGCCTGGCTCTTGCAGAGAGAGAGGCCTGGAGGGAGATGCTGGAGACTGGGGTGCTGGAGCGCAGGCCGGCGAATATGGCGGATGACCTTGGGGACATGCCCAGCCATGCCACCCCATTGAGCTCCCCACACAGGCGCAGGAGGAGCCGCAGAAGGAAACGCAGGAGGACCTTACAGCTATCACAAGAGTTAGTCGCGGACGCTGCTCCCAATTTAGTTCCGGTTCTGGATCAGAGAAATGCTCAACTTCCCCCATTGCTCCAGCAGGGGGCTATGGCGCTAGCCGATGCTGTTGCTGCCCCTGAGGCCCGGTCAAGGGACTGTCCACCTCCAGCTGACCAACTGGGGTCCTTCAAGTCAACTAAAAAGTGGAGGAGGTTCCGCACCAGGACTTTCTGGAACATTAACTCCAGGAGCTGGGAGCATTCTTCAGTGAGTCCCCAGCCCTGGAAACAGGACAATACAATGGGCAAGAGACTTATTTTCAAGTCACTGGGATCAGAGGGTCGACATGGTTCCCCTCTCCCTGGACTGGAGATCTTCCATGACTTTCTGGGAGTGCCTCAGCTTCCCTCTTTCGACTGTGTGACAGATGTCACAGTTGAAAGACCTCCTCTGGCAGCACGTCTATCTGCACGGGACCAGACCCACACCTTGCTGCTGATTTCTTTAAGAGTCGCATACCCTCCTTGTTTTCCCCTCCTCTGTCTATGTAATCACTTCTATTCTACCTTGTTGCTCTCTGTTTATGTGTTATATTCTGTAAACCCTTGGGGAGTGGCGGTATATAAATTTGAAGTATAAATAAATAAATAAATAAGTCCAGTCGCGTCCAACTCTGGGAGTTGGTGCTCATATCCATTTCTAAGCCGAAGAGCAGGCGTTGTCCTTAGACACCCTTATCTTCCCGCCGGAGTGGTACCTATTTATCTACTCGCATTTGCATGTTTTTGAACTGCTAGGTTGGCAGAAGCTGGGGCTAACAGTGGGAGCCCATGCCGCTCCCCGGATTCGAACCTGCGACCTTTCGATCGGCAAGTTCAGCAGCTCAGCGAGATAACCCACTGTGTCCCTAGGGGCTCCCTCCAAAAGGGTGGAATCCACAAAAAAAGTCACATCATAATATTATTTTTAAAAATTCAAATGGATGAGCCTACTTTCTTAAGCTTGAAGAGTTCATGCAGCCCTTTTCAACCTTCTGCCATTCAGATATGTTGGGCTAAAATTCCCATCCTTTCATCGCCATATATCAGTAACCAAGCTAGACAAGCAAATTTAATTCAACATGTAAAACTCTATTAGAAATGCATGTATAATAACCCGGAGGTAAATGTCCCCAGTGTATATCATTCTTTATAGCGGACGTCCCCATTCTGGTATGACTGTGAGTGGATATTTATGTTCAGGTTCTTCTAATCCGGTCATGCAGCTTGCAGGGTTTGTGTAAATACTTACTCAATCTTCTGACAGTAGCGCTATTGACTCTAGTAATCGTAGTGCTGAACTAGTGTGTTTTAGTAAATGAGGCATGATTTGCTCACCATTTAATGCAAAGATGGCCAGGCCATTAATGTCTCTTGTCTCTTGACTTGGATTTTTAAAAAGCAAAGAGAGCAAACAGTCACCTGAAGGTGGCAAATAAACATTAAGTACCGTCCAGCTGTTTGGGGGAACGAGGGCAGCGAGGAATTTTGAAAAGCCAGCTCTTCTGAATTTCCTAGAAGGACCAAGATACAGCTTCATCTAGTATTTAATCAACACAACCAGTAGAGAAAAAAAATCATTCTATGGAAGGTAATTCTAGGCCAGGAGTGCGCACTCAACTGCAGGAAACTAGGGTTACAGAACCTGGCAATCTGCATTCCCATTACACCCCCTATTGCAAGTCTTTGACCATAAAATGTCCGCTAACCCCACTAGGAGATATTGAGACATTTAGCACATTTTAATACAGACACCCCCCCCCCCAACAATTTTGGGTATAGGATAGATGGCTTGGCCGACTTACCAGCCGAGCGGGTTTCAGTGTGGGCCTGTCCTCACCGCCATCTTGTGTAGAGGGGGGAGGGGGCTTCTTCCTCCCAGAAGCCCCCTGGGTGGCGGCAAGGTTTTCTACCACAAGCGCTGGCCAGCCAATGACAGGGCTGGCCCCGCCCCACCCTCCGTCATCAGCAGGCCGGCCCTCACTTCCGCCCAGGCAGGCTACGAAAGGCTGCCTGGTCTGCCCTGCTGGGTAGCGGGGCCAGATCTTTGATTTGTTTCCACCCTCCCTACTTATATTGTTGTTTGTTTGGTTTGCACTTTGAATTGCTGTTTAATCATCGTTTGCACTATGTTCATGTTTTTGTTATTATGATCTATGTCGCAACTCTGTGTTTGGTGTGTGTCATGGGCCCTGGATTTAGCTGGCTTATCACCCCTTGGTTGTAAGGGGGATAACACCCAGGCCCCCTGGGGTGCCGAGTTCCAGTTGACCGGTATTGGGCCGGTGGCACCCAGGCACGCTAGCGTCTTTGGACATATGTGGGCTGTCCTTCCCCTGATCCAGGACCCATGCATGGCCGCCAACCCTTGTTCCTGTTTTTCAATAAATGAGTTGTGGCCAATTTTCATCCAAACTATTGTGTTCGTGCCTTATTGGTTTTTCTGGCGGGAGGTGTATCACCCATACACACGCAACCCCCTTTTCCACAAAAGAAAGTGATTGAAAGCAAATTCTTGCTTGCTCACGGCACCAAAACAGTGAGTCAAAACAACACACCTCCTTCTATTCTATCTATGTATTGTCTATATAAAGCGGCATTGCATGTTTGCCATGTATGTGTACTGTGATTCACCCTGAGTCCCCTTTGGGGTGAGAAGGGCGGAATATAAATATAGTGTTGTTGTTATTATTATTATTTCTGTTTTTTAAAAAAGTATTACTTGGCTCTAAAACGGCAAAATGCTAATAATTTCCTCTAGTTTTAATAAAATGTTTTCCCAAAAACTTTTTTTTGCTTGAGAAGGAGAAAATTAGCCACTTTTGTTCTAGTTTGAGAACATGACTGGGACGTTTCCTATGTTCTGTTTTGAGCCACCAAGAGTTCCATACTAGAAGTGAATTTCATCAGGAGAAAGATGCTAAAGCTTGGAAAAGACTGTTGGTTCAGAGGAGGAGACTGTATTTCCCAGAGTTGTGACCCTGTTGGTCAGCAGATTCTAGGAGCTGTAGTCCGAAAAGGAAACTTTTCAAAGCTCTGATAATCATCCCAGGTGAAATTGGTCTCATGATTGTGTTTGCAGATATGGTCCAGACGCTATCACATGTCATCTGGGCCTTAAAACACAACATGGCTACAGTAGGTGAAGCTTATAGCCAGATTAATATAAACCAAGGATTTTGTCATATACAAACTTACCGTTCAATTCTACAAGACGGGGTGAGCTCCCATCTGCCAGCAGCTTTCCATGCAGGGACATGAGAGAAGCCTCCCACAGGATGGTGACACATCTGAATGTTTCCTGGACAATGTCTCTGCAGACGGCCAATTCTCTCACACCAGAAGCGACTTGCAGTTTTTCAAGTCACTTCTGACACTACAGAAATTATCACAGTGGTAAGCCAAAGCAATGGTAGAAATTGTGAGCTGTATAATCCCAAAAAAAGCCACATAAGTCCCTTCAGGGAGAGAGGGCAGTCTAAAAATAAAGTTATTATTGTTATTATTATTATTATTATTACTAAACTTGTTAGGTCTTGTTTTTCCAGAACTGTGACATTTTGCACTTCTGCTATTGCATAGTTTCCAGGGTTGGGAGAGTTTGGATGGTGCCTTTCTGCCCAGAAAAAGGGGGTCAGTCTAGATGTCCCTTGATGGGGTCTTTACTATGATTTCTGTTCTCCACAAATTTAACACAGTTTGTGCCACACAAACAAAGTTTCTGGAGTAGAACAACTACTTTCAAAATAAAAGCCACCAAATGAAACAGGAAATAACATTTTCAAACCCGGAACAGATTTTCTATTCTATTATTTTTTAAAAAATGTTTTGTATAATTCACCAAAACTATAATTCACCAAAAAATTCACCAAAACTCCATGGAGAAGTCAAATGTTATGAAATTTGGTGAGCTAACAGTGGTCTTTGTGTTCTACCACTGTAGCAAGTTTCATCACGATTGGTCTAAAGATGAGGGAGGGAGAATCCCCTGAAGTTTCCCCAGTGCCAGTACTGGTTTTTTTTCCTACTGCACATGCGTGTCCTCATTAACGAATCAATTCAGAAGTTTTGGAAAATTTTGATTTTTTTTGGGAAAAATTCAGAAGTGACTTTAGAATCCAACCCCCAGCACCCCCTACATCCAAAATGAGTTTTGAACCATTTTTGAAAATCAACGCCGATCTGCACTGGCTTCCTGTGGAATGCCGGATTACCTTCAAAGTGTTAGTTCTGACTTTTAAGGCCATAAATCAGGGGTGCCCACACCTTTTCAGCATGCGAGCTACTTCTAATAAAACCAAGTCTGAAGGATCTACCGGGGCGAAGGGGGCAGGGTTTCACATGGCCTGGCTCCGCCCCCTCCCCCTGGCTTTAGCATTTCCACAGCTTCTGGAGGCAAGAGGGGGGGGAATGCCAAGCCAGTAGTGGCTATCTATGCCACTACTGCCTTGGCATTCCCCCCTCTTCCCTCCAGAAGCTGCGGAAGCGCTAAAGCCGGGGGAGGGGTGGGGCTTCACTCAGCCTGGCTCCGCCCCCTCAGAAGTGCCCCACCCAGCTGGGATCGACCTCCTTCGGTCCTGGGATCGACCAGTCGATCGCGATCTACCTAATGAGCACCCCTGCCTTAAATGGTCTGGGGCTAGTGTACTTAAGGGACCGCCTTGTCCCATATTGTCCCACCAGATCCCTTTGCTCCGAAGAGCAGAATCTCCTGGTCATTCCAAGCTCGACGTTTCATTTGACCGCAACCCGGCGAAGGCCTTTTTCGATTATAGCTCCAGTTTTCTGGAATGCACTTCCCTCCGATATCCGATCTCTTCAGAGCCTCCTTCCATTTCGGAAAGCCTGCAAGACCTTGTTGTTTCGGCAGGCTTTTGGGGCCTGAATGGCTGTGGTCTCTACTTTTGCTGTAAACACCACCTTGTATTGTATTGCTTGTCTTTTTGAAGTGATTTCAATGTTTATGTTTTAATCGTGATATTTTTAGCTGTACTTTGTGACTATATGTAAGCTGCCCCAAGCCACTGGGAGTGGCGGCGAATAAATCTGAATAAATAAATAAATAATAGTTTCCCTTTTAAGAAAAAGAAAATAAAGTAATATGCATGGCGACGACACTTTCCTGTGTGATGGCAACTGAAATGAGTGATTGGGGTTGAGATTGGTGCAGGTGTCTATCATGTATGATGCGGGAGATTAAATTCTCAGTTTTTAAACAACACGGAAATGCACAGAATGCATCGTTAAGACAATTGCTCCCCGCCCCACTTTTATCCACTTTCTCCCCCAAATACGAGTTTCTAAGAAAGAGGGAAACAAAGGTTTAGTTTAAACAAGTTGTTTTATTTTGTTTCTTTAGAAATAAAAACATGCCCACCTTTTCTAGCAATATCAAGTGCTGACACGAATGGGCAAAAAGAAATTAATCAGCAATTCCAATTACCACTGTGCTAACAGTATCACACAGCTATCGGGCCATAGACTTAGAAGGCATAGAGATGGGCAAAGAAGGAAGCCACAAAAGAGACAGTAAGGGAGACACAAATTGTGCTGCACACACAGTTGCCCTAAAACATATGATCAAGAGTCAGTTATGGTAAGTTGGAATGAGGCAAGTGAGACTGTAGTGCTGAATGAAGTTAGCCTAGGGTATGAGTGATTTCCCTGCTCTGGTGTCAGCTAACATTTCTGTATTTACTCCTGGATTCCCATTTTTTTTTCACACTAGAAGACCGGAGGGGGGTTAATTTCCTTCATTTTCACCCTGGGAAGAAGAAAAACAAGAGAACGGGTTAATGTGTCTTTGTTAACTCTGCAACAGGGATGTCAGAACAAGGAATAAGAAGACTCTTCATATCCATGCTGAATTTTTCGAAAGAGGGCAAAACAAGTTGTAAGGGATCTTTGAAAGTCCCAGGACTCCATCTGATAAGAAAACAATCAGGCCATGGCAAGCATATATGAGTGTGTTGAATGACTATTTTTCTCCAAGGATCATGCATCTTGATAATAAGGAACATGCAAGTAAATGGAAAAATTTCATGCTCATCTTAGCTGCGTCGTAACATTAAATGGCAATGATTTTCTAGTGCAGGGGTGCCCACACTTTTTCAGCATGCGAGCTACTTATATTAAAACCAAGTCAGAAAGATCTACGTACCTCCTCAAGGCTGGAGAGGGGCGGGGACGGGGTGGGGCTTGGCCAGAGGGGGTGGAGCCAGGCTGCACCAAGTCCTGCCCCTCCCCTCTGACTTTGGAGCTCCCAACAGCTTCTTCAGGCTTGAGGATGGCAATGCCAAACCAGTGGTGGCATAGCTAGCACAAGGCTGGCTTGGCCCTGCCATCCTCAAACCTGGAGCTGCTGCTGGTAGAGCGGAAGCCACAGGGGGCGGAGCCAGGCTGCGCCAAGCCCCGCCCCCTCACCTCTGACTTTGGAGCTCCCAGCAGCTTCTCCAGACTTGAGGATGGCAATGCCAAGCCAGTGGTGGCATAGCTAGCATAAGGCTGGCTTGGCCCTGCCCTCCTCAAACCTGGAGCTGCTGCTGGTAGAGCGGAAGCCACAGGGGGCGGAGCCAGGCTGCGCCAAGCCCCGCCCCCTCACCTCTAACTTTGGAGCTCCCAGCAGCTTCTCCAGACTTGAGGATGGCAATGCCAAGCCAGTGGTGGCATAGCTAGCATAAGGCTGGCTTGGCCCTGCCCTCCTCAAACCTGGAGCAGCTGCTGGGAGTGCTGAAGCCGGGGAGGGGGCGGGGCTTGGCACGGCCTGGCTCCGCCCCCTCTGAGAAGCGATCCGGCTGGGATCGACCTCCTTCGGTCCCAGGATTGGCTGGTCGATCGCGATCGACTTCCTGGGCAGCCCTGCTCTATTGACATTTTCTCTAACTTACATGCTAACATGAAGTGGGAATGGGAAGAGAAAACCTAATGGATCCTTTGCATTACTAGACATTTATTTTTCAAGGGGATGACATTTTGGAATGGCTCTTTCAGCGCTTGACCTGTATTTCTAAACAGTCAACTGAGGTTTTAAATTATTGAAAGGCTAAATATTTGGGTACCACAGCAAAAATTCATTTAGTGGGGAATAATTATTGCTTAGAGAAGAATGCTTGCCCCCATCACTAGCTGTGCTCCTGAACATTGCACTGGCATCTTTGCTTTAATAATAATATACTTTATTTATATTCCACTCTATCTTCCTGAATGGACTGAGTGTGAACATCTATACAACACATATTCAATGTCATTATACAATTAACAAGGACAGACAAGACATAAACAGAGGTAGGCTTTCCCATCTTTTCCATCTCTGGTATCTGGAGGCTGTGCTTGATTCTGGCCATGGGCTGGTGCTGTCGCTTCATCTTCCATGCGGAGGAGCTTTGATGTCTGTAGACTTCCTCCTGATCGAATCTCCAGCATGTTCTTATGGGTACCTTTTTATTACCTCCCGGCTAAAACAGGTACCTATTTATCTACTCCAGGGGTGCCCACACTTTTTCAGCATGCGAATTACTTTTTAAAAAACCAAGTCAAAAGATCTACCTAATGCGTGGCGCACTTTTCACGTGCACGCGCACCATCCACGCACCAATCTTCCTGCGCCCCTCACCTCCCGCACGCCATTCCTTCCGCGGGGCATTGCAGAAACGAAGGAGCGCTTTCCGCGGGGCATTGTGGGAATGAGGGAGCGCAAGGCGGGGACTCCAGAGGCCCTGCCTCGCGCTCTCTTGTTCCCGCAATGCCCCGCGGAAGGTGCGCACGCATGCGCAAGGTGTGCCGTTGCAGGGCAGAAGCACCCCATCCGGCTGCGATCAACCTCCTTTGGACCCACGATCGACTGGTCGATCGCGATTGACTTCGTAGGCACCCCTGATCTACTCACATTACTGTTTTTGATCTGCTAGGTGGGCAGAAGCTGGGCTGATGGTGGAAGCCCATCCCAACCTGTCCTTGAACTGCCAATCTTTTGATTGGCAAGATTTTCTACAGCTGATGGTTTAACCCGCTGTGCTAAAACTCATACTACGGTAGGA
Source organism: Anolis apletophallus (assembly GCA_030556195.1). Lineage (NCBI taxonomy): Eukaryota > Metazoa > Chordata > Lepidosauria > Squamata > Anolidae > Anolis > Anolis apletophallus. Next base: position 147,908,367 of record JARBWK010000004.1, read on the forward strand.
AGTTTGAGAAATGGCCGTTTTCCCCTGGGATTTTAATCTTTGCTACTAAAAAGAAATTAAGGTAATTCCTGTAATCTTCCCTTGTAAGCCCTAGTTCTTGATATGAAAAATGTTGGAATTTAGAAAAACTGATTTATTTGTATGATATTTTATAGTGCACCTGTTCTGGTATTAAAATAGATTTTCTGTATTTATAATAAATTAAGATATACAGTTGAATTATAATTTATAGCTGATCTTATTGCTTAATGCTTGCTCATGCATAAATGCTTCACCCTGGCTGGGTTCAATAACACAAGCCAGAGACCTGCTGTTTATGAGCTGCTCAACAAACCACAGAGCTTTGATTTATGTTTTGTTTGCTGCATTGTCCAAACATGGAGAGCTTCCTCTCTCTGTTTTGTTCCTAGCAAACCAGAAAAGGAAACCTAAAAATGGATCATTTTTTCTTTATTGAGAAACCACCATTAGCAGGAGTGACTGAGCAGCATGTATCAGGATGCTGCTCATAACTGAAAGGCTACTTCCCCAGTTTCCTGCTTTCACGTGCTATCCAGCCACACCAGTGGTGTGTTTGTCATCTGGAATAGCTGTGGTTTAAAACTTGAAAAAAAGTTGAAATAACAAAATGGTAAAAATGATAAAATTAACAAGCACGTTGGTCACCCAGGGCACAATGGTTTCAATGGAAGTAAGACAAAGTTGCCATTTCTGTTTTTAGGAGGGGAAGTCTGGACTTTCTAAGCACCCTATAATTCCACCACTTGGCTTCTGGGTAGCACCTTGAAGTCAGGTTGTTCTAAGGCAGGGGTGGCCAATCTACGGCCTGCGGGCCGGATTTGGCCCGGCAGCTGCTTCTGTCTGGCCCGGGGAGAAGGGCGTTAGGGGCAGGGCCAAGAGGACGGGGTGCCACTGCCGCCATCCCATCGCAGGCTCTGTGGGGCCTGTGTCGGCAGACAGGCCGGAGGAGCAGTGGCTTTGGAGTGCCTGCCATCTCTGGAGGCGATCTGGGCCTGCAGCGGGAGCACTCCGTGACCTGCAGGGGCTTATCACCCTGGTGACCTGGAAGACTTGATTGTCTTCCAGGTCACCAGGGTGAACAGCCACCTCCAGGGATGGCAGGCACTCCAAAGCTGCCGCTCCTCCGGCCTGTCTGCTGACACAGGCCCCACAGAGCCTGCAATGGGATGGCGGCAGCGGCACTCCATAGCAGGGTGATCAGCTGGGGAACGGCTGGGGGCGAGAGCGGGCGGAGGCCTGCAGCCTCCGCTCGCCTGCTGCTCTGCTCTCCTCTGCTGCGGCAGTGGCTGGGTCTGCTTTGCCATCCTCTGGGCTGGGGTCATTGGGCCATTCCATCTTGGGATCCTTCCTCTCTTCAGGATGTCAGCCTTCATCTTGGTTCGCACCTTGTCTTCTTGAATTTTATTTTATTTTAGTGGTTTTTATTATTTTTTATAATAATTTTATAATAATAATATAATAAATAATATAATATAATAATGTTATATTATAATTTCAATATATTATAATGTCTATATATACACACTATAATATAATTATGATATTAATACTAATAATATATGAATAATTCTTGATAATTAATATGTTAATATTAATGTGTAATATATAGTAAATATAGCAAATAAATAAATAAATAATGTAGATTAGAATGTAGTTCAGCCTTTCGGCGCTGCGGGCTCCCTCCATAATATTTTTTGCCAGAGAAGAGGAGAGAGGCTCTCGTCCTCCCTCTGCTCCAGGCCCCCCCCTCCCTCTGCATCTTCGAAAAATAATTTTGCCCACCCCTGTTTTAAATAAATAAATAATGGTGAATGTAGTTCAGCTTGGCTTGGGAAATCACCTGTGCAATAGGGCAGAGGAGTTTTCAAAGGAGTCTTCCCAGAACATCCTAGCTCCAAGGACCCATTTGAAAGCCAAGAATTGCTGCTCAGAACCTGCCATCTTGATTCTTAATGATGACCCATTTGTTTGCCTTCCAACATGACCATTGCATGGTCCCAGCAAAAGTACAATTGCTAGCGAAGAATACTTAATGCACCAATAGGAGTGTTGCCAATATTTTCATATTTGCAAATGCTTGCAATACTTTATCATGTGGTCCCTCTCTAGAAAAATAGCCCATATAAACTTGTAAATCACATTTTTTTTTGCTGGAGTTTGTAAGGTGCACTGAGTCCCATTCGGGGTGAGAATGGCAGGGTCAGGGCCGTAGCCAGGATTTTGTTTCAGGGGCTGAGTTTGTTTGGGGGCTGAGACTGGGTGGAAGAGGGTCTACCCTAGTAAACCTTTTGTATTGTTATCCCAATAACCCCATTAATGTGGGATATAATGAGCATGGTGATCAGATCATGATATGAATAAACATAACAGTTTAAATAATGTACCAGTAAGGCCTTTTCGCGGACCACCCTGAGAATTTCGGGGGGGCTGAAGCCCCCTTAGCCCCCCTGGCTACATGCCTGGGCAGGGTATAAATATAGTAAATAAATAGATAGTAAATAAATAAAGGACATTACAGTGAGTTCAGTGAAACCTGAAAACCAACTGCTGGTTTTTATTTCAGAGATTAATATTGTTCTGCAAATATTTTTCTAGTTTTGCCTCTAATAAACAGATTCTGAAGTTTTTTTCCTGCCATTTCAGAAACCTGTAAAACATACTTAACCAACACATTCAATGATAGGAGATAAAAGTTTGTGCACACCATAGGAAATAAAATTCTCAGTCTACTTTTTACTCGCTTATATACTACTATCTGATCCTAGACAAACAAAGAATGGACATGGGCCAAATGTGGGCAGATGGAAAAATAAAATGATAATATTTTTGAATAAAGATCAGCAGAAAAAAGATCTGAAATCACCTGTATGCAGAAAAGAAATGGAAACCAGCTCAGCACAGAGAAAGTAAGGAAAGAACAATAGATGGCGAGAAAAACCCCAGACCAGCCAATGATTCTGGGGTTAGCTGGGCTGTGACTGTGCTTTACCTCTGGACTAGTTTCTGTGGCTTCCACTGGGGCGTCTTCTTCTGCATCAGCAAGTGGCTCTTCGGGCTGCTCTGGGTGCTGTAAATCATCCTGCAGAACATATACAAAAAGTACACACTTACTGACGTAAAGAACAGTAGAGGTCTACCTTAAAGCAGTGTTTCCCAACCTTTTTTGAGCCGCGACACACTTTTTACATTTGCAAAATTCTGGGGCACACCACCAAACAAAATGACACAAAACGACACTCTAACACAGTAATACATATAGTTAATATGTTTTTAAATGTATTTGTTTCGATGAACATAACATAGATATCCTGGCAGGAATGGCAGAAAGACACAAACTTCCCACACAGAACTCCCATAACCAAGAGAAAATACTATAAGAGTTTGGTGGGCATTGACCTTGGGTTTTGGAGTTGTAGTTCACCTATATCCAGAGAGCACTGTGGACTGAAATAATGTTCTATCAGGACCAAACTTGGCATGAATACTCAATATGCCCAAATGTGAACACAGATGGAGTTTGGGGAAAATAGACCTTGACATTTGGGAGTTACAGTTTCTGGGATTTATAGTTAACACACAATCAAAGGGTCCCAGACATTCAAGGAAGATAGCACCGCTCTCTGAAGAAGAAAAATTGCACTCCCTTCCCAAAACTTTCCTCCTATCCCTCCCTGTCCACCTACCCTTATTACCCTCTTTTTAAATCCTCATTTGTAAAAAAAATATCAATAAAATATTTTTAAAAACAGGAAGAAAAAATGCAAGTGAGAAGAAAGCTTGTTGCTTAGTGGGGTCTGGAAGAAAACTAAAATTAGACATAATTTGGAGAAAATATAGAATGGGAGTAATAGTGCCACTCTATTCTGCTTTGGTTAGACTTCACCTGGAATATTGCGTCAAATCTTGGGCAACACCATTCAAGGAGGATATTAACAAGCTGGAATGTGTCCAGAGAAGGGTGACCAAAATGGTCAAAGGTCTGAAAACCAAGCCCTCAAGGAGCAACTTAGGGGGTGGTTATGTTTAGACTAGAGAAGGGGAGGTTAAGAAGGGACATGATTGGCATGGTTAAACCTTTGAAGGGATGTCATACTGAAGATGAAACAAGTTTATTTTCCGTTGCTCCAGGGACTAGGATATGGAGCCGTGGGTTCAAACTACAGCAGTGTTCGGCAGTGAAATATACTGCGTTGGAGTGGAGATTTTGAAACAGAGACTGGATGGCCATCAGTTCAGAGTGTGTATTCCTGCATTGCAGAGAGATGGACTGGGTGGCTCTTGCAGTCTCTTCCAACTCTATTATTCTTCCCATATTTCTAAATCCTGGTATTTGGAAAAAAATGACCACACAGGTAAAAAAACTGGAGGAACAACATTGTCATTGAAGGGGCAATAAAATGCCACCTAACCTCAAAACCCTGGATTAAGCCTCATCTTGGTAGGTAAAGAGAATGAGACCTAGTTAGTAATAGTGGATATCTCCGGTTTAAAATACTTTGAAATCCATTTTTTTTGTATTTAAAATTAATTTCAAAGTTTTTTTGACCCTCGGGGCCCAACCCGGAAGTGTAATTTCTATACCGAACCTGGGCGCCGCCATTTTTTGTAAGGTCACGTTATTAGGTCGTTTCCCCCCCCTCCCTTCTCAACTCGCGAGAGGAGACTGGAAGGCAGCAGCCTCTCCTTTCTCCTCTCGCCAGCTGAGAGCACGCGTCAACCCCTTACCCTCCCCCGCCAAAAGAAATAAACTGGGGCAGCCAAAGTTTGGCTGGCTCGGTTTATTTCCTTTGGCAGGGGAGGTGGAAGAGGGTCAGCCCCTCCCCCTCCCCTACCAAGGGAAATAAAACAGGGCAGCCAAGGTTTGGCTGGCCCGGTTTATTTCCTTTGGCAGGGGAGGGGAATGAGCGTCCCCCCTCCTCCTCTCCTTGGGAATAAGCCGGGACCCTTGTCCTGGTTTACTCCCAAGGAGAGGAGGAAGAAGGGGGCTTGTCCCGGTTTACTCCCAAGGAAAGGAGGAGGTGGGGGACACGAGTCCCCCGCCTCCTTCTCTCCTTGGGAATAAACCAGGACAATGGTAAGAGGAGGGTGGAAGGTGCAGCCTGGCACCCTCCCCTTGCCAACCGAGACCCAAATGGGGGTTATCTTTAACCCCCGTTTGGGTGTCAGCTGGCCAGAGGGGAGTGCAGGCAGCACCTTCCACCCTCTTGTCGTGCATGCATGGAACAAATAACGTAATAATAACAAAATTCGTTATTAATTACTTTTCAATTACAAAAAATATTTTTAAAAAAATTCGTATTAATTTCTATAATGAACCAGCAACGGAAATCCCCCCCCCCCACAAGTTTAGAATCTAATTTTTCATGGATCAACCACCCCTTCTAGTTAGTATTTGGGTGGGAGGCTGCCAATAAATGCCAATAAAGGCTATATTTCAGGGGAAGGAGCAGGCAAAACCAACTCTAAGTATTCCTTGCTTTAGGATCTCATCAAATTACCTAAATTCCTCACCCTATGACACTTCCTTGATGCAGCCGGCAAGGAGCCTGCAGGATCTCATCCCATGGCATCTACTTCCAGTGGGGCTCTGTGCCAGCAGCGTCAAAGAAGCGTGGTAGGAGGGGAAAACCTGAAAATGGGAGCCTACCCATGTTCAGGTAAGGAATCATGGGGACAATGTAGGAACATTGGGGAAGTGGGTGATGCGGGCAATGCGGGCAATGCAGGGTGCCAAGTGACAAATTTGCATTGCTACCCCACAATTTATCCTGCTGCCCTACAGGCTTCCCCACTGCCCCTCCCTTGCATAACAGACCTCAGTATGATGAGGTCCTTAGGATAAGATATCAAAGAGTGGTAACTCTAGTAAGTAAAGTCCTAATAGGGAGGAACTTGAAGACTATCCAGTCAACAAATAGCAGTTTCAAACTTGAAGACTATCCAGTCAACAAATAGCAGTTTCGAATATATGATCTGTGTAATCATGAACATATCAAATCATTCTAATCATCAAAACGATTGCGTCAGACCGCCATGAGCCTATTTTGAACTGTTATTATTATTTACCCAAGATTGCCTTGCATTCACTTATATTGCAACAATGGACTATGGGACTCATGAGACGGGACTTATGTAGAATGTGTTGAATTTATGTTATTGAATGAATATCAATGAATTATTGTACTGATTATTGCATGAAATTATGGATGTGTATACTTACCCGATTGCGGGCAAAACATTTTGATGATTAGAATGATTTGATATGTTCATGATTACACAGATCATATAATACATTATTTGAAACTGCTATTTGTTGACTGGATAGTCTTCAAGTTCCTCCCTATTAGGACTGTCCTCAGGATAAGAGCCTGGAAGCCTTTCCGTGCCAGTTACTGGGGAAGCAAAAGTTGGAAAATGCTATGCGTGTTTATGGGCTTCTGCAGTTGGCCCTATTTAAAGAGATGCTGGATTAGATAGGCCTGTGTTTTAAATTTTTGTTGCATGTGTGAGTGAGTGTGTGGATGGATGGATGGATGCAAGGAGCTGCACAGAGAATTCAGTGAAACCAATTCTCTAAACGCTTTCCAGCTCCCCCTTCCTTCACTCCACTCCTGCTTATTAATAGCATTATTCAAACTTATGCAATGTCCCTCTGACCAAAAAAAAAAGATGGTTGGCCACTTTTCAAGTCGGTTTGGTATGCAGGCAGTGAGCCGGTGGTGCAATATTTAACTCTGTGTAGTGAAGGGCTCCACCTTCCAAATCCTCCGTATCAACCACACTCTTCATGGTTCAAGAGCAGGCCAGGACATTTTAGGGGCAAGGCTGTGGGTCACTTGGTAAGCTTAAAAGAACAATGTAACAAAGCTGGCAATGTAAGGCTTGGGGCTGATTGTGGGAGCACATCCTTGTCTGGCACAGCACTTTTGGCTGATTTTCTTTTTCTAATTGGACACACATTCATTGTTTTCTCATCTGCACAGGGACAAATATGTTTTTTAAAAACAACAATAGACACTTTTTTCACTTTTGTGAAGAACAGGTCACAACGTGTTCCAAACTATGCTAGACGGATTCTGCAAAATAAATATATGGGAAACTTAAATGTACTCTGCATACCAAACTTCAAGGTTTTCTTATCTGGGAGCAAGTCACATTGAATTTAATTGCTTCTGCATACATATATCAAACTGTATTATACCAAGAACTAACTGATAATGTATTTTTACTTAAAGGAGTGGGGATATTGATCTGTAAATTCTCAGCATTTTCAGGAGTGTCTTTGGATCCACAATATCCTGTAAAGCAGTGTTTCCCAACCAGTGTGCCGAGGTACACTAGTGTTCTGTGAGCGATCATCAAGTGTGCCGTGGGAAATTGGAACCTCCAATACCCTTTCTTCCCCTTCCTGCCGAACACTTTTTCTTCTCCACTCGGGCTCCCTTCTTCCCAGCCTCGCTCTGCTTGCTTTGCCTCACTTTGCTCACGCTTCCGCTTCTGCGGGAGGGGGGAAGACGTGACCCGTGCAGGTGCTACTGCGCAGACTCGCCCCACGTCTTCCACCCTCCCCTCCACAGTGCTCTCTGGATATAGGTGAACTACAACTCCAAAACTCAAGGTCAATGCCCACCAAACTCTTATAGTATTTTCTCTTGGTTATGGTAGTTCTGTGTGGGAAGTTTGATTCCATTCCATCATTGCTGGAGTTCAGAGTGCTCTTTGATTGCGGGTGAACTATAACTCCCAGCTGTTGAGCAAGACCTTCGTCTGTGTTTTTCTGCCATTCCTGCCAGGATATCGATTTTGTGTTCATCGAAACAGGCCCAGGTTTCACACTGAGTGTATAAATACATTTAAAAACATATCAACTATATGTATTACTGTGTTAGAGTGTCATTTTGTGTCATTTTGGTTGGTGGTGTGCCCCAGGATTTTGTAAATGTAAAAAATGTGCCGCGGCCCAAAAAATGTTGAAAAACACTGCTGTAAAGTACGGCCCAAGTAATGGTGGTGTGGAACTTATCCTAAAATAGTATTAAATGCTTTGGCCATAAGCTGATCATATCTAGAATCATAAAATCCTTGAGTTGGAAGAGGAACCATCCAATCCAACCCCCTGCCATGAAGCAGGAAAATCACATTCAAAGCATTCCCGAAAGATGACCATCCAGCCTCTGTTTAAAAGCCTCCAAAAAAGAGCGTATTATTAACTATCTAGAGATAATAATATCCCAGTCTAAGGACTTCTAATTCTAGCAACACTGATTTTTCACTCCGCAGTTTTGCAGTGCTAAACCTGTTCTTTCCCAATTCCACAATATTTTATCCAACAAACACACCAAGTCTCCATGAATAATTTAAAAGGAGTATTTTCAATAATATAGTTGTTATGAGTTTTTCTTTCAGAGATACAATTTTAAAATAAATAAAGAATTTGGGACATTTCCCCCCTGAAAACATTCCTATTTGGGTTTATTTTGAAGGAAGATTTCTTTACATGTTTTTTAAAAGCTGTTTTTTGTGGCCAATTTTCCCCTTATCTCCTGACTGCATTGCACATATTCGATATGGGTGGATTATGCCTATTCTGGTTTGTGCTTGGAATCAGAGTGTACCAAAGGGGCTGTGAGCAAAATGGATTTCTCACAGATCTACTATATTCCTATCCACCAAGTTTCCCTTTTCCTGAGCCACCAGTCAATCAGTATGTTTATTGTTTTGAATACAAATCCCTGGACCATAAGGGAAACGTGTGTCTATTGTGTTGACTTCCTCCCCTGCAGCTATTTCCCAAATTTTCCACCATGCCCTTCGCTCTTCCACCTCCATTTCCCCCTGGAACAGGGCATTGCAGGGCCATGCTTTCAAAAAGGATTTTAAATGATGCCTCATAATTTGAGGCCCAGAGTGTGGCTTAGGGTAGCTTGTGGATCAACTCAACACTAGAGCAGTAAGTATTGTGCCACTTACAATTATATATTACCAGGATCCTGTATTTGTACTATATTGTTCCTATTATTCTCTGCTAATTATAAGAAGGTCAAAGTGACCACTGAAAATAATATTTGTAGACACTTTGTCCCTTGGGATTCTCCTGTCATTGGCTACATATTTCTAAACCTATAAATTTATTTATTTATTTATTTTATTTGTTCAATTTTTAGGCCGCCACTCCCAGGGTGGCTCGGGGCAGCTCACAAATTCAACAGAACACAGCAGATAAAACATTAAAAATTCAAACATTAAAACATTAAGCATTGAGCAGCAATATTTGACTTAAGACGGTCAGATATGGTTAGGCTAACTTAGGTTGCGAAGGCGCTGCCGGAACAACCGGGTCTTACAAGCTTCCCGGAAAGCCAGGATGTCACGGAGTGACCTGATCTCCAACGGTAAGGAGTTCCAAAGTGTGGGGGCAAGGTGGTCCCTCAGGTACACTGGCCCCAGACCATACAAGGCCTTGAAGGTCAAAACCAGCACTTTGAAGGTGATCCGGAATTCAACAGATAGCCAGTGCAGTTCCTGCAGTATAGGCATGATGTGATGGCTCACAGGCGTGCCTGTAAACACCCGAGCTGCAGCATTCTGCATCAGTTTAAGTTTCCGGGTCACCGACAAAGGTAGGCCAATGTAGAGAGCATTACAGTAGTCTAATCTTGAGATGACCGTTGCTTGGATCACCGAGGCCAGGTCACGACGGGACAGGTAGGGGGCCAACTTCCGAGCCTGGCGAAGATGGAAAAACGCAACCTGGCTAACCATGGAGACCTGAGTCTCCATGGAAAGCCGGCTGTCCAGAAGGACTCCAAGGCTTTTTAATGATGACGACGGGCATAGAGCCACACTGTCCAGGGTTGGAAGCTAGAGTTCCCCACCGCCCAGGTGACCTAGCCAAAGGATCTCCATCTTTGCTGGATTCACCTTCAACCTACTGGCTCGTAGCCCTCCAGTAACAGCTTCGAGGCAATGATGGAAATTATCAGGTACAGAGTCGGGCCGGCCCTCCATCCTCAGAATGAGCTGAGTGTCATCAGCGTACTGATGACACTCAAGCCCAAAGCTGCGCACCAGCTGGGCAAGTGGTCATAAGGGCTGCAGGCTCCCCTTAAAAATGAAAATAGAATTCTCAGGAAATTAAGTACTTTCACAAATACATTACACTCCCTATTGTATTTCCCCAAACCTTGTTCTTCATAATACTTCTGGAAAATGACAGTCCACAATAGTTGTGGCTTTGCATTATTTATTTATTTATTTATTTATTATTTCAATTTATATACCGCCCTTCCCAGCAGGCTCAGGGTGGTTTACAGCATATAAAAGATATCATTAGATAAAATAACAATAAAACAGTAAAACAATAAAACAACACAACAGCAACTAGGATTAGTGGCTAGAGATTGAATGCTTGCCGAAAGAGAGTTGTTTTACAAGCCTTCCGAAAGGCAGGCAACTTGCTAATTGATCGAACCTCAGCAGGCAAAGCATTCCACATGTTCGGTGCCACAACAGAAAAGGCTCTCTGCCTCGTAGATGTCAGGTGGTAAGACCGAATGGAAGGGACTTCTAACAGGTTTTGGTCCTCCGACCGAAGTGATCTCTGGGGAACATATGGGAAAAGACGGGCCCTCAAGTACACCGGCCCCAGACCATACAAGGCCTTAAAGGTCAGAACCAACACTTTGCAGGCAATCCGATACTCAATTGGGAGCTAGTGCAGTTGCTGCAGAATTGGGGTGATATAACTTCTGGCCGACACTCCAGCAAGGAGTCTAGCTACAGCATTTTGCACTAGCTTAAGTTTCCCGATTACCGCCAAAGGAAGACCAATGTAGAGGGCGTTACAGTAGTCTAATCTCGAGATGATCATCGCCTGGATCACTATAGCTAGGTCATTCCCAGTTAGGTAGGGCACCAGCCGCTTAGACTGTTGCAGGTGGAAGAATGCAGATCTGCTCACAGTGGAGACCTGGGCCTCTATTGTCAGCAGTGGGTCCTACTGGTGACACTCCAGACCAAAGCTCCGCACCAGTTCGGCAAGTGGCCGCATATAGATGTTAAATTATAGAGGGGAGAGAATAGCCCCCCTGAGGGACCCCCCAGTTTAAAGGGAGTCTCTCGGAGACCATGCCACCCTTCTCCCAATGGCCTTTGTAAAGGCCATTGGGACCTACTTTGCCCGCCACTAAATAGGTAACCTGATGTCGCATATAATAAATAAATAATAAAAAACTTTATTTCTACCCTGCCACCATCTCCCCAAAGGGACTGGTGGCGGCTCACAAAAGCACTCAAGGTGCAAACACATAAAAATACAATATATAACACATATATTGTATTTGCCGGGGAGGCCCTTCTCTCAGCCCCACCAAATGTGCTTGTGACGGAGGTGGGGCTGAGAGAAGGGCCTCCCCGGCAGATCTCAAAGCCTGCATATGTGTTATATATTTGATCTTGAATGGTCTTTGATATGTTTGTGTGTGTGTACGCTGTAATAATTTGTAGTTAAGTTAACTGTGTTACCCAAAAAAAAATCCAACTCAAAATTTCAGGGTTCTTAAAATAATATACTGTACATGACAAAGGACCTAACATGTGCTGCCAGAACTGCCACGTAAAACTCTCGTGTTGCCACCATGGCAGTATACACTGGTTCCTCTTTAGTTTTGTGATGGAGCCCCACTGGAAGTAGCTGTATCATGGGATGGGAGCCAGTAGGCTCCGTTGCAAAACTAAAGAGAAACCGGAGTTGTTGCCAAAATTTACGCCATCTGATGAGGTCGTATATCTTCCTAGATGTTTCTTTGGGGAATACATTTCCAATTCCAAAATTAAAACTAAATATAGACTAAAGACTTTCAAAATAGGATTGATGATCAATTAAGAAAACCTGGTCAGGAATAAACTTGATTCATGGGGGAGTTACGTGCATCTTAAATTGTATCGAGGTTGGGATATACTGAGGAGGGATTCAGGTAGCTGTAGTGTGAATAGTAATTCCTCCAAACTCTGAGCCTGCACTGCTTCCTCAAAACGAAGGAGAAGGTTCATATGATGCATGCAGGGGGAATGTGGGCAAACAAATCTTCCCATCCTAGCCTTGTTATGTGGTCTGCAACTTTTTACAACATTTCTCCAAATCACTTATGATATTATTTATTTATTTACTTCATTTATATTCCGCTCTTCTCACCCCGAAGAGGACTCAGTGCGGATTACAGTACACATACATTGCAGACAATCCCTGCAGTTTTTAACATACATACATATATTGACGAACATAGACGAACAAAGACGAACAAAGAGGCAATTTTTCTGGCAAACTTGTGACAAACTTCTGGCCACCAGGGGGAGCTCACACACTCCTCTTCTCTCTCAGCGTTTTCCCAGCTTCCCTTGTTGTTCTTCCGCATTCCTTTTCAGCGAGTTCTTAATGGGCTCATAAATCAGTCAAATTTTTGCCTCCCCACTTAATGTGGTACCTTTATCGCCTACTTGACAAATGAACTGTCTTTCGGGCTGCAAAGGTCGACAGCAGGCTACACTTAAGGTCAGGCACCCACCCTGACCCGGGCACAGGGGTGGCCCGACCTAATTTGGGGGTACACAAAATTTCTGCTGCCACGCCACACCGCCGCTGCGCCGCCGCCGCGCCGCCGCCGCCACGCCGCACTGCCGCCGCTACACCGCCGCCCGGCCCCATCGGCCGCGGCACACCTTTCTGCTCCCAAGCGCGTCTGCCGCTTTGGAGCCAGCGCGCATGCGTAAAGTGCAGGCTTTGCGCATGCGCGCTGGCTCCAAAGCGGCAGGCGCGCTGGGAGCGAGTGCGATTGCTCTTTCATTCGACCAGCGTCTTTAGAAACGTCTACAGGCGCTATAGCGCCTGTAGGTGCTCTGCGCACGCGCAGACGGCGGCGCGCAGGGCAGTGCTGCGGCGGTGGGGCGCGGAGTCGCGCGGCGGCGCCCCTCCCAGCTGGTGGTGCCCCTCCCAGCCGATGGCGCTCTGGCGACCGCGTAGGTCGCGGAATCGCTGGGGCCGCCTCTGCCCGGGCAGGCCTTGAACTCATGATCTACAGGTCAGAGAGATCTTATGCAGCTGACACTTAGCCAGCTGTACCACTTCCCGGTGCTTAAAGAGGGAAAATTAAGCAAATCTATTTATTAGAGTAAGGTAATGTCAGAGAGCGATGAATTTCACGTCTTCCCTGCCCATTTCTTTTTGCACAAGGAGAATCTTTGCTACAGGGCTTCATAAACAGACTAAGGAGTCAAGCAATTGCCATGTGTGTGCCTAGCCCGGCCTTCAGGAAATCTATAAGCTAGGATCTGATTATGAGTGGTGGAATATATATACGTCCTATGTTTGTTTCTTATGTGCCTTAGAATTTATTCCTGAGCATGATTTCATATCTCTGACTCACCAACCTATTTTTGAATAGGCAGGAAATGAACGTCTTGAGAACTTCTCCCTGAACCGGAACGGCAGCAGCTAACACAATTGCAGGATGAAGAAGTGTCAGCCTGGATTAAATTTTCACTCTATTTGATTTCCTCCTCCTGCCACCCCCTCAACCTGATGAATGTGGTCTGTCAAGAAACACAAACTCTGGACATGGCGGGGCAGTAAACCTTACATTTCTATTAAACCGTAACCTTTCCATCTGTTCTTTCAGATATGCTTCAACACTCCACACTAATACATTGCTGAAGAGCACACTACAATTGCTATATATCCCATTCTCCTCAACTCTGAAATAAAAAAAATGCCACCCAAAATGTTCCAGTTTGTTTCAATGGCGTGTGGAGGCTTTGAAGAGTACAAAGTCCAGGCCCGGATCAACCCTTTTTGGCGCCCTAGGCCACACATTGGAAGCCACGCCCCCGGGCTGATGCTGAGCATGCGCGGCAGCAACCCCGGGGGGGGGGGTTCCTCTGCCTCTTCCTCCTCGCTCGTGCCGACACCCTCCTTCCTTGAGTGAAGGAAGGAGGGGTGCCCGGTGCGAGTGAAGAGGAAGCCTATGACACTCCGCGCGCAGGCGCAGAAGCGCCCGAAGATCGACTTTTTATTTTAAAAATTGGGGGGTCCGGATCTGCCCCCCCCCATGGCTGTGCCCCTAGGCCGTGGCCTAGGATGGCCTTATGGATAATCCGGGCCTGACAAAGACGTGCGGTCCAGGAGCCACATGAAACCCACGGATGAGATTTTCCCCACCTCTGATCTAAAGGCAATGGCATAAGGTGCCTTGAGTTCATAAGAAGCACTCTGTACAAGTCTATCTCAGGGCTGTCCAACTTCTACGGGCCCAAGGGCCGGAATTCCGGTCACTGATCACCTGGGGGGCCGAAGGGTCTGCTTCCGCCCCCGGCCCCTCCCCCTCCCCAGCTCCGCCCCCTCCCTGGCTCCAATTTACTTACAATTGGCCTTGAGTTGTGGAGTTGTAGTTCACCTCCATCCAGAGAGCACTGTGGACTCAAATAATGATGGATCTGGACCAAACTTGGCATGAATACTCAATATACCCAAATGGGAACACTGGTGGATTTGGGGGAATGTTTCCTAATACCTTTGAGTTATTTGAGTCCACACTCAAATTGGGAAACACCAAAAAAACCCCAAACACCTCAATGCCGTCGCAGGGCTTGATGGGGCCTCCTTTCCCAGGGGCGTGTGGAGGAGGCCCAAAGAGCTCCCTCCCTCCCTGAAGGGAAAACAAGCCACGGGGGCAAGCGCAAAGGAAGCCACGTTGTGCCCTGCACGTGGGGGAAGGCAGCACAACAAGGGGGAGGGGCGTGGAGGGGGGGAAGAAAGCGTCGCCAAGGAAACCGCCGCTGAGGGACCCCTCCCCCCTCACCCAATGTCCCACTGTTTTTAGATTGATTGATTCGAGCCAGGCCCTTCCTTACCCATACTGCGGGAGCCCCGCCACAGGGCCGAAGCGCCAACGCCGCCACCGTCCCCGAAGAGCCCCACTGGAGCTGAGGCCAAGCTCAGGCCGGGCGCGGCGGCTCTCCCATCTGCGGGGCGGGAAGCGGGGGCCCTCCACAGGAAGAGGACGGAGCCAGGAGGGGCTTTCCCTGCCTCACTCCCCTCCTCCCTCTCTCTGAGGGACGGGGGGCTGGCCTGGAAGCAGGCGCGAGGGCGGCGGCGCCCACCCAGGCTGGCCGCAAGTCCCGCGGGAGCCGAGCTGTCGGCAGCTATCGTGAGATTATGCAGCCACAGACGGGATTTCGACCTCCCTCGAAATCCCGTCTGTGGCTGGCGTAGTCTCGCGATGCTTGCCTAAACCCGGAAGTAGGTATTTTTTTTAAAAAATTGTATTTTATTAAAACAAGTTAGGGGGCCGGAGGGAAGGGGCTCGGGGGCCGTGTACGGCCCCAGGGCCGCCTGTTGGACAGCCCTGGTCTATTTCATAATACATTGGGTTTGTGGGATGAAGATGATTTTTCCACAATGTACCAGGCTGCCAAGAAAGCCAAAGCAAGTCTCTGAATGGTCTCATGATTTTCACTGAAAGGCAACACTTGTTTAAATAGGGGTGAGAATCTAGCCTTCCTGATGCTGCTGAGTTGCAATTCCCATCGTTCTTCACCATTAGCAATGCTGGCAAGAGCTGTTGGGAGATGCAATCCAGCAACCTCGAGAGGGCTGCAGATTCCCATTCAAAGGAATCAAGTCTGTTTGAAGTGATTGGAAATAATTAGTGCTTATTTTGAAACACACACACACCACAACAAAACTGTCAAGTGGGCTAAACATGACTAGAAAAAGAATCAGACTGACAATGCAATCCTTGTTTCCTTCAAGCCGACTCTGACTTATTGTCATGGGTATTCTTGGCACGAAGGTGGGAGAGTGTGACTCGCCCAAGTAGGTTGGCAAGGTTTTAACCCTGGTTTCTTAGTTCAGCACATATCTACCCGGGATTAAATACCACTAAATTCTGTGGAGCACAGTTCCCTGGTAAGAAGTAAGAGAATTCATCTTAAATAGGGTTTATAGGTGTTTGAAAAAGAAATGGCCTCCGAGCATGGCTTGTGTATTTGTGGTTCAAGGGATAGGTGAGGATTTGCACCTTGGTCTCTTACGCTATTCTCTTTATGTTGGCAATAGAAATGAGATCGCTCTTTAGAGCCACATTGGCTGGCTCTATGTCTACTCTCTCTCGGCATTACTTCGCGAACGAAGATTCTTAGGAAGGACCCATCCCACGCTATTTACAAGCGCGTTGATGACTAAAAAGGCCAATCTGAGATAGGCAAGTTCGGTTGCAGAAAGCACAGCAGAAAGTCTCCTTGGGTGATGTTGTTTCCAAGTTGCGGTTCTTTCTGCGTTGTCGTTTCTCTTCAAGACCCATTCGGCGTGTCTTCTCGAAAGAGGCCGCAGCATTGTGGATAGTGCCTCTCCATGCCTCCCGATGTGAGGCCAGGGTGGACCATTGTTGGTGATCAATCTGGCCGAGCCTGAGATGTTGTTTCAGGGAGTCCTTATATCTCTTTTTGGGGGCACCTCTCTTGCGCTGACCCATGGTGAGTTCACCATAGAGTAGTATCTTTGGGAGGCAGTGGTCCTCCATCCTAGAGACGTGTCCTGCCCAGCGCAGCTGTGTTCTCAATAGCATGGCCTCAATGCTGGCGATCCCTGCTTGCTCAAGGACAGCAACATTAGTCACATAGTCGGTCCAGTGTATATTTAGGATTGTGCGAAGACAGCGCTGATGAAAGCGTTCGAGGAGTCATAGGTGTTGGCGATAGGTGACCCATGTTTCAGACCCATAGAGGAGAATAGAGAGTACACACTGATTTTGGTGCTTTGCCTCAGGTGCTCGTTGCTCCATGTCTACTATAAGCCAATCATTATATCCTTAATGAAATAATGACTTCAGATTTATAGATGTTCACTTTCATATGCCAAGTGGCAAGAAAAAACCTGAGCCAATTTTATCTGAGTGCCAAGACACAGCAGATCTACCTCATTGATTATTTTATTGCCTCTCATGGCACACTAATAATCTGCGGTGTCTTTATGTTTTTTCCCCGAGGTGTCTGCTCTTTGGTTTGGGCCTGAATAAATCTGAATGGAATTGAAGGGAGATAACAAAAAAGGCAAAGCATTAGCTGCCTGGATAGTTTATCCTAGCTCTGTGGCTCGTTTACAAATTTAGCGGGTATTAGCTGGTGATCACGTGGCCGGTGTCTGCATTGCACCAAGCTTTCTGCTGTGTCATCCAGATAGAAAAGTTGATCCCTATTCTGAGTCGAGAACATTTTAATGGAAGTTGGTTTGTTTAGCACTGAAGCACGCTCCAGAGAAGAGACAGAAGATGTTATTCTGATGCACACACATACCTGCTCAACAAAGAGTTTCAACAGGAATGCCTACTTTTTAAAAGGGATATGTAGGTGCAGTTGACTTTTGGGCTTTTGTAGTGGTTAAGACACAGCCCTCCACAAAACTGGGAAAACCACAAATATTTGGAGGTGAATTCCAGTGGGAGCAGGCCCGGATCATGGCCTTTGGCCAAAGGCACTGCCCCTACCCCCAGCTCTGCCCAGCCACTGGCTCCGCCCCCTCCCCGCCCCCACCCCTCCTTCGGGTCCACCCCCCGCTGGCGCGATGAGGAGGAGGAAGGAAAGCCCCACCCCCAGAGCCGATGCTGCGCATGCGCGGCAGTGGCCCCAAGGGTGGGGCCTCCCCGCGGTTCGCCCCTCCCTCCCGGGGCTGTGACATGCCGGCCGCCTCAGATTTCGCCGCTTCTGAGGCGGGCGGCATGCTGCGGCCTTGGGAGAAAGGGACGAGCTGTGAGGGAGCATCTCCCCCGCGGTTCGCCCCTCCCTCCCAGGGCTGGGACATGCCGGCTGCCTCGGATTTCGCCACGGGCGGCATGCTCTGAGGCGGGCGGCTGTGAGGGAGCATCTCCTCCGTGGTTCACCCCTCCCTCCCTGGGCCTTGGGAGAAACGGAGGCGGGCGGCAGCTGTGAGGGAGCATCTCCCCCGTGGTTCGCCCCTCCCTCCCAGGGCTGGGACATGCCGGCTGCCTCGGAAGCGGCAAAATCTATCTGAGGCGGGCGGCATGCCACGGACTTGGGAGGGAGGGGCGAGCTGTGAGGGAGCATCTCCCCCGCTGTTCGCCCCTCTCTCCCAGGGCCGTGACATGCCAGCTGCCTCAGAAGTGGCAAAATCTGAGGCGGGCGGCATGCCGCGGCTTTGCGAGGGAGGGTTTAGGAGGGAGGGCTTTAGAAGGGAGGGACGATCATTGGTGCTTCTGCGCCTGCGCGCAGGGGCGCCATAGATTCGTAGAGGCAGCGGAACTGTCTCTGAGAGTTTATGGCGCCCTGCGCGCAGGCGCAAAAGCGCCAAAGATCGAACTTTTTTTAAAAAAAATTATTTTGGGGGGGTCCAAATCGGCCGCCCCCCAATTCTGCTGCCTGAGGCCATGGCCTCGGATGGCCTTATGGGTAATCCAGGCCTGAGTGGGGGAGCAAGGCCACTCTCTCCTTGCCATGCAACTGCTCCTTCAGGGCTACCACCTCAACTGATGCACCCAGGTGGTGGCATTGTCAGCATTGCCTGAATCAAACAGATGACCTCTACACACGGTGCATATTTGCCCTGTTTTGCTGCTTTTATGACCGGCAAGGACGGGGCCTGCCGTGCACCATCACACAATGCACGGCACAATGCGCCCACATTCTTCCCAAAGTGTGGAGAAAGGCGCTTTCTCCTCCACTATGGGGAGGATAGTGTAGTTTGGGTACGTCCGATGAAGCGACCAGCACTGTTCTTCCCTTTGTTAACATGATGGCAGAAAGAGCAATGGAGCAATATGCATTGCTGCCCTTTCTTCCATCTGTTGAAGGAGGGAAAAGGTGCCAAAGCACCCTCTCCTGCCCCTGCTATGTGATACGAGGGGGGGGGGAGGGTATGGGGGCACCACGAGCCACCCTGTACACCAGGGGTGCTCACACCTTCTCAGCATGCAAGCTACCAATAAAACAACCAAGTCAAAATGATCTACCTACCTACCCACTACAAAAATGTGAAACATATAATACAACATCTGCTTTGAACTGGGTTTTCTGAGTCCACACTGCCATATAATCTGATTCAAAGGAGATAACATGGGATTTTATTCAACTATGTGGAAAGGACCTCAGATAACCCAGAACTGGCAGCATTTGGGAGGCATCGGGAGACTGTGGTGCGAGACTGAGCCTTCCTCCCGCCCTGCCTGCGATCTACCAGGATGCCCTACGCGATCTACCAGTAGATCACAATCTACCTAATGAGCACCCCTGCTGTACACCTTCCGTTTTACTGGTAATTGCTGTCATACCAACAGGGCCCAAAAGGACCATGTGAAGAGGTCCTAGACATGTGGTGCATAACAGCAGAAGGAGGAAAAGGAAAAAAGCAGCCCACACTCACCACCATCATCTCATCTGCCCTGTTGGTCCCCAGCCTTCAGAGGACTGATCCTCCTTCTCATCCTGTTGCTATGTGCTATGTGTATCTGCTTTGCCAAGACAACACCACCAACTAGGGTGTTTGAGGCAGCTTTTGTACCCTGGTTAGCAGCTGAGAATTTCATAAGGATTTACAAACTTTATTGCACATTTATGGGTCTCTCTCAACTTTGCGAGGTTTGCAGTTCCTATTAAAATGGCACAGGGAAGCAGCAGATGTGGCAGCAAATTATCAAATTTGCAAAATTGAAACCCACAAAATGGGGAGCCAAATGAGTACTATTGTACCAATGTAAAAGTTTTTGCAGACTTGGGACCTTGTCACATGGCTGCTGGAATCACCATGCATCACTGGAAAATCTGGTGACCCTCATGGGTGTGTGTGTGTTTTGTGTGTGCATCCTATGTCCTGCATCTCCCAGGTCCTGGTTTTCCTGATCTTATTGGGGGAAGTGTTAACGGAGCAGCTTTCCCCATTGCTTCCTATGGCAACACAGGAAGCCTTCCGTGTTGCTGTGGTGGCAGCATGTATGGGCTTTGCCTAGATCATGCATGGGATAGAAAGGGTGAATAGAGAAAAAATATTTTCTCTGTCACACAACACTAGGACTAGGGGGCACTCCCTAAAGCTCCAAGGTAGGAAAGTTAGGACTAATAAAGGGAAATATTTCTTCACCCAGAGGGTCATTGGGTTATGGAATTCACTTCCAGAGGAGGCAGGATTAGACAGATTCATGGATACCAAGGGAATCAGTAGCTACTGAAATGGACATCCAAGTGCCACCTCTGTGTTGATGGAGGCAGGCAGGATTTCCCCGGGTACTGGTTGTGGGGGGTCGGGAGCAGGTGAGGGTTTTGCCCTCCTTTCTGCTAGAGATCCCTGTGTACAACTAGTGGGCCACTGTGTGACACAGAATGCTGGACTAGATGGGCTGAGGCCCGATTCAGCATGGCTCTTCTTATGTTCTTATGTTCATCCATGGAGCCCCGCTGGAAGTTCCTCTGAATCATCTGATGGGAGCCGGCAGGTTCCATGGATGATCTAGGGCAGGGGTGCTCACACTTTTCCAGCATGCAAGCTACTTATAAAACAACCAAATCCCAAAGATCTACCTACCCACTACTCAGAGAGCCATAAAAGCAAAATATTAGGAAATTTATTTCAGTGAGAGCCATATAATACATTTTAAGACTGAATTCAACTAAATGTGGGTATAATAAGCCCCTGAGCATTCCTCACAATGACATGGGAGCCATACACACTGTGCCTGCAATCTGCCTGGGATCTACCAGGACGCCCTTCAAGATCTACCAGGATGCCCATCGAGATCTACCAGTAGATCACGATCTACCTAATGAGCACCCTTGATCTAGGGTGAAGCCACTGGAAAAAGTGAGTCGGTGAAGGTGGTAAGAGAGAGAGATATTTGTCCTTTGCCAATTTATTTGCACTAGGTCCTACCATTAGCCAAATTGAAGATGAGTCTTCCCTACCACAGGCATGTCAATCTATTGAAGGACAATCCTCTATTTGCCTCATGGACTGTTCTTGGCCTCTAAAACTAGCCAACTCCTTCAGGCCAGGTGCTGATTCAGTTGGCTCCTGTACAAGGAACAGGGAACTTGTCCTTTTCGTTAGACTGAAAAGTGTCTACAACCAAGGCCGTGCTAACAGCTTAGTCTCCAACTGAGCACGTGCTTCTTCAATGCATGTTCTACAGAGATCTTAGATCCAATCTCATTGGACCATGGCTTTTAAAGTACCGGGCGCAGTGAAAGATGTTATTCCACCCTGCTGCTTTCGGACTCTAACACTGCAATGACTTACAGTGTTGCTAAGTTCTGTGCTGCTGCCCTTAATATCAGACGGGTGATGATTGACATCGTAAAGCAACAATATCCTGTCTTTTAAAATATATTTTTATACTGATTTCTAGTCTGATTTTAAATAACTGTTTACTGGGGAGTTGTCCTTCTCCTCTTAGGGCGCTTGTGCCCGCTTTGTGCTGGTCTGTGACCGTAATACAGTTTTGATTGATTGAGTGATTATTGAGCTGATAATCTATATTAAGGTTAACTCTATGTTATATTTTATATTAAGGTTAAATTAGATGCTATTAGGCAAATAACATTGCTCCAAATGAGCATCTCTGTGTCTTTTTTTGGGTCTTTGGGGGTAAAATCTTGTAAAATAAGATGCTTAGAATTTCCTCACCTTTTGTAAACAGTTTCCAATGAAGAGCCACAGTTAATAGTAAGACATTAAATTGGGAATGGAAAGAAATATTTTGAGCACAGATAAGTGCTTTTCCTAAGTGTCAGAAGAATCTCGGATAGAAAAGAACATTCAAAGTTCAGGACTTGTTCAGCGTCAAGAAAAACAGGAGCATTGGTTTTTTTGCACAGAAAATTGGTTTTCTGTGAAATATTATTTTCAGTGCATGTTTTCTGTAGAGATAATATGATTTATCTGTAGCCAACAGCACTTTTGGTATTTCTTATGTAAAAACACCCTTGTATAGTTGGCCCTTCACAGTTTTGTGTTTAACTTTCACAGATTTGATTATTTGTGAGTTTGGCATCAACAATAATGCATGCTCTTTTCTCCTGCCACTGCCGTGATGACTTTCCTCTCAGAGAGGGAATTTGGCCTGCTATCATCATAGACAATGCAGAGCTGTACTGTGTTTTTTTTAAAAGAGTATGATTGCAGTTGGGAAGGAACCCATTTCTACAGAGTGAAAAGACCTGGTGGTGGTCTACCCTGGCCATTCAATAAATAAAGTGTGAATGAACCAGAGAAGCATCACTTCTCTTGAGATTTATTTATTTATTTATTTATTTTATGCTTCAAATTTATAGACCGCCACTCCCCGAGGGCTCGGAGCGGAGATGTGTGGCATGAAAATGGAGGACCATATTCTCTACCTATTCTGTAAACATGTTTCCTGCTTGTACAAGCTGAGCATCACTTATCCAGAATTCCAAAATCCAAAATTACTCCAAAATCTAAAATTGTCCACATAGGCACCTTTACTTTCTGATGGTTCAGTGTGCATAAACTTTATTTCAAGCACAAAACTACTGAAAACATTGCATAAAAGTATGAAACATAAATGAATGTTGTGTTTAAACATGGGTCCCATCTCGAAGGTACATCATTATATATGTAGATGTAAATACAGATATTTCAAAATCTGGAAAAATCCAAAATACTTCTGGTCCCAAGCATTTCAGGCACTCAAAGTGTGCTTGATATGAGTTGGTTTGGGCCCTTTCTATACTGATATGCCACCCTGGAATTTATAGACGATCATAACAGTTGTAAACATCAAAAAGTCAAACCCAGTTGTGACTTTCCCCCTTACCTATCATAGTGAGAGTTGGAGCCTCTGCAAGGTTATTAGGAGTTGACTGGTGAAATCTGTAAGTGCACATTAGAAGTAGCCAAGCATTTGAGATGGACATATACATGGAATATTTTAGCAGAACAAGTTGAAAGGGCTTTATTAAGTACTCATCCTGCCTGCTAATTTTCCCCTGGAAATGTCTCATTCTCACACTGATTCTAGATTATATGTAGTGAGAATGGAGTACCACATTCTTCAACCAACTTTAATGTATTTTGGGAGACAATATGTTTATTGAATGGTCAGACCTTACTGGCCTAAACACTTGATATCACTGAAGGACCACACTTACCATTTTTACAACCCCAGTGGAAGTTACTACAGTCTCTGCTCCTTCTACAGTCTGTTTTGCCACTGTGTTCACACTGGCCACTACACTTTCACCCACGAGGTTGGCTTGTTCTTTGGTCTTTTCAGCAACTGTAAATTAAATTGAAATAAGTTGGGTTACAAGACAAGGTACCTCTCTCCCATTTCCCACAAGAAGGGAAGCCCTTCTAAATGACCTGCCATGCTTCACTTAATTCCAATGTAGTAAACTAACTTTTGAATAATTTATTAAGGTGATGAACTGGGTAATAGGGGTGGTTGATCCATGAAAAATTTGATTCTAAACTTGGTCTTGGGGGGGGGGGGTCATTTTTTGGTTCGTTATAGAAATTAATACAAAAAACTTTAAATAAATTTCGTGATTGAAACGTTATTAATAACGAATTTTCATTTTTATTCATTATGCCAGCAGGGAGGCTAGAATGGAGGGCTTGCTCTCCCTTCTTCCCTCCCTGCCCCTCCCAGCTGACAGGCATCGCACGATGCCTGTCAGCTGGGAGGCAGGAGGAAAGAAGGAGTGCTCCCCCTCCTGGATGGGGATAATGCGAGTTATTCCCATCCAAGAGAGGAGGGGGGTGGACGAATCCCCCCCTTCCCTGGATGGGAAAAAAACATGAGTTATCCCCATCCAGGAGAGAGGAGGGCAGGTTCGCCTGAATGGGGATAACCCGCATTTTTCCCATCCACGGAAGGAGGGGGGAGTTCGTCTGCCCCCCTCCTTCCCTGGGTGGGAAAAAAGCGAGTTATCCCCATCCAGGAGCGGAGGAGGGCAGGTTCAAACACCTCCCCCCTCTTTCCCTGGATGGGAAAAATGCGGGTTATCCCCATCCAGGGAAGGAGGAGGGCAGGTTCCTGCCCTCCTCCTCTCCTGGATGGGGATAACTCACGTTTTTCCCATCCAGGGAAGGAGGGGGGCAGATGAACCTGCCCTCCTCCTTTCCTGGATGGGAAAAATGTGCAAAGGAAGGAGAGGGATATTTTGGCCTACAACTCCCAGAAATCCTAACAGCTGGTAAACTGGCTGGGATTTCTGGGAGTTGTAGGCCAAATACGACCTAATAATGTGGCATTTAGAAAAAATGGCGCCCCTGGCTCGGTTTTGAAATTTCTCTTTTGGGTTGGACCCCGAGGGTCGATATATGATAGAAATAATTTCAAATACGAAAAATAACGGATTTCAAAGTAATTTAAACCGGAGATATCCACCCCTACTGGATAATACCACTGAAGGTGTAGACACATATGATGAAATTTTGTTTCTTATATAGAGCTCTGTAACACAAAATTAGAGAGCCAGTGTGGTGTAGTAGATTGAGCATTGGAGTAAATCTCTGAAGACCAGTGTTTGATTCCTCGATTAATCATGGAAACCCAACGGCTTATATTGGTTAATCAAACCCTCTCAGCCCCAGGAAACCCTGATGACCTTAGTGTCATCATACATTGGAAGCAGCTTCAGTGTGCTACTTGGCACCAAAGGTCAGAGAGTAGGAAGTGAAGGTACCAGCCATGGTCCAACAGAGAGACCCCACAGCATTTAGTATGTTATTTGAGGCCACTCTGCTTCATACCAAAGCCTTGTAAGTCCATTGGGAGCATAGCTAGCAACATCAGTCACCAAATGAAGAAGCACAAGTTTGAGGATATTCCATATGACCCCCATGTGAGACCAAAATTTAAGACACCAAAGGTAGGACGTCCCATATAAAACAGAATGCCTGGAAACCCTAGCTGGGAGTGGATGTGCATAGAAGAGTGAGTACATCATGTAAATAGATACTCTATTCCAAGCTTGAAAGTATTTAGACCCTGTTAAAGCTTTCTTACATCAGGAATGCAGCTCTTCAGGACTCCTAAACAAGTTATGCCCCCCCCCCGCACTACCAATCCATAAACATGGGTTTTTTTGTTGCTAAAAGCACCGCCAACTTTGAGACAGAGTTTTGTGCTTGAGTGCTTGTTGGAAGCTTTCCAAGACAGCAAAAAAATCCACTCCGAAAGTGACCGGGATGCCACTTTCAGTGATGGACAATGGCACCTGTTGAAGTGCAGTTTATTCCCCACAGCGGGTGGAAACTGGGTGAGAATGACTGCCCCCAAAATGACATGTCATCAATTGCTGCCTGTGGCAGTGAAATTTCTTGAAGTGAAGGTTAAGATGTCATCTTCCACTTGAACCCCAGCATTCATGTACAGAAGCTACTCAGAGTGAAAGATCAGTCTTGGTTCAAGTTTGGTATTTTAGTGGGTCAAGGGAAAGTTTTGTGCTACTCATAGAACACTCTCCCCCAACACCATAGTAATTCCCTTGTCCCAAGATTTGTAGCCTGGGAAACTTGCCTCACTGCACCTAATTGTAGGGCCAATCCAGGTGACACTAAGAACTTTAACTAGGACAGTGATTTTCAACCAGAACACTAGTGTGCCGTGAGAGATCATCAGGTGTGCCGTGGGAAATTATTTTCAAACTTCATTCATATATAAATTATAAGGCGCATCTGTCCCTTTAAGAAATGGAACCATAGCACTCTCGCGTCACCTAAGAAGTGACGCGAGAGTGCTATGGTCGTGCCATCTTGGATTCGCTCAGACGCGGCAAAGTAAACAAAGTTAGAGTTAGTGCTGCAGCTGCGCGTCAAGTGACAGTGGCAATTTGGGATCACAGCAAGACAAGCGAGTGACAGTGATGGAGAAGTTTTTGAGAAGGGAAAATGCAAATGCCGAATAGGGCCCTGGACAAAATTATGACACAGATGAAGGCCCTAATATGAGTGGTGGACAAAAGAAAAAAAAGAAAAGATGGTGAGCTCAAGGCAATACAGCGAAAGCTATCTTTCATTTGGATTCACTTTCACTGGGGATGCGACGCCACCGACTCCGCTGTGCTTAGTGTGTGGACATTACTTTAAAGGAGCAAGAGGAACTCATTGAACTGAAACAAGTTCATAGTTTAAAGCTAAAATTTGATGATCTTCCTTTGGACAGGTTTTGGTTATCTGTTGCCAGGGATTTCCCCATTTTGGCCAACAAAGCTATTTTGACATTGCTCCCGTTTTCAACCACATATCTGTGTGAGATGAGCTTCTCAAGCTTGACTGTGATAAAAACTAAAAACAGAGAGAGACTGACAGCCATTGAGCAAGAGCTTTGTGTGTGCCTTTCTACCATTCCCACCAGGATATCTATTTTGTGTTCATTGAAACAGTCCCAGATTTCACACTGAGTGTATAAATACATTTAAAAACATATTAACTATATGTATTACTGTGATAGAGTGTCATTTTGTGTCATTTTGGTTGGTGGTGTGCCTCAGGATTTTGTAAATGTAAAAAATGTGCCGCGGCTCAAAAAAGGTTGAAAATCACTGTTTTAGTGGGTCAAGGGAAAGTTTTGTGCTACTCATAGAACACTATCATCTAACACCATAGCAATTCCCTTGTCCCTAGATTTGTAGCCTGGGAAAGTTGCCTCACTGCACCTAATTGTAGGGCCAATCCAGGTGACACTAAGAGCTTTCACTAGGAGACAACTGAAGCCACATAGAAAAATCATTGTTGTTACAGTTTGATGAACAAGTATGTGGTTTTACTTATAGGAGTGAACCGAAGGCATACAGTGGAATGTACTCTCTAATGCACAGCACAAGAATTCATTCCTTTCTTACCTGAAGTGACACTCTGTACTACACCCTCTTTGGTTTTGGCCCCTGTAAAAAAAAAGAGAGAGAGAAAACCCAATGAGTCTTGTTGACATAGATCCTTGATTGTTTTTTTCTAGAACCCTCCCATTAATTTACGTTCATTGTTCCATAAAAACATGCAGTGGTGAGTCACCAAAGAAAAATATTTCCTGCATCCATGACAAGATGGCACTTTAGACAAATGGCATGTTTGAAAAACCATTCAAAGGTAAAAATCAAACACAGAAAGAGAGAGACGAAGAGACCAGAAATGCATACACACCAGAATAGCCTTTTAAGACTGCATAGTTTTCCTTCCCTAACTTAACCCAGAACTGGGATACAAATTAAAACCTGAAATGAAATGAATACAATCATTTAATACGTACTATGAAAATCTTTCACTGAAAACTCAATTTTGCTTGTGAAAATAATATACTATAATAATAACAATTTAATAGTATGAAAACCGACTTAAAAGTCCTAAAAACTCAATGTTATCAAATATTTAGTGATTCGTAGTTTCTTGTTGAGGATTTTTATACTATTGAATTCTTATAATCATTCCTTCACCCCCTTTTTTTTGGAGGGCAGGGGGAGTATATTTGGTTTATTCCAATTATGAGTGTTAAGGATACTGCTAACACTTTCCTAGTCTATTAAGTAAAGGTAAATGTTTCCCCTTGACGTTAAGTCTACTCATGTTCTACTTCGAGGATGTGTGTGTGTGCTAACCTCCATTTCTAAGCCAAAGAGATGGCATTGACTGTGGACGCCTCCAAGGTCATGTGGCCGGCATGACTGCATGGAGTGCCATTACCTTCCTGCCAAAGCGGTACCTATTGAGCTACTAACATTTACATGTTTTTGAACTGCTAGGTTGGCAGAAGCTGGGGCTAACAGCAGGAGCTCACTCCGCTCCCTGAATTCAAACTGCTGACCTTTTAGTCAGCAAGTTCAGCAATTCAGCAGTTTAACTCACTGTGCCAAGGAGGGCTCCCTTCATAGTCTATTAGAGATGAATAAAAAGCTGAATGGTAAAATTTTATACCAGGGATAAGGTCAGTCGTATCAATAAAAGCATGGTGTACATAGCTTCATCGCTGCCTTGAAACCGTTACTGGATGGCTGCGAGCCAGTAGGTTGAAGGTGAATCCGGCTAAGACGGAGATCCTGTGGCTTGGTCACCCGGGCGCTGGGGAGCTTCCAACCCTGGATGGCGCGACACTATGTCCATCATCAGTAAAGAGCCTCGGCCTTACACTCGACTCTCAACTGTTGATGGAGACACATATCTCCATCGTCAGTAGAGTAGCGTTTTTTCATCTGCATCAGGCGAGGAAGCTGGCCCCCTATCTGTCTCGATGCGACCTGGCCACAGTGATCCAAGCCACGGTCATCTTGAGGCTGGACTACTGTAACGCTCTTTACATTGGACTTCCTCTGTTGATGATCCGGAAGATGAAGCTGGTGTAGAACGCTGCAGCTCGGCTGCTGGCAGGTGTCCCATCGAGCTGCCACATTATGCTCATCCTCCGTGAACTGCATTGGCTCCCAGTGGAATGCCGGATCACCTTCAAAGTGTTGGTATTGACCTATAAGGCCTTGCATGGTCTGGGGCCAGTGTACCTCAGGGACCGCCTCATCCCATATTGTCCCTCCAGACCCCTGCGTTCAGAGACCCAGAGCCTCCTGACGGTTCCAAGCCACAAGGTACCGCTTGACTGTGACGCGGAGAAGGGCCTTTTCTGTTATTGCCCCGACTCTTTGCAATGCGCTACCTGTTGAAATCCGTGCGCTTCCGAGTCTTCTGGCTTTCAGGAAGGCCTGTAAGACTCTGTTGTTCCAACAGGCCTTCGGATCTTAATTTGGTGGCTCTATCAACAACTATAGGCCCTCTTAACGCTGTATCCATTTTAGAACTGTTGTTTTAATTTTGTGATTTTAATGTTTTAATGTTTTATACACCTGTTGTATTGTTGTTCTGCTTGTGTAAGTCACCCTGAGCCGTACGGGAGTGGCAACTAATTAAGTCTGAATAAATAAATAAATAAATAAATAAATTTTGATTGCCACTGATTTTATTCTGTGACCAAAGTTGGGTCCTATCAGGTGGTACAGTTACCCACATGCCAATCACTTGTTAAATGGCTCAATTGTATTCCACCCAGGAGCACCATTGTTATCAGACACAAAATAATGTACGCAAAAGGAACAGAATGATGTCCATATCCATGGGGAATATATTACTGAACTTACATGGGAACATGGATTATACTGAAGTAGCTGAACCCGGCACGCGTTGCTGTGCCCTATGTAGGAGATGCGAGAAAGTCTGAGTATGTAAGGGTTGGAATTGATGTCAGTTATGGTCTTGTGTATATATATATATATATATATATATATATATATGTATGTATATATGTGTGTGCTTGTGTATATATGTATATGTGTGTATGTCTATATGTGTGTGAATGTGTGTATATGTATACATGTGTGTATGTATATATGTGTGTGAATGTGTATATATGTACAGTATATTTTGCTGTGGCGTAGTGTGGTGGACAGGAAAGGTAGGAAAGAGGGAAAGAAGGAAGGGAAAGGAAGAAATGAGATGGTATTCCTTTCTTTCCATTATTCTTTTCATCCATTCATACAATTCAGGGAGTGGGGTGAGGTCCCACTATTAGCTCCAGGTGTTGTTAACCAATCATTTTTTACCATGGAAATATGAGTAGAGTAATAGGTATAGGTGTGGTGGTAAGGTAACGGTGGTACTAAAGCGGTTTTGGTACTTTTCCAACAGAAGTACAGTCAGAGAGTGATGCTGCACACGTGTAGAGCTTAGAAAAGTGGGTTTCTGTGCCAAGAATCAGGCAGGCACAGGCTCCGTGAATGTAACACTATGATTGGTGCTTCTGGCTAATGCTGTGATTTGCCAAAGTACACCCCGTGCCTAGCGTAGATAACGTAGGCTCAGATTGGTCTAACAGTACAAGGCGTGAGGTTTGTTTACCTTAGTGCCAAATGGATGAGAACTGCGCATGAGCAGAGGGATTCTGCCCCCTCCGTTGCTGGCAAGGAGTCTGCAGAAGCCAAATGTTGCTAGTTGGGAACATGAAAGTCCCAGCCACTGATAGTTGTACTGTGGGAAAGACTACCATAGAAATGTTCATTGTTCTAACTAATAGGAGGGGATTAAGATGTGATGCAAATGGAAATGTTATGTTTTATTGGATTAATGAAATGTTCTGTAACACCAGCCAATGATGTTTGTGAAATGTTCATGAAGGAGGGCGGGCTTTTGTGGATGCCGCCATGAAGGGTATAAGAGCTTTGTGTTAAGGATGACCGCGGCCGTTTGCCCCTTATCGCAGCACGTTCTGTGGGCAACCCCACCAGCTGGTGTTAAGCAATAAATCTTTGATTTCATGTTGAGCAGTGAAGTTGTTGCGTGTTTTCTCATCCCTGCGCCCGCACGTCCATGCCGCCGTTTTGGTAAGAGGTAACTTGCCACTTGGAGTTCCATAACTCCCAATTTGCTGCTACAGTACATGTAGTCATTGTGAGTTCTTCCATCCATGCATGCAATGTAGGGAGTGGTGTGAGGTCTCAAGTCCCTGAAGAAAGCCAATCAGGGCCCAATCCACTGGCCTAAAGGACTCCCGGGTAGCCAGGGGGCCTAGGGACGCCACGTGGCCTACCCCAGAGCTCCGGGAGGCCAGCAGCCCAACCTCATCTGCATAACATAGAATTGCACTATAGGACCTAGAAAATGCCTAGAGATTTTTTTTTGTGGGAAAGTGAAATTGGTCCCGCAGATATGGAGGTTATACTGCATGCTGGTTTTTTTCCCTAAAATAACAAGGAAGGGAGTGGGGGAGTGAGAATCCTTTGCTTTTTGCTTCTCTGGCAACTTATCCTGGACCTAAAAATCCCACTCAGCCATATTTTCAACAGAGTTGTACCCTTCACTCTCTGCTGCACGAGTTGTCACATGTTTATGGAGCTGACTGGGTCAAGGAAGAATGACTCATGCACCACCACACCCATGGCTTATTATAGAGCTGGAAGGTAAAAGAAAATAACTGCAGGCATCACAAAGAGCTCAGTCAAGCCCATGCCTGTTTAGCTGGGTTGCTTGAAAACAACATTGTGAAGCTGAACACATCACTTAATTCTGTTTGATGGATTTTAAGGTCATCATGGGTTACCTGAGACACACACCACACTCTCACCGATCTGCCACCACAGGACATTAAACCATTGAATAATGCCATGGGCAGGCAGATGGTGCTTTGTGCAGTGCAAACTGCAGACCTCTCCGTCTGGCTTGGGACTGATGGTTGGTGGAATCTAAAACATCAGGAAGACCCCAAGCTGGGAATTCACTGGAGATCCAGTGATTATTTTACTATGCCTGTAACCACAGAGGTTCAAACCATTTATTTATTTACATCATTTATATTTTGTCCTTCTCACCCCACAGGGGACTCAGGGCGGATCACAATGCACATATACAGGCAAACATTCAATGCCATTTGACATACAACATGTATACAGGGATAGAGGCAATTTAACATTTCAGTTTCTGGCCACTAGAAGGAGCTGTTGCATTCCTTCATTCTTTTTTGTGTATTTCCTGGAGATTTTTTGATGGCCTCGTAAATCAGTTAAATTTAGCCTCCCCACACAAAGTGGTCCCTAAATTTCCTACTTGACAGATGCAACTGTCTTTCGGGTTGCAAAGGTCGACAACGAACTACACAATTGGTCAAGAGCTCACCCCAACCTGGACAGGCCTCGAACTCATGATCTTCTGGGAATGTGGTGCAGCTGGCTAAGTGTAGCACAGCAGTTCTCGTTTGTGCCTGGGGGGCAGGGGGCAGGACCAGGGGTCCCATTGGCATTGGGGCCTGCAGCAGCGGAGATGGATTCTGAAGAGGATTTAGAAGGGTTAGCAGAAGGAGAGTTTCCCATCCCTGGGCCTCCTTCTCCCACAGAAAGCTTGGCTTGGGATGAAGGTTGGCCTGACCTCACGACGAGACAGATAACCAGGTGCAAATGGAAAGCAGTGATAGCGAAACTTATGAACGGCCAGGGGGAGAGGTTCACAGGATCCTTTGAGTGAAAACATGGAAGAGAGCGGCTGGGAAGAATCTAGGGAGGAGAGCTCTCACGGAGATAGGGCAGCAGATGTTGGGAGGCAAGGCCGTGCTTTCGATAGGAGACGGGACATCGAGACTAGCAGGAGGGGCTGGTATCATAGCCTAGACAGGCCAAGGTCCGTCAGCAGAGATTGGAGACGACGAAGCCTAGAGCGTCGGGACCTCGGCAGAAAGATTAAGTATAGGATCCATGGGAACGGATCCTCAGTACTTCGCCACGTCTCTTCTGGGCAGACGTGAAGCGAAGCTGGTCCACGGAGCTAGTTTGGCTAGTGGCTTACCAAGTCTTGTTTTGCATCTTGTACCTTGCCTTGTTCCTGAATCCGCATTGCTGTGCGGAGCCTTGCCAAGTCTTTTGGATACTTTACCAAGTTGTTTTGGACATTGATTGCCTTTTGCCTTTGGATTTGTTTTTCCTATTTTTTATGGACAATATACCTTTTGAACTGTTTTTATATGCAATAAAGTAGTTAGCCTTCAGTCCATCTCTGTGTGTGTGATTAAGGGGCCGGTCAAGTCCGTGCATCGTGACAGTTGGCCGGTACTCAAGAACCCCTTTTTCACATCACGGACGCCGCAGGAAGCGCGCAAGGAACGTTGCCGCCATGGCTCAGCTGACTGATGCCCAAGTGGCCGAGATGCAGAAAGAACTGGGAGAACTAAGGACCAGGGCCGGACGGCACCCCTCGGTGTCAGTGCCTGCACGATTCGAGGCAATCCGCTCAAGTCGAGGTGTTTATCGCCAAGTGGACATGTACCTGAGCCCGCCCAATGAGTTTGCCACGGATCGGGCCAAGGTGGGCTTTGTATACAACCTGATGGAAGGAACGGCAGCAGCGTGGGCGACGTTGATCCGGCCAGATCCCCCCATGTGGCCACGTTGAGAGCCTTTCTGGATGCCATCAAGGCGATTTGGGAGCCCCAGTAAATGCGGGTTAGCCGAGCGAGATTTGGACCGGTTGTCGATGAGGGACATGTCGCTGTCCCAGTACATTTCCCGCTTCCGTGTACTGGCGGCCCAAGTGGAATGGAACCCTCTGCTCTTTCGTTATCAGTACATCAAAGGGTTGTCATCGGAGATGCAACAAGAGATGCTGAGAGGGCATGGCCGTCCCCGCAGACCTGGAGGCGGCAATTACCTTGAGCTTACGAGTGGAAGCGGGATTTCAGACCCGGAGGCGTTGGGATAAAGGTACAGTGGAGAAGCCGGGTTATGGCGCGGAAGGAGTCGGGGCCGCCAGTTCTTGCCCCGACAGTTTGCCCCGGCTCCCCAACCCTTGGATGAGCCGGAGCCCATGCAGCTTGAGACTGTGCGCCCCAAGGTGGATCCGGCGGAAAAAGCACGCCGTCAACGCTTAAACCTGTGCTGGTATTGCGGAGGAGCTGGACATTTTTCTAGAGAATGCCCCCAGAAGCCGCGTGGAAAGACTCCTCGTGCCTCAGCTGCCCTTGGAGGGGCCCCGTAGGCCGAGGAAGCAATCCAGGTGACGGGGGAAGGGGCCGGCCGGGTGTAAGAGGGTTCGCTCACTCGGCCGACGTCGCTAACCTTCCCCCCGAACCCAAGACTGGACACTTGTTCCTAGTGATGGTCAGCCTTTGGTCGCCAGAGAAGGGGCCAATGATGGTCCATGCCATGATCGACTCCGGGGCCACCAACAACTTCATCGATGCAGGCTACGCCAAGTCTGCCGGATTACAATTTCTTGATCTCCAAGAGCCAAAAGGTGTACAGACTATTGATGGGAGAACTCTGAAAGCAGGGGCTGTGACTCAATATACAGCCCCTACCAAGATGTGGACCGGCTCCCATAAAGAGGACATTACCTTTCTTTTGACCAAGTAATCGGATTTCCCTATCGTCCTGGGCATTGTGTGGCTCACACTTCATGATCCCCAGATCTCCTGGGCCAAGAGACAGTTAGTTTTTTCTTCTGACCATTGCCAGAGCCACTGCATGACGGCCCGGGCTTGTCAGGCTCATGAGGTGGAAAACGTTGCCACGCTGCCCAAGAAATATGCCGGATTTTGGGATGTGTTCAGCGAAAAGGAGGCGGAACGCCTGCCTCCACACCGGCCCTATGATTGTGCCATTGAATTAGAACCTGGAGCCCCTATCCCACGGGGGAGACTTTACCCTCTCTCGGAACCAGAGCAACAGGCTCTCCGAGAGTTCCTGGATGAGAATCTGCAGAAGGGCTTCATTCGGCCTTCTCAGTCCCCGGCCGGGGCGCCCATTCTTTTTGTCAAGAAGAAATCGGGGGAACTGCGGCTCTGTAATGACTATCGGGAGCTCAACAAGATCACGATTCGGAACCGCTACCCCCTACCCCTGATCCCCGAGCTGTTGGAGTGGATGCGGGGAGCCAAGGTGTTCACGAAACTGGACTTGCGGGGCGCCTACAATCTGGTGCGGATTCGTCAGGGCGACAAATGGAAGACGGCGTTCCAGACCAAGTGGGGAAGTTTCAATACCTGGTGATGGGATTCGGTTTGTGCAACGCCCCAGCCTGTTTCCAACATTTCATGAATGACATTTTCCGAGACCTGTTGGATCGTTATCTGGCAGTCTACCTGGACGACCTGCTGATTTTTCCTCTGGATCAGGCGACCCATGACCGCCATGTCAAGGAAGTGCTCCAGAGACTGAGAGCCCACGGTCTCTATGCCAAGTTGGAGAAATGTGCTTTTGATCTGCGAGAGGTAGACTTTCTGGGCGATTGTATCTCACCTACGGGCATTGCCATGGATGACACCAAGGTCCAAGCTGTGGCTGACTGGACGGCCCCGGCCAGCAAAAAAGACATTCAAAGATTCCTGGGCTTTGCCAACTACTACAGAAAGTTCATTCCTGACTTTGCCAAGTGGGCTGATCCTATCATCCAGTGCCTGCGGGGAAAGGTGCCGTTCCGGTGGACACCGGAGGCGGACGTGGGGTTCCGCATGTTAAAGCAGCTGTTCACCACCCAGCCGCTTCTGCAGCACCCCAACCCCGCACCCTTTCATCGTGCAAGCTGATGCTTCGGATGTAGCAGTGGGTGCGGTCCTGCTACAGCCGCAGGGGACGGACTTGTTGCCCTGTGCCTACTACTCCCGGCAGCTGACGGCTCCAGAAAAGAACTACACCATTTGGGAGAAGGAGCTTCTGGCCATCAAGGTCGCCTTTGAAGTTTGGAGACATCTGCTTGAAGGGGCCAAATTCTCGGTGGAAGTTCACACCGACCACCGGCATTTGGAGCACTTGAAGACCCAGCGCAAATTGAACCAGAGGCAACAGAGATGGTCCCTGGTCATAGCGAGATTCAAGTTCCGCATCCACTATGTGACCCCCAAGCAGACCAAGCAAGCCGACGCTTTGTCCCGGAAGCTGGAGTATGTTCGTGGCGGAGAGGGCTTTCCGAGACGCCTTTGCTGAAAGCGGAGAACTTTGCGGCTGCTCGGGCGGACCCTGTGAACCCCCCAGTGGCCCCGCGGGCCCCCGGGGACAAGAGACCTCTGAGTGACCGGGTCCAGGCGCGCCAACGGGATGACCCTTGGGTGCAAGAGCAGCTGACCAAGGGGGTGCAAGCCCCTTTCCAGGTAAAGAACGGGGTGCTCTACCACCACTCTGTCTATGTTTCCCCTGGGCCCGAGCGGGCGGACATTCTCAAACTTTGCCATGATAGCCGGGCCGCGGACACTTTGGGCTGTTCAAGACCCTACAGTTGGTGCTACGGGATTTTGGTGGCTTAAAGTGCGGAGGGATGTGGAGGACTATGTGGGCTCTTGCCCTGTGTGCCAGCGGGCAAAGAACCAGGGGGGCAAGCTGGCCGGTTTGCTCCAGCCGCTTCCGACCCCTTCCGCTCCCTGGAAGATGATTTCGGCCGATTTCATCACTGACCTGCCCAAGTCCAAGGGCTTCACCACGATCCTGGTCGTGGTCGACTGTTTCACCAAGATGGGACACTTCATTCCCTGTGTGGGGGTGCCTACTGCCAAAGAGACTGCTGATATGTTTGTGCAACATGTGTTTCGGTTGCATGGCCTTCCACAGAGTTTGGTGACGGACCGCGGCACACAATTCACTTCCCAGTTCTGGAAGGCTGTCCAGAAGCTGCTGGGGATTGATGTTCGGATGTCCACGGCTCATCACCCCCAGTCCGACGGGCAAACCGAACGGGTTAACGCCACCTTGGAACAGTATCTGCGGTGTTATGTCAACTATCAGCAAAACAACTGGGCGTCCCTGTTGTCTTTGGCGGAG
The DNA here is from genome assembly GCA_030556195.1 of Anolis apletophallus. Classification (NCBI taxonomy): domain Eukaryota; kingdom Metazoa; phylum Chordata; class Lepidosauria; order Squamata; family Anolidae; genus Anolis; species Anolis apletophallus. The sequence goes on from JARBWK010000004.1 coordinate 147,944,679, forward strand.
TTTGCCTACAACAATGCGACACAGGAATCCATCAAAGAGACTCCTTTCTTTGCTAACTATGGACACCATCCTCGGTTCTACCCTCCGGTAGACCTGTCCGGGGAAGTGCCGGTGGCGGAAGATTGGCTTCGGGAGCTCACTGCGCTCCAAGACTTGCTACGTACTCAATTGGATCAGGCTAAAGCGGATTACAAGCGGATGGCCGATCGGCGGCGCCAGGAGGGCCCTGAGATCCTGGTGGGGGATACAGTTTGGCTGTCTACCAAGAACCTGCCTACACAGGGGCCTAGCCGCAAGTTGGATGCGAGATTTCTGGGTCCTTACAAAGTGTTGGAGAAGGTGGGGCCTGTTGCTTTCAAACTACAACTCCCAGCGGACATGAAGATCCACCCTGTGTTTCACCGCTCTTTGCTCCGCCCGGCGAAGGGGGTGCGGCCTGATGTGACGCAGCCGCCCCCTCCCCCTGTGATGCGCGACGGTGAGGAGGAGTTCGAGGTACAGGACATCCTGGATGCACGCATCAGATACCGGAAGCTGGAGTATTTGATTGACTGGAAAGGCTTTGGTCCGGAAGAGCATTCCTGGACACCGGCTCGCGATGTCCACGCCCCGGACATTGTTGCGAGGTTTCACTGCAAGTACCCTGATAAACCCAAGCCTCGTGGGCGGCCTCGGAGGGGCCCTGAGGGGGGGGATAGTGTAGCACAGCAGTTCTCGTTTGTGCCTGGGGGGCAGGGGCAGGACCGGGGGTCCCATTGGCATTGGGGCCTGCAGCAGCGGAGATGGATTCTGAAGAGGATTTAGAAGGGTTAGCAGATGGAGAGTTTCCCATCCCTGGGCCTCCTTCTCCCACAGAAAGCTTGGCTTGGGATGAAGGTTGGCCTGACCCTTACGACGAGACAGATAACCAGGTGCAAATGGAAAGCAGTGATAGCGAAACTTATGAACGGCCAGGGGGGAGAGGTTCACAGGATCCTTTCAGTGAAAACATGGAAGAGAGCGGCTGGGAAGAATCTAGGGAGGAGAGCTCTCATGGAGATAGGGCAGCAGATGTTGGGAGGCAAGGCCGTGCTTTCGATAGGAGACGGGACATCGAGACTAGCAGGAGGGGCTGGTATCATAGCCTAGACAGGCCGAGGTCGGTCAGCAGAGATTGGAGACGACGAAGCCTAGAGCGTCGGGGACCTCGGCAGAAAGATTAAGTATAGGATCCATGGGAACGGATCCTCAGTACTTCGGCCACGTCTCTTCTGAGCAGACGTGAAGCGAAGCTGGTCCACGGAGCTAGGTTGGCTAGTGGCTTACCAAGTCTTGTTTTGCATCTTGTACCTTGCCTTGTTCCTGAATCCGCATTGCTGTGCGGAGCCTTGCCAAGTCTTTTGGATACTTTACCAAGTTGTTTTGGACATTGATTGCCTTTTGCCTTTGGATTTGTTTTTGCTATTTTTATGGACAATATACCTTTTGAACTGTTTTTATATGCAATAAAGTAGTTAGCCTTCAGTCCGTCTCTGTGTGTGTGATTAAGGGGCCGGTCAAGTCCGTGCATCGTGACAGTAAGTGTCAGCTGCATAAGATCTCTCTGATGAGTAGGTCATGAGTTCAAGGCCTGCCCAGGCCGAGGTGGGTGCTCGACCTCTAAGTGTAGCCTGCTGTCGACCTTTGCAGCCCGAAGACAGTTGCATCTGTCAAGTAAGAGATAAAAGTACCACATTAAGTGGGGAGGCAAATTTTGACTGAATTATGAGGCCATTAAAGAACTCCAGGAATGCTGAGGAATGCGGAAGAAACAAGGGATGCTGAGAGATGAGGAGTGCGTCAGCTTCCCCTGGTGGCCAGAGTTTGCCTCTGTTCGTCTATATGTTGTGTATTGTAGTAACAATAGGGATTGTCTGCTAAGTATGTGTACCTGTAATCCGCTCTGAGTCCCCTTTGGGGTGAGAAGAGCGGAATATAAATAAACTGTATTATTATTATTATTCTGTTCAGTAGAGATCCTATGCAGCTGACACCCAGCCAGCTGTGCCACATTCCCGGTGCTATGCAGAAATGCCTCGCTTAAGTATGCCAGTGAAGTCAGGAGTCTGATATATCATCCCAGCAAATGGCACTACCTAGAAGAATCCTCCACCTTGTGCAACTGTGGAGTAGAACAAACAACTCTGCATCTGTATGCTTGTCCGCAATGCCATGCCTCATGCACAGAGGAAGAATTGTTTAAAGCTACAGACAATGCAGTCGCTGTTATCCTTTTTTGGTCTAAAATTATTTAGATGCTTATGCTCCCTCTATTTTATCAGATTTATACGTATTTATGCAATGCTTTTGACACAAAATAAAAATCTGCCATATTAATATGTGATTTCTACTCTGCTAAAACCATGGATTTGGGGCCCAGAGTGCCAAGCTTCCAAAGGACCAAATAAGACACAGATAAGGCAAAATCAGAGGCTTTATTCTCAATGCCCAGAGAGGATGTCACTGGAGATAGCCTCCAGTGACATGCCATGATACCAAACACAGAACATGCCATGATACCGAACACAGAATATTTCCTCTGACTGCTATTCAAGAAACCTGCACCAGTTCCTGATTGGTTGAGAAACTATCTGACTAGGATCTGCATCCTGGGTGGCTCAGGACTTTGTCTGATGTCACTGCTGTTTGGCTTTTCATGGTGGCGGGAAATTTAATAAATTGGAGCATTTGATCTGCCTCTAAGAGGGGTATGATTTTTGATCTGCCTCTATGAGGGGTATGATGAGGAAGGAATGCAATGTGGCAATTTCCAATCTATATATATAAAATCCTCCATGCCATGGGTCCTGTCTTATAGACAAAGAAACCACACAAGGCAGACACACAAAAACAGCCCACATACCCAGAAAACCCTACAAGGTATGTTTACCAAAACACCCCCCGCCGCCCAGTGAATTCCCAGCTTGGGATCTTCCTGATGTTTTAGATTCCACCAACCATCAGTCCCAAGCCAGATGGAGAGGTCTGCAGTGTGCACTGCAGAAAGGAGGGGAGAAGAAAGGAAGGGAAGGATAGAAGGAAGAATGGATGGAAGGAAGGAGGAGAGAAGAAAGGAAGGAAAAAGGAAGGATAGCAGGAAGGACGGGGGGAAAGGAAGGAAAGGATAGAAGGATGGAGTGAAGGAAGGAAGGAAGGAAAGAGGGGAGAAGAAAGGAACACAGAAACACATACACACACACATATATATACATGCACAGAAATATACAAATATACACATACACACATACACAAACACACCTGTACTTACACACATCAACACATATACACGCACATACATATACAAACACACATATACATAAGTGCACACATATACACGCATACACATATACACATATACATAACTACACACACAGTCCCCAAGTTTAAAAAACCCCACAGCAACGCGTGGCTGGGTCAGCTAGTGGGTTTATGAAAGGCTTAATGGTTTGGCTCTGGTGGACACAATCTGGTTAGTCCAACATACACAATAGGTGCTTAAATGTGGTGACCATTTCAATGGGTGTTGGGGGTGAGGCTGCATTGGGGAATGGGAGATAGATTGCTGTCACAGATAGTGCTGATCAGTGATCATATCAGGGGAAACAGGAAAAAAGACCCATGAGGTCTGATGCAATTCTTTTATAATTTCTCCTTATATCTCTCAGTTCATTGAGGGGATTATGGAGATTTTAATGGATTGTTTCTTGAGGCCCGATGGAGTAACCTTGAAATTAATTTCCCTCATACCCTGCTAGGAAAAAAATCTGTCATTGCCTTCCTCTGAGAGATTGCGTCTTGCCCAAGGTCACTCATTGGATTTCATGGGCAAGCGGGGATTCAAACCCTGGTCTCTAGAGTCATAGTCCACATCTCTAACCACTATCTCTCAGGAAAACTTATTTCCTCTTAAATAATTTTAATGTGTCTGGAACTGGGCCTCTGAAAAAGGTGGCAAGTACACCAAGGAGCAAAGCAATGTAATTCACATATATTATAATTGGATATAGCAGCGGGTTAAACCGCTGAGGTGCTGAACTTGCTGACTGAAAGGAATGTGGTTTGAATCCAGGAAGCGGTGTGAGCTCCCGCTATTAGCCCCAGCTTCTACCAACCTAGCAGTTCAAAACATGCAAATGTGAATAGATCCATAGGTACTGCTTTGGCAGGAAGGTAACTGCGCTCCATGCAGTCATGCCAGCCACATGACCTTGAAGGTGTCTATGGATAATGCTGGCTCTTTGGCTTAGAAATGGAGATGAGAACCACCCTCCAGAGTCGGAAATGATGAGACTTAATGTCAAGGGGAAACCTTTACCTTTTATATTATCGTAGGAAATTCACACAGAGCATAATTAATTTGGTCTACTTATTGCACATTTTAAAAGACAAATAGAGTAGCCATCTATTGATCTGGCCTTGCTCTTTTGCTTTTATCATCTTATATACAGAAATTTAGCAGTTTCCAAAAAAAATGGCATGATTGGGGAACACTGTGTGCATTGGCAGATGTTTTCTGTTGCTGCCATCCTATGCCCTTTGACTGCATCTCTGCATCCACTGCTCTCCATTGCTGGAAAAATCCTTGCAAGGATACTCCTGAACAGATTAGTTCCTGCTATTGCAGAAGAACTTCTCCCAGAAAGTCAATGCGGCTTCAGAGCTAATAGGAGCACCACAGATATGGTATTATTTGCCCTTAGACAACTGCAAGAGAAATGTAGAGAGCAGAACAAAGGACTCTATGTAACATTTGTCGACCTCACCAAAGCCTTTGACACTGTGTGTGTGCTATTGTACTGATGGTAGCTTGTTCAACTTAAGCTGTCTGAGGGCTTGCACAAAGACTCTAAACTATCTAGTCCGTGAGCTGCTTTTTGCTGACGATGCTGCCCTTGTCGCCCACACAGAAGCAGCCCTGCATCGCCTAACATCCTGCTTTGCAACAGCTACAGAAATCTTTGACCTGGAAATCAGCCTGAAGAAAACCGAAGTCCTCTACCAGCCCACACCACAGGAAGAACACCATCATCCCCACGTCAGCATAGGCAAATCTGTGCTTAAGTCCATTCAGCAGTTAACCTACCTGGGAAGCATCATCTCTTCAGATGTCAAGATCGATAAAGAGATAGATCACATATTAGCAAAGGCATATAGTGCATTTGGAAGGCTTCACAAAAGAGTCTGGAGCAACAAACACCTGGGACAAAGCACCAAAATCAGTGTGTACAGAGCTATTGTACTGTCTATTCTCCTCTATGGGTCTGAAACATGGGTCACCTATCGCCAGCACCTACGACTCCTCGAACGCTTTCATCAGCGCCGTCTTCGCACAATCCTAAATATACACTGGACTGACTATGTGACTAATGTTGCTGTCCTTGAGCAAGCAGGAATCACCAGCATTGAGGCCAATCTATTGAAAACACAGCTGTGTTGGACAGGGCACGTGTCTAGGATGGAGGACCACTGCCTCCCTAAGATACTACTCTACGGTGAATTCGCCACAGGTCAGCGCAAGAGAGGCGCCCCCAAAAAGAGATACAAGGACTCCCTGTAAAAACATCTCAGGCTCGGCCAGATTGATCACCCACAATGGTCCACCCTGGCCGCACATTGGGAGGCATGGAGACGTACTATCCACAATGCTGCGCCCTCTTTCGAGAAGGCACGCTGAACGGGTCTTGAAGAGAAACGACAACATCACCCAAGGAGACTTTCTGCGGTGCTTTCTGCAACTGGACTTGCCTATCTCAGATTGGCCTTTTTAGTCATCAACGCACTTGTAAAAAGCATGGGATGAGTCCTTCCTGAATCTTCGTTCACTAAGTAAATGCCAGAGATGCCCTTGACACATTTGTGACAAATGTTAATATTTGTTTAAAGGCATAGGGGTCCTGCTAGGAAAGAAATGGGCAATATCATGCTCCTCTCATTCAATTTAATTGTAAGAATTGTTGTTGTGCACTTCTAGTGACTCCTAAGGTGGTCATCATGGGGGATTGTTGGAATAATTGTCCAGAGAGGATTAGTCATTGATCCCTCTGAAGCTAAGAAAGTGTGACTTGACCGAAGTCACAGTGGGTTTCTATGGCTGAGTGGGGATTCAAACCCTTGTCTCCAGAGCTATACTCCAGCGCTCAAACCATTATACCATTGCTGACTGTGATAGCTAAGAACAGGTCCCTGCAAATAATGTCTGAGTTGAAAAACATCCAAACCACAGGAGATACAAAGCCAGAAGGAGGCAGTTTGGTAATGCTAATCCAAGCTTGTCTGATCTTTTCTGTGCTCTTTAAAGACCACACCCAGTGACTCAGACTTGATGCATCTCTTGTGCCCGGAATGAAATCAGATCTGGCAGCACAGAGCTTTGCCAGCAAAGGACAGCTGTTGCAAACAAAAGGGATCGGATCGTGGCAGATCAACCTTTTTGCCTGCAGCCTGGGTGTATGATGTTACGAGTTCAACTTGTCCCCCTTCACTACTGTCAACTGACAAGCATACCCTTCTCTTTTCTTTGCACCTCTTCCGCTGGGAAATGAAATCGTGAGTGGGAAATGAAGAAATGGCACATGTATAGCAATGTAGGCTTTTATAGAAAATCTTTAATAAGCAGACAGGCTGTACCCTTGGGATCAAGCATGTAGCCGGGGGGTGGTGGCTGAAGCCCGAAATTCTCAGGGTGGTCCGCGAAAAGGCCTTACTGGTACATTATTTAAGCTGTTATGTTTATTCATAACATGATCTGATCACCATGCTCATTATATCCCACATTAATGGGGGTTATTGGGATAACAATACAAAAGGTTTGCTAGGGTAGACCCTCTTCCACCCAGTCTCAGCTCCCCCACCAAACTCAGCCCCGAATCAAACTCCTGGCGACGGCCCTGCTTGGGATGCAACATGACCCCCAATCTTGAGGGCTATTGCATTAGACATGTGGGTCTATGAATTGTGTGTCATCTTAATTTCCCAGCATGCCCTAAAAGTAGCATCACACATACATAATAGCACCCATCACCCACCCACTTCCTCATGATGTGACGATATTGGAAATATAGATATTTATACGTATATTGTGCAGGGGCGGTCTAAGGTAATTTTAAATGGTAAGCGAACATTATTTTGGCGCCCCCTCAAACATTATTTTGGCGCCTCCACCCCCCAAAACTGACAGGCGCTTGGGTCCAAAGTTTGCCCATGCCTGACATATAGGGAAGGACACTCTGCATCACTGCTTCTTAAACGGTGGGGTCCTCTTTGCTCAACATTGGAGTCAGGAATGAAATGTCCATTAATTAAGGCAACTGAATACCAACCAATGGCACGAATCTGCTAGAGACAATGTGCATTGGTGACAGCAGACTCTGCAGAAAATCATGCTTCCAGGGGAAGGAAAAGCAGCCTGTTTCACAAGCTTTGCAGATGCTGAATTGCTCTCAGTCACCGTTTGGTGATTTGCCTATATACCTGGGATCCTGCACAGATCTCCCAGGAGGAAAAAGGTGGTGAGCGAGGGGGAGAAAAGTTGAAGCAGCCCTGCTTGTAGACCATGGAAAGGAGGCTTGGCTTGTGTTGTGTTGTGTCGGGGGGTGGTGCGTCCATCGTGAGACCCCCTTTAGGGGCCCTTGGTGGGCCTCCTCTTCGCCGCCCTCTCCTGCCTTCCTTCCTCGTGTGGTGCTTGTCGCCCTCTCCCTTGGCGAAGCCCCGACGCTCTCGGTCTGCTTGGGACAAGAAGAGCCGCCTGGCATTGGTGAGCGGGGCTGGCGAGGGCGTGGAGGAGTGCCCCGAGGAGGAGGAGGGCTGGCTGAGCCGCAGTGAGACTCTCTCCTCCTTGGCAGCCTGGAAACCTGTGAGGAGGCTGCTAGGAGGGGGGGTGCCAATTTCCGACGGCACACCTGATGATCGCTCACGGCACACTAGTGTGCCACGGCACACTGGTTGGGAAACACTGCTTTAGAGAACAACACTAGTTGCAAAGTGGGTCTGGCACCCTTTTCCACAGAGCCAACTGTCCCTCAATACATGGGGTTCCTTTCCTCACAACCAGGCATTGTGGGCAAGTGTGGCTGTGCCCTACACTTTCACTATCTCTTATGTTCTCTGTCGAAGGAAATGCCTTACCTTGCCAACTAGGTAGGGTGGCCCTGACAATGGGACATTCAAATGCTACTTCCCCACAACTTGATGTTTATTACCGATGTTCGCTGCCCCCACACTTATCAAGTAAACTCACAGGGCATCTGTGATACAGGATACTTTGCCTCTCTGCAAGAAACTCTAAGTGGCGTTGATAAATAGTGTCACCTTGTCCTAGGAAGTTGAAACTAGCTCCAAGAATGTTGTTATTCATGTACCAAGGTCTCTGTGTTTAAATTACAGTGACCTAGAGCTCATTAGCATACTAAGAATCACACCCAAAGGTGGGAGCATAGCTAGTGAAAGGGCGCCCCCAAGCTTACGATGAGATGTGTATAAGTAACAGTAGTTATATGCATGTGCAAGTTATATAATTCCTTAACTCTCTGGTGGAATGCTAAACATTTGTGATAAGTTTCTGCACTTTGGGTATAAACCAAGGTACCTGTAGTGTTTGGTGTGCTCATCTTTAAGGAAGGATTCTTCCTGCACTTTTTGCTGCACAGAAAAACAAAACTTTGTTGGGTCTTCTGAGTGTTTTCTTCTAATTGGGCTTGAGACACGACAGATGCATTGGCCTAGTTTTGACCTGGGACATCAATGTATTTTCTGCATTTTTGGATTACTAAATCAGAATATGGTAATTCTCCCCATTCCAAACATACATCCAAGCCTTGTCCTCTAGAGCAGGGCTACTTGAACTTTTATACTCATGACTCCTAGCCTGAGAATTTTTTACGTGACTCCAGGTATTTATAAGTATATCAAAAAGGTATAAAATTAAACATTTACTGATAAGAAATCAGCATTTACAAGGCTAGCTAAACAGGCTGATTTTCCTTTTTATGAAGTACAGCTGAAGTATCCCCTTCAGAGTTCACTGTATACACTACAAAAACAGATTCATGTCAATAGATGATGTTTAGAAGATGTTTACTGTTGCCAACGTTTCTGGAATCCCACTTTTGAGCGAAGGGGACCTCATTTGGGGCCAGGACCCACAGTATAAGCAGTGCTCTAGAACAGTGTTTCCCAACCAGTGTGCCGTGGGAAATTGGCCCCCACTCCCCTCCTCGCAGCCCCCTCACAGGTTTCCAAGAAACAAATTGAGCCTCTCCGCTTGGAAATTTTTTTTTTTACTATGTTACTGGATTTTTGAGACTTGCCTCCCCCCCCAAAGGAACTGTTTATAACAGCTTCATGACATCCATAGTTAACTGGAAGCAAGTTTCACTCAGGGTGGAATTTCACAAAGGTCTGGAGAACAAGCTCTATGAGGAGAGGCTTGAAGAGCTGGGCATGTTTAACCTGAAGAAGAGAAGGCTGAGAGAAGACATGATAGCCATGTATAAGTATGTGAGAGGAAGTCATATATATGTTGTGTTCATCAAAACAGGCCCATGTTCCACACTGAGTGTATAAATACATTTAAAAACATATTAACGATATGTATTACTGTGTTATGTCATTTTGGTTGGTGGTGCGCCCCAGGATTTTGTAAATGTAAAAAATGTGCTGCGGCTCAAAAAAGGTTGGGAAACACTGGTCTAGAAATCCAGGCTGTGGGTGAAAGTTTTTCTTTCGCTTTGCTTCATGGCCAGAAATTGCATGCAAATCTCTATCCACTGTGCATCATTTTTTCCATCACAACAAGTCTTCCAGCACCATACTTTTGCTATCTTCCAGTTAGCTCATCCGTTCTGTCCTTAGATTATGGGCTTATGTAGCCCCTCATCTGTTTTTCAGTTTCTGTCAACCCAAATCATCTGATGGGAGCTGAAATACACTTTCTCCCTTTAAATGTTTTTGAACCTGTGAGCCTTTAGAAGAGAGATCCTAAAGTAGTGATGGCAACTATGAAGGAACCAGATAAGATTCAATATGCAAAGATATTGGATTTCAAAGTCATCTATGTTTTCTATTTCTGGGTTCTATGTGTGGCTGCAAAAACTGGACTTTCAGCAAAGCTGACGGGGAAAGAATCAATTGATTTGAAATGCGGTACTGGAGAAGGGTTCAATGGATATTATGGATTGCTAAGAGACAAATAAATGAATTCTTGAGCAAAGCAAGCCTAAACTCTCCCTAGGTGCTAAGGTGATAAAACGGAGACTGTCATATATAGATATATCATGGATCACATGATTCCTTACTATATTCATTGGTAAAGTGGCAGGCAGTGGGAAAAGGAGGAAGACCAGACTACAGGTAGATAGAATATGCATGATGTGAGCAGGCTATTCATGACAGATCTTGTGGAACTCCCTCCGCCAGACCAAAAAGCCACTTGATCAATTGAAAACAATAATTTTATGGTAATTTTCAGACAAGGTTATGGGTAGCTCAGGGGTGGTCTAAGATTGTTAGTAACAAACATTACTTTGACTATGTAACCTGTTTTTGTTAACCCCCTCTGTGTCCACCCCCTGCCTGCCCAATTGCGATATGACGTTTTACAGGTGGAGGGCTTCTGCACATGCCCAGAAGGTCCTGCAAAGTAAAAAAGTAAATGTAAAAACTATATCATGGATCACATGATTCCTCTACTATATTCTGACGTGATGTGTTTAAGGCTTGGCTTCAGTGCCTGCAGGCAGTGGCAAAGGAGGAAGACCAGACTACAGGTAGATAGAATATGCATGATGTGAGCAGGTTATTCACGGCAGGTCTCTTGGAGTTCTCTCATTTGTAGATTTGCCATAGGTCAAAGCTGACTTGATAGCAATTGAAAGCAATAAGGTTATGTCAATTTTCAGACTATAGGTTATGGGTAGCTCTTGGCCCCATCTCCTGGGAGAGAGGTAAAATGAAAGATGGAAGGTGAAATACACAAGTTGAAGTCAAAATGGGTGCAGTGATAGAATGAGGATGGGAACCATCCACAAGTATTCAGTTCAGTCCTCTGATAAGGTAGACAAAAACAGGAAGAAGGGCAGTCAGATGTGTGTGTGTGTGTGTGTGTGGAGAGGCTTCTGGCAGGAAGAGCTGTCTACAAGCTGCTCACCGTGTAGGAAGGAAGAGGGTGAAGAAGAAACAACATGAGATCAAGGAAGAAAGCAAAAGATAAAGGAAGAGAAGAGATACCGGGGAAGGTCTGGTCTCACCCACCTTTTGTTTAAGACCTGACCTACAGAATGGTGTAATGTTTTAATGGTGAACAATAACTCAAAGAGACAAGGGTTTGAAACCCGTCCAACCATGGAAAACCACTCAGTGACCTTGAGCAAGTCATACGGTCTCAGCTTTAGAGAAAGGAAATGGATCCTTACCACTGGACAAATCTTACCAAGAAAATCCCATGATAGGCTCACCATGAATCAGAATGAAGGGCCCTTCCACACAGGAACTGGATTATATGGCAGTGTGGACTCAGTTCAAAACAGATAACCCAGTTCAAAACAGATGTTGTGGATTATCTGCCTTGATATTCTGGGTTATATGGCTGTGTGGAAGGGACCCAACTTGGGGCCCATCCACACAACCCTATATCTCAGGATGTCAAGGCAGGAAATCCCACATTATCTGAGTATGGACTCAGATAATCCAGTTCAAAGCAGATATTGTGGGATTTTCTGCCTTGATATTCTGAGATATAGGGCTGTGCGGAAGGGCCCTACAAGGCACAATACAACAACAATTTGCACTCCATTGGGTCCCTTCCACACAGCCCTATATCCCAGAATATCAATGCAGAAATTCCCACAATATCTGCTTTGAACTGGGTTATCTAAGTCCACACTTGATAATGTGGGATTATCCACACAGCTGTATAAAATCCACATTGAATTGGATTGTATGGCAGTGTGGATGCAGACAATCCATTATCTGCCTTGATATTCTGAGATATAGGGCCCCTTCCACACAGCTGTGTGGGCTGTGTGGAAGGGCCCTTGGTTTTAGCTTCACCCACATCTGTCTTCAGTCCTGTCCACATATTGCGTGTGCAAGGGTGACACACCTCGCTCCAAGAACAATAACATAGACACAGTGGTTGGATGAAAATGGCCACAACTCATTTATTGAAAACAGGAACAAAGGGTTGGCGGCCACGCATGGGTCCTGGATCAGGGTCGTACAGCCCCCACGAATGTCCAAAGGCATTTGCAAGCCTGGGGTGCGAGCGGCCCAATGCCTGTCCATGGAAACACAGCACCCCAGGGGGCCTGGGCGTTATCCCCCTTACAACCAAGGGGTGATAAGCCAGCCTGATCCAGGAGCCATGCCACACGCCACAGAACAATATAACGCATGACCATGAACAATGCAACAATGACATGAAGAATGACAAAATGGACACCAACAAGCAATGCCATGAGAAGGGCGGGTGGGAGGAAAAACAGAACTGGCCCCACGTGCAGCCTGGGCAGCCCCGGGTGGCCTTAAATAGGCTGCCCAAGCGGAAGAGCAGACCAGCCGGCGCAAAGAGGGGGCGGGGTGGGGCCAGTCATTGGCCGGCCGGCGTTGGTGGCGGGAAACCTTCTGCAAGATGGTGGCGAAGGCAACCCCGCCCCGCAACCTGCTCGGCCAAGCCCATTATTCTAAAGGACTGAAAAACACAGGGACAGCACAAGAAAAAAAGTTTCTATCTCCTAAAATATGGTGGAGAAGCTGCACAATGGTATCTTCTAAGGGCTCTTCCACACAGCTATATAACCCAGAATATCAAGCCAGATAATACAAAATATCTGCTTTGAACTGGATTATCCGAGTCCACACTGCCATACAATCCAATTCAATGTGAATTTCATACAGCTGTGTGGAAGGGGCCTGTGTGTTGAAACTCTCCCCCTTTTGTGATGCTTCCCTTTACTTTGCTCAGCTCTCTTTACAGAAAATGGGCTCAGAATGTGTCAGAAACATTCTATTAATTTTAAATGTGTATAATTTCCACCCAGCACTACTGGGTATGTTGAGGGATTCTGGTAAAACGATGTTGATGTGATGAAACCGAAGCATCCTGAAAACAGTTATGTAGAACTGCTGCTGTCCTGCAGTAGTAGCCCTCGCTAAGCTCACGGTCCCTCTCTAGCTCCGCAGTGACTCATCAATGTATTTCAGCTTGAACTTGTTCACAGTGAAAAGGAAGAACCTTGGAGGATATCCAAGAAATCCCATCAATGCGGTGATAGGGGGGCTGCTAATTAGCTGCATAATTGAGTGCCAAGTCTGAAAATCACTCCAGGTAAAGGATTAGTTCGCTACAAGGCAAGGGAAAACTGACAGAGGTAATGGGATCGAAAAGCTTCTTCAGGGCAGCTGCAATCCTTCTGCTCCCATTTGTATTTCTTCACTTAAGAGTAAATGTGTCAGAACCAGGTTGGCTGGTCTCTCTCTTTTCGTGCGTGAGAGGCGGGGAGTGTGCAAGGTGTTCTTTTTAATGACCGACCTTTAGATCTTTTTATTCAAAATTGTATTGGAAAGAAGCAATAGTCTTCGTTAAGGGTTTGTTTTCTCCTGGTGTGAAAAAAGTAGTAATCTTATCTACACAAGATGATTACACATTTTCTTGCACAAAGTCATTTCCCCCCCTGCACCCCCAACGATCCCAATTTGATAGGGCAATTCATTAATCTTCTTGCGTCCTGTAGTTCAGTTGCCTTTTAGATGTGCCGATTTCTCATGCTCATCCCACTTTCCCCCTGTGTCATCATCAGCTTACTTCATCTGATGAAAACTGAGTTGAAAGTGTAAATTAAATTTGAACCCATTAAGGGCCCTTCCACACAGCCACAGGCCCGGATTACGGCCTTTTGGCGCCCTAGGCCAAGGGTTCCGCCCCTGGCCCGCCCCGCCTCCTCGCCGGCCTCCCCACGGCTCCTTCCTCCCTCATAAAGCCACCATGCTGGCCTCAGAAGCGGCCGAAATTGCCCTTTCCAGGCCGGCATGACGGCTTTAGGAGGGAGGGAGGAGCCGTGGGGAGCCTCCCCGCGGCTCCTCCCTCCCCCTCCTAAAGCCACCATGCCGGCCTGAAAAGGGTGATTTCAGCCTCTTCTGAGGCTGGCAAGATGGCTCCCCGTGGCATCAGCTCGAGAGGGGGGGGGGCTTTCCTTCCTCCTCCTCACGCCGGCAAGGAGCCGGGGGTGGAGCCAGGGGTGGAGCGGAGCCAGGGGCGGAGGCAGAGCCTTTGGAGCCGAGGGGAGCAGAGCAAAGGGGGGGGGGGCGGCCGTGGATGGCGCTTCTGCCGCCGAGCGCATGCACACTTTTTTTGATTTTTTTTAATTTTAAAAAAAACTTTTTTGGGGTCCGGATCTGGTGCCCTCCCATGGCTGCTGCCCTAGGCCATGGCCTTATGGGTAATCCGGGCCTGCACAGCCATATAACCCAGAATATCAAGGCAGAAAAAACCCCACAATATCTGCTTTGAACTGGGTTATTTAGGTCCATGTTGTTAATTCATTCAATCGCATCCAACTCTTCGTGACCTCATGAACCAGCCCAAGCCAGAGCTCCCTGTTGGCCATCACCACACCCAGCTCCTTCAAGGTCAAGACAGACACTTCAAGGATGCCATCCATCCATCTTGCTCTTGGTCAGCCCCTCTTCCTTTTTCCTTCCATTTTCCTTCCATTTTCCTTCCATTTTCCCCAGCATAACTGTCTTCACTAAGCTCTCCTGTCTTCACACTGCCTGCCATATATTCCAGGTCAAAACTGATAATCTGGGATTTTATTCACCTGTGTGGAAGGGGCTTCAGGCTGCCTCTACACTGCCCCTATATCCCAGGATCTGATCCCAGATTACCAATTTATCCCAGATGATCTGGCAGTATAGACTCTTTTAATCCAGTTCACATCATAAAATCTAGGATCAGATCCTGGGATATGGGGCAGTGTAGATCCAACCTCCGCAGGGGTGAAGATGATACAAAGGTGTGTCCTTTTCAGTAGGTTTGGTCAACAGCAAACCATTTCATCTTCTCTTAGCTTGTGTGTTCTTCCTCGGTAATAATCTCAACCATATTTTCACATGACCCAGTTTTCCATCTGTAAAATGTTGGGGAGTATGAAA
The DNA here is from genome assembly GCA_030556195.1 of Anolis apletophallus. Lineage (NCBI taxonomy): Eukaryota > Metazoa > Chordata > Lepidosauria > Squamata > Anolidae > Anolis > Anolis apletophallus. The sequence continues at coordinate 147,959,844 of JARBWK010000004.1, forward strand.
AGTGATCTGTAGCTTTAATCCACATAGCTAATCTGTGAACCCATTTTCTTGTTCAATCAATGCATGAGGAGTCAATGTACTCGACAGTTGAGTCCACACACCACATCTTGAACACCAGATGTGGCCACTGAATTAATGAATTGTTTATTGTACTAGTCATAGGCCATGACATAAAATATACAACCTCTAAAAGTACAACAAGGACCACGTTTTTCCATCTACGCCAGGCTAGGTAGCTGGCTCCCTATCTACCCAGAAGTGACCTGGCCACGGTGATCCAGGCAACGGTCCTCTCAAGACTGGACTACTGTAACGTCCTCTACATTGGCCTTCCTTTGTCATCAATCCGGAAACTCAAGCTAGTGCAGAATGCTCCTGCTCAACTGTTGGTGGGAGCACCCGCACGAGAGCACATTACGCCCATTCTGCAGCAACTGCTTTGGCTACCAATAGAGTACCGGATTGTTTTCAAGGTGTTGGTGTTGACCTTTAAGGCCTTGTATGGTCTAGGGCCGGTGTATCTGAGGGACTGCCTCACCCCATATGTTCCCCCGAGATCACTACGCTTGGAAGAACAAAATTTCCTAGTAGTTCCATCCATGCACTCCTGCCGCTTGTCTACAACCAGATCAAGAGCCTTTTCCGTAGCAGCGCCGTCACTATGGAACTCAATGCCTGAAGAAGTCTGTGCCATTACGGAATTGGGCCCATTCCGGAAAGCCTGTAAAACATCCCAATATATCTCCATTTCCTTTTCTAGCTTCTGCAGTGGAGTTTACTATTTTGGCTCAAATTTTTTGAGCTCCAACTGCAAATGTGGCAACCTTTAATGTAACCTTTTATAATAATCAGCTAGCAAGTCACAGATAACTGCTGACTGTTGCCATGCTGCCCTTTCTTCCAAAAGTGCTCCCAGGAGATTGTTTCGAGGGTCATTATACAATGGGCAATGCAACAGATAGTGTGTTAAATCCTCTTACCCCAGACCCACAGATACTAAGACGTTGGGCATGAGGGATCCCTCTATATCTTCCCTCTAACCAGCCTGGTGGCATTGTTTGAAATTGCAGGGCTGTAAATGCTTTTCTAAAGGCTACAGATGTTAAATCTTGAAGATATTGTTGACAATATTGGTCACTCTTTAGTAGAGGATAGCAAGTAGAGAAACCCTGCTGTTTACTAGTCTGCAAATTGTCAATTCCATCCACCTCAAAGATTTTGTCTCTAATCGCCTTCTTGTTCAGCTGCATTAGGGTTGTTGTTGACCCCTGAAATGCCACCAAACTCAAACAGGGACACCATTCACATGGCCCTACTATGCCTACCTTCTCTGACAAACTATGCAGTGGGTTGAGCAGTGGGAACAAGTAAGACTACTCTATAAGTACTTTGACTCCTTCTTGGATGGGAGATTTAAAAAGCTAAGGTCAATTATGACTTGGCACACAGTTGAAGGCTCTTTTTTTCTTTTCCTAAAACCTGCCCGTGACCCAAATACATAACACTGTTATGGTTACAAAATGATACTGCCTCAAGTGCCTATTAGGAGGAGCAGTACATCAGGGTCAAGGGTATGGAAGATGGTGAGTCATGGTCACGCTTGGGTGTTGGGGTCCAGAAGGCAGTCACAATGCCTTTATTTCTGAGTGTTCTGCAGAAAGGATAGATTTGGTAAGTGGAGCTTGTTATGAAACAATGAAGTAAGCATCTGTTTTTGGGGGGGGGGAATCCCCACCAGTTTCTTTTGTGCAGCCAGTGTCTTTAAACCACTTAACCAAGTATATGGGTTAACCTTTACAGACACACAGAGATGTCAAAACATGATACTGACCATCAGTTGTGAGCCCAGCAGTATTTTAATAAAGCACAAATGCTGACAGAAACCAAATCTTTCCTCTAGTGCAGTGTTTCCCAACCTGGGGGTCGGGACCCCTGGGGGGGGGTGTCACGAGGGGGTGTCAGAGGGGTTGCAAAAGACCATCAGAAAACACAGTATTTTCTGTTGGCCATGGGGGAGTTCTGTGTGGGAAGTTTGGCCATTCTATCATTGGTAGGGTTCAAGAGGCTCTTTGATTGTAGGTGAACTATAAATCTCTGCAACTACAACTTCCAAATGTCAAGGTCTATCCCCCCCACCCCCAACTCGACTAGTATTCATATTTGGGCATAATGAGTAATTGTGCCAAGTTTGGTCTAAATCCATCATGGTTTGAGTCCACAGTGCTCTTTGGATGTAGGTGAACTACAACTCCAAAACTCAAGGTCAATGCCCACTAAACACTTCCGGTATTTTCTGTTGGTCATGGGAGTTCTATGTGACAAGGTTGGTTAAATTCCACCATTGGTGGAGTTCAGAATGCTTTTGATTGTATGTGAACTATAAATCCCAGCAACTATGACTCCCAAATGACAAAATCAATCCCCCACCCCCAACTCCACCAGCATTCAAATTTGGGCATATTGGGTATTTGTGCCAAATTTGGTCCAGTGAATGAAAATACATCCTGCATATCATATATTTACATTACAATTCATAACTATAGTAAAATTACAGTTATGAAGTCGCAACAAAAACAATTTTATTGTTGGGGGTCACCCCAACATGAAGAACTGGATTAAGGGGTTGCAGCATTGGGAAGGTTGAGAACCACTGCTCTAGTGTTCCTTTCACTCAAATCACAGGGAAAGAACCACTGCTGCTAGCCCGATGCTATACTTTATTTAAAGGGACAGAATCACCATGACTGAGCAGGAAGAACACAGATTCAGCGTCTGGTGTATAGAATCAGTAAACATCCAATGTGCTAGAGAAAATATTGGAAATATGAGATCACCTCCCCAGAGATAACGGTAGCACTGATCTTGTTACAACTTCCTAGCATAGTTTTAGCATCTCTTCTAGTCCTTAAACGTTGCCTTCTCTTTCATCTATTTTGCTTCTGAAAAATTGTTTGTTTAAAAATTAAATACAATTTCCTCAATCTTGACAACGCATCACCCAAAGCAGTCAACCATATAGAATGATCTACCACACAGGTTACAAGCTAAAGACCACGATCGGATTAGGAATTGTAGGATAGTTGTCATTGTTATTTGTCATCCATTGCCCTTGTTTTATGGCAACCCTATAAAAAAAGAGACTTCTGTGATCCCTGGTCCACACAATAGCCCTATTCAGGACTCCAGGTTCTTGGTTGAATCCACCTATCTATAATGATACAGATAGGCAGAGATTCACATTTTCAGATGTAAGTAGAGCAAGCAGTTTCTCGGGGCGGTTTACATAAAATCAATGTATAAAACAGCAACAATTCAATTTAAGAACAGCAACAATATAAAACAGAGCATAAAATAACAGTTTATATAGGACTCAAGAATTTGACGTCTTCCTCAGGAGCCATTTAGGTTAAAAGCCTGCCTAAAAAGGGACGTTTTACAGGCTCTCCGAAATGGGGCCAATTCCTTAATGGCACGGACTTTGTCTGGCATTGAATTCCATAGCGATGCCGCTGCTACAGAAAAGGCTCTTGATCTGGTTGTGGACAACCGGCAGAAATGAATGGCTGGAACTACTAAGAGATTTTGCTCTTCCGAGCGTAGTGATCTCGGGGGAACATATGGGGTAAGGTGGTCCCTCAGATACACTGACCCTAGACCATACAAGGCCTTAAAGGTCAACACCAACACCTTGAAAACAATCCGGTACTCTATTGGTAGCCAGTGCAATTGCTGCAAAATAGGTGTAATGTGCTCTCGTGCTGATGCTCCCACCAGCAATCGAGCAGCAGCGTTTTGCACTAGCTTGAGTTTCTGGATTGATGACAAAGGAAGGCCAATGTAGAGGGCATTACAGTAGTCCAGTCTCGAGATGACCGTTGCCTGGATCACTGTGGCCAGGTCGCTCCTGGGTAGATAGGGAGCCAGCTGTCTAGCCTGGCGTAGATGGAAAAACGCAGTCCTGAATACCGTGGAGATTTGCGTCTCCATTGATAGCAGTGGGTCTAATTGGACCCCCAGGCTTCTTACTGAAGCCGACGGGCTTAAGAGCTCGCTGTCCAGGGTAGGCAGTTGGCATCCATCCAACCCAGGGTGACCCAGCCATAGGATCTCAGTCTTCGATGACTTTAGGATGACTTCTATAAAGTAGGGAAGATCCACTAGGGCAGTGGTTTCCATTTCGGTTACAACATGGTTGTACTTTCTCAGTTAAGGATAATGATGACACCATTAATCTATTTCCCCCTTTTCTTTAGCTCACATTTAAGAATGGGGTTGCGATGCAGTAACCACAGAGTATCAAAACAATTTTTAGAGAATGGGAATACATTGCCATGGATGCTTAATATTGTCATCATTTCCTGATTCTCCTCTGCAAACCTTCCTTCCAGCAGCCTCACTCCCATTGGGTTCCAATGAATACTCTTAGAACTACAGATTTAGCAACCCAATGAAATAAATAAATACAATTCAATGAGTTTCAGACTGAGGTCCTTTTCATAATTGCTCCCCTGTCTCATATTCAGCTTCAAGGGCATTATTCCTATTTTCCTACATGGAAAACAGAAACTTATTCTATGTACTGTTGAAGACTTTCAGGGCTGGAATCACTGGGTTGTTGTAGGTTTTTCGGGCTCTACGACCATGTTCTAGAAGCAATCTCTCCTGACGTTTCGCCTGCATCTATGGCAGGCATCCTCAGAGGTTTTGAGGTTCTCACAACCTCTGAGGATGCCTGCCATAGATGCAGGCAAAATGTCAGGAGAGTATGCTTCTAGAACATGGCCATATAGCTAAAAAACAACAACAACAACAACAACCCAGAAAACTTATTCTACTGTGTTTGTTGAAATAGAAACATCTGAACTCCTTCAAGCACTTCTGAATTGATAATCGAATCCAATAATCAGTTGTTGACCAACAAGGATTTTCTGCATGTCTTTTCTTGGCTATCTTTGCAACAGAATGCATGAGACTCAGGCATCTAGCCGGGGGGGCTTGGGGGCCTGGGGGCTTCAGCCCCCCTGAAATTCTTAGGATGGTCCACGAAAAGGCCTTACTGATACATTATTTAAACTGTTATATGTATTCATATCATGATCTGATCACCATGATCAATATATACCATATGCACGGGGGTATTGGGATAAGGATACAAAATGTTTGCTAGGGTAGACCCTCTCTCACTCAGACTCAGCCCTCCCCCCCAAATCAAATTCAGCCCCTCCTGAATCAAAATCCTGGCTACGGCCCTGATGAGACTTAAAACTTATCTTAATAGACAACAACACTTAGAAGAACTGGAACTTTTTTTTGTTACTAAAGCTCTTTGAGAGAGCAGATGGAATAAGAAAGGGGAGATTATTTCCATTATTTTCCCAGAGACTTGAAACTCCAAAGTTGCTACATTTTTCTCTTCTTCTACCTATATTGGTCAAAACCCCTTCCTGACTTTGAGGTTGGGGTAGGAGGCATGTAAGGGGGGCTCTAATGCTCAGAAAAGGCCTTACTGGTACATTATTTAAACTGTTATGTTTATTCATATCATGATCTGATCACCATGCTCATTATATCCCACATTCATGGGGTTATTGGGATAACAATACAAAAGGTTTGCTAGGCCCTCTTCCAAGTCTCAGCCCCGAACCAAACTCAGCCCCGAATCAAAATCTGGCCCTGAGGAGATACATGATGCTCAGAAAAGCTTTCCTAATTTCAAAGAACATCAAACCGCATATGGCATGGGACGTATACATTCAATGCATTTCAATCTGCTATTGGGGAGTCGATTCTGGAGAGAAAACATAGGGGAGAAATAACTGAACCAAGCTTTCTGTTCTTTCAGTTTCTAAATAATCACTTTAAAAAAAGTTCAATATCATACAGGGCAGACCGGCTCCTTCCATTGTCCCTTTGCAAAGTGTCCCTGTTTGTCTGCCACCCCAAGGTCAAACCGCAAACATGGATTTGCTTGCTAACAGCAGTGTGCTGCAGTTGGCAATGCCCCTTTCAGAGAGAGCTCTCTTACCTACCTACATACATCACCCCTTCCTTGGTCTTCTCTGCAGCTTCAGTCACCCCTTGCTTGGTCTTTTCTGCAGCAGCCACCACACCCTCTTTGGCGATGGAAAAACCTTTCTTAAAGACATCCATGGTGACTTTGCTCTTGGGTACCTGCAGGGAAGTTCTCTGTGGAAAGCAAGCGCAAGAGAGAGATGCTGCTGGCTGGTTCGGCAATGCAGAGTCCTTCCAAGCTCACTTTTTCTCACCGTAGTCTCCCTGGCTCTGATTCCTCTGCCAGAGGCATGCAGTGGGCTGCTCCCCCTCCTTGCCAGCTCTTATCGATGAGCTGGGTTGCAGCTGAGCCAATGTCTGCCAGGGGCCGAGGCTGAAATATTAATGATATGGATTCGCCTGGTAAGGTTTTAGAGAAAAGCAGAAGGGATGGGAAGGGAGGGGGATGCCTAGGTAAGTGAGAGGCTTTTTGGAAAACATCCAGATCATAGCCTTTGAAAGAACTGCTGCAATGCTTCCTCAAGGACACTCAGCAGGGATGTTTGCAGTAGAACAAGGAGATACTAGTAGACCTGCTTCAAAAAACTAAAACAAACATTTCACAAACCATGGGGTGGAAGCAAACAGGAATGACAAAAAGTACCCAGAACACAGCAAATATTTTCATCATTCGGTTCAATCGTAATTTCAATCAGTGCTTTTGTAATGCTAATGTATTACATATAATAAAAGTCAGTGTTTGCAGGCAGTGGGCGGGTGGGCCGAGCGACGGGAGGAATATGTGCCAGCGTTTCGATTGGCTGCTACTCCGGGATTATTTGCATAAATGGCTCTGACTGGCCAGCCTCAGAACTCCAACCCTCTAAGGCACCAGGCAGAGGAGATTGGTTGCCACTGAGGGAAAATTTGCATAACGGACTCTGCATGGCCAACATTCCAACATCCAAAATCTCAAAGGTGCCAGAGAGTGCACTTTTAAGAGCTCAGTGGCCCACACCAATGACGGATCAGGACCACACTTGCCACACAGAGGCCCAATGCAATACCAAGCTTGACACACAGTGCCCCTATGACCCACACTACATTCTACTGCCGTATGGAGAAGAGTGGGACTTGAGGTACCTCCATGGATTATGGGATTTGTAGTACTTTCAAAGCCTTCATTTCCCACAGAACACTGCAGCCCTGAACAAAGACCTAAAAAGACTACACTTGGCACCCTGTGCCCCCATGACTCAGTCTCCATCCTTCTACAGTTTACAGGAGGGTGGACCATGGATGATGGGACTTGAAGTACCAAAGACCAACCTTGGCACACAATGCCTTTCTCAAATAACCCGGGCAACGCCGGGTCCCCAAGCTAGTATGGGTAATAATGACAACTTGGAGGACCAATATAACACAATGGGTGTGGTCACTGTAGATCCAAGAAAAATATCTGAACACAGAGTATTCCAAAGTATTATTGTATTGAATAATTACTCCGATAGAGTATCAGGCAAATTAAATATATAAACCCAAGTCGGGTGCCAAAACAAACTCAATCCCACAGCTGGAGTAATACACATTAAAGGCAACGTAAATCAAAGGTAGGTTCACCAGTTCGCAAATGGGAAAAGAGGTCGGAGTAACGCCGCTGTAGGTATTATATTCCACCCCGATGGGTATTTATAATCCCACCCCGATGGGTGTTTGTAATCCAGTAAGGATATATTTTTTATTATTTATTTATTATTGAGGCTTCTATGCCGCTGACTCCCGGGGGCTCGCGGCGGCTCACAAGAGCCAGGGGCATAAAAACAAAGATTAAAAACATAAAACAATTGAACAATTAGAGCAATAGCAGAACAGGCAATAAAACAAATGGAGCAGCAACAGGAGCCACAACACAGTACCCAGAGCACGTGGGCCTACTCTCCGAAGGCCTGCCTATACAGATGGGTTTTGCAGGCCCGCCTGAATGGGAGTAAATCCCTCAGGGCTCTGGTTTCGGCCAGGAGGGCGTTCCACAGCATGGGGGCTATGACGGAGAACACCCTCCGGCGGGTAGATGTCAGGTGTGCCGACTTTGCTGATGGTATTTCCAGGAAGTTGGCATCCTCAGACCGTAGTGATCTCGATGGGCAATAGGGAGTGAGGCGGTCCCTCAGATACGCTGGCCCCAGGCCGTACAGAGCCTTGAAGGTAAGAACCAACACTTTGAAGGCGATCCGGTGCTCAATAGGCAGCCAGTGCAGATCCTGCAAGACGGGTGTTATACGGCAACCTGCTGGCGTGCCAGACAGGAGCCGGGCGGCAGTGTTCTGCACCAGCTTGAGCTTCCGGATCGACGACAGAGGAAGGCCAACGTAGAGCGCGTTACAGTAATCTAGCCTTGAGATGACCGTGGCTTGGATCACCGTGGCCAGGTCGTTCCGGGAGAGGTAGGGGGCCAGCCTCCTTGCCTGGCGGAGATGGAAAAAAGCAGCCTTGCTGACAGCAGAGACCTGGGCCTCCATGGTCAGCTGGGAGTCCAGGTGGACCCCCAGGCTCTTCACAGACGGCGCTGGGCACAGCGCCGCACCGTCCAGGGTCGGAAGCCGGGCACCCACCCCGCCCGGGCGACCCAGCCACAAGATCTCCGTCTTCGCCGGATTCACCCTCAACCTACTGGCTCGCAGCCATCCAGTAACGGCTTTGAGGCAGTGCTGGAAATTATCGGGGATGGGCTCCGGCCTGCCCTCCATCCTCAGAATGAGCTGGGTGTCGTCAGCGTACTGGTGACAAACCAGCCCATAACTCCGCACCAGCTGTGCAAGCGGCTGCATGTAGATGTTAAATAACAGAGGGGAGAGGATGGCCCCCTGAGGAACTCTGCAAACTAATGGGGAGCCCTCGGAGACCACCTCGCCCCTCCTCACACTCTGAGACCGCTGGTGGAGGAAGGAGGTCAGCCATTTAAGGGCAGTCCCCCTCACTCCAGCCATGGCCAGGCGGTGGATCAATAGATTGTGGTCGACCGTGTCAAACGCTGCCGTGAGGTCCAATAACACAAGCAGCGCAGACCCGCCTTGGTCGAGCTGGCAGCGGAGTTGGTCTGTGATGGAGACCAGGACCGTCTCCGTCCCGTGCCCCGAACGGAAGCCGGACTGGAAGGGGTCTAGCCACGTTGCATCATCTAAGAAGGACTGCAATTGCTCCATTACTGCCCTCTCAACTACCTTGCCCAAGTACGAAAGATTCGACACTGGGAGGTAGTTGGAGGGAACCGCAGGGTCCAATGACGGTTTCTTCAGTAATGGAGCTACCACCACCTCTTTCAAGCACTCTGGAAAGACTCCTTGCTCAAGGGAGCTGTTTATGATATTCAACAGAGGCCCACGTAGCCCCTCCAGGCAAGATCTAACAAGCCGGGAGGGGCACGGGTCGAGGGAGCAGGTGGTGGGACGGGCTGCAGCCACTATCTTATCAACAGCATCTGCGTCCAGTGGCCGAAACCGGTCGAGGGTGGGCCCGGCGGAGGGCCATGGAGTCTCGAGCTCCGTGGCCCGTAAACTCGCCGTAAACCACGATTGCGAGCCTGATTTACGTTGCCTTTAATGTGTACTACTCCAGCTGTGGGATTGAGTTTGTTTTGGCACCCGACTTGGGTTTATATATTTAATTTGCCTGATACTCTATCGGAGTAATTATTCAATACAATAATACTTTGGAATACTCTGTGTTCAGATATTTTTCTTGGAACTTGGAGGACCACACAGGACCACATCTATTATGAAAGCTTTCCCGTCCGCACGGAAAAATCTAAGGTTGGATTTTACTATACGAGACATGCAAACTGGCATTGAAGCTGGACTGTGTGCATCTCACTGCTGATCCGCTGCTTCCCTACAATGAATCCCCCACTGCTAATCACTGATAGGCAAATCCCGCCAATAGCTAGCAATCCTACAACACTCCCATCCTACAACACTCCCGTTGTGTGGTAGGATCCTTCGCATGGCAGCAGTGAAGTGATACAGAGATTCTCCTCCTCTCCCCTCACTATTGCTAAACTATCTTTTTTGTGTTTCTTTAATAGTCACGGTTATATTTGCTTAAAAGTTAAAATAAAAAATGACAAAGCAGTGGAAATGTGGGGAGATGGGGTTTACAAGGACATGCAGAAGTATGATCGTGGGATCACAGATAGGTGACTCATCGCAGTTGTATGAATTAAGAAAGATGCAATATTGAAATTGCTCATCTCAATAGGTATCTTCTGTCTAAGATAACGCAGCTGCTATTGAATAGTGGCGTCACGTGATAAAGTCCATTGTTTTCTTCAAATGTCAAGCTGCATCTCAAGCTGCATCTCAGCTAATTGCAACATTCACAGTTGCTTTAAACAGATAAGGGTTCTTTCTCTCATCCTGGATATTCCACAGGTATATATCTATACTCCACTTGCTTCACTGACAACAAAACCTCTGAAGATGTCAGTCACAGATTCAGACAAAACGTTAGAAAAAATGCTGCTGGAGCATGGTGTTGCACCTCAGATCGTGGCAGTCCCCCCCTAGATCACACACACCAAGCAGATGCTATAAATGTATCTTTATTTAGAATAAGAAATAGTCCAAAGGTAGATAGATGCAAGGCAATTCAAATCCAAGGCAAAAGGCAACTCAGAATAGTTCCAAAACGGTGGTAGTGAAAGCAGGCATAAATCCCATGAAAAACAAAGTTGAGTTGCAAAAGCAAAGCAAACCGCTCCTGCATTCGACAAGAACTTGAAACCCAGAACCCTTCCAAGTCCTTCCAAGCTGAACGTAGCTTCAGGTCTGACTAGAATGACCTGAGGACAATCTAATAAAGAGAACTAACTTCTATGTGACCAACGCACCCCCTTCCTCAAACTCCAATATTTCCTGGAGGATCTGATGCTAGCCCCCCTGTCAAATTCCTGCTCATTAGCGGCCCCAGGTGCAGCGCTTTCATGCTGGAAAACTCGGTCCTCCCTATCCTCGGAATGCTCGCCTGGCAAGGGAGCGGAGAAGTTCTCGTGAGAATCAAGGTCGCTGGGCCTCTCACTGTCCAATTCAGAACTAACTTCCATGGAGTCATCATTATCCCCATCTTCAGGCCCATACCCATGTAACCATCCATCATCCCAGGCTAATTCTTCATCTGCAGACCCGTACCCATCTGGCCACCCTTCATCCCTGATCTGACCCAGGTCAGCTGGAACCCCCGATGTCTGTCTGTGGCCACTAGGCTGGAACACCACACATGGCCATACAGCCTGAAAACCTCACAGCAACCCACTCAAGCAGCATCTTCTGTCAGGAAGGTCTTCCTAACGTTAGTTAGATTCTGTCTTCTTGCTGTTTGAGTCTCCCCCACCCCCATGGCCCTCTCCTCACATGAATTCATCTAGCTTCCCTTTAAAGCCATCCAGGTTGGAATCCAGAGTAACAACACCTTTGACAACAAAGTCTATATAGCTTGACTATATATTGTGTGAAGACTACCAATTTGAGATTCCTTTGAAAACTCTCCAATTAAGATTTCCACAAAGGCCACCGAGATCTGGAGTTCTTAATGCCAAACTTTATCTCACAGAAGTGATAAAGTGCTATTACAGCAGAATAAAAATGCCTCTGGATGGAGCTTTTTGCACAATATCTTGTCTCTTCTGTAGTTGCTTTATGTTTGAATTGTTTCTTTTTATTGATGGGGGGAAAACAGTAAATGAATCACTGTTCTCCTGTCGCTCTTCTTTGTGAGTAATGTCCTTTAACTGCAGTCCCAATATTGTAAAGCGGAAGAAGGTCTTGTGAGAAAAAAATCACATTCTGCTTTTGGTAACAAAACTGAACTCATTAACAACCTCATCAGATTGGCTGCTGGAATTGCCATGCATTGGGGAACCCATCACCCCATGGCCCACATCACCCAACTCACCCATCGCCCCATCCCACAGGGGGAAGAGTTGGTCACCCAGCTCCTCCCTCCCATTAACTTCTATTGAACACAGGAAGCCTTCCGTGTTGCTGCCATGGTGGCTTACACCACTTTGCCTATACTTTTCTGACAGAGCCCCACTGGATGTTGCTCTACGTTGTGGGATGGGAGTTGGTGGGCTCTGTCATAAAAGTATAAGCGAACCAGCACATGCTGCTGAAAAGTACTTCACGTGATAAGGTTGTTTGAGACCTCAGCCACATTATCAGTAAAATAATAAAATAATCCATACTTGCCTATATTCTATTGCTGTAGGAACTCATGACATACGACTGTTTTAACAGTGAGAGTATTTCTTTTATTTATTTATTTATTTATTTGTTTGTTTATTTACTCGATTTTGTATACCACTTCTCCCTGCAGGCTCAGGGCGGTTTACACAACAAGATAAAACACACATAAAAGCACATAAAAATACATAAAATGTATATAAAACATTTGATCAATAAGGACATGATCATGGTATCCGGAGAACTTAATTGAAGGCAAGCTTAAACAGAGTTGTTTTACATGCCCTCCGGAAAGGAACCAACTCTGTGATGGCACGAGCATCGTCCGGCAATGTATTCCATAGTGCCGGGGCCACTGCGGAGAAGGCTCGTTGTCTTGTCGCAGAGAGATGACAGGAGCGGACTGATGGAACTGTCAGGAGGTTTTGTTCTTCTGAGTGTAGTGATCTCGGGGGAACGTACGGGGTGAGGCAGTCCCTCAGGTACACTGGCCCTAGACCATACAAGGCCTTAAAGGTCATAACCAGCACCTTGAAAACAATTCGGTACTCAACTGGTAGCCAGTGCAATTGCTGCAAGATGAGAGTGATATGCTCTCTTACTGGTGCTCCCACCAGTAATCGAGTGGCAGCATTTTGCACCAGCTTGAGTTTCCGGATTGTCGACAAGGGAAGGCCAATGTAGAGGGCGTTACAGTAATCTAGCCTTGAGATGACCATCACCTGGATTACCATGGCCAGGTCATCCCTGGATAGGTAAGGAGCCAGTCGCCTAGCCCAGTGTTTCCCAACCTTTTTTGAGCCGCGGCACACTTTTGACATTAAAAAAATCCGGAGGCACACCACCAGCAAAATGACACAAAATGACACTCTAACACAGTTAAGAATGGTTGGGGGTTGGTGGCCTGCTGGGAGCAGCTGCTGGGAGTGCTGAAGCCAGGGAGGGGTGGAGCCAGGCTGCACCATGCCCCGCCCCCTACCCCCGGCTTCACCTCTCCTCGCAGCTGCTCCAGCTAGAGGGCAGTGCCAAGCCAGCGGTGGCAGAGCCAGCACAATGCTGGCTTGGCACTGTCCCCTCAAGGCTGGAGGCAGCTGGGGGTGCCGAAGCTGGGGGAGGGGAAGAGCCAGGCCGCGCCATGTCGCCCCTCCCCAGCTTCAGCTCACCTACAGGCCGCGCCATGCCCCGCTCCCTCCCCAGCTTCAGCTCTCTTACAGAGGAGGAGCATGTCGGTGAGCAGAGAGATGACAGTGGGCGGGGCTGATGGAACTGTCAGGAGGTTTTGTTCTAGTGTGCCACGGCACACTGGTTGAGAAAGACTGGCCTAGCCTGTCGAAGATGGAAAAATGCTATTCTGCTAACCGTGGAGATCTGGGTCTCCATGGATAGCAGTGGGTCCAACTGGACCTCCAGACTTTTTACCAAGGGTGATGGGCTTAGTTGCTCGCCATCCAGGGTAGGCACCCGGCACTCACCCATACCAGGGCGACCCAACCACAGGATCTCCGTCTTTGATGGATTCACCTTCAGCCGGCTGGAACACAGCCATCCAGTCACAGCTTCAAGGCATTGATGGAAACAATCGGGTACGGTGTCCGGCCGGCCATCCATTCTCAGCACCAGCTGGTTGTCATCAGCGTACTGATAACACTCCAGACCAAAATCACGAACCAACTGGGCCAGCGGACGCATATAGATGTTGAACAATAAGGGGGAAAGGATAGCTCCCTGGGGGACCCCACAATTTAATGGGTGTCTCCCAGAGGCCACCTCCCCCCCTCTCCACACGTTGTCCTTGATCTTGGAGGAAGGAGGTCACCCATTTAAGGGCAGTCCCCCTAACTCCCGTCACGGCTAAACGGTGGGTCAATAATACGTGATCTACAGTGTCAAACGCTGCTGTGAGATCTAACAGCACAAGCAGGGCTGACCCGCCATGGTCCAGCTGGCAGCAAAGTTGGTCTGTAATGGCGACAAGCATGGTCTCCGTCCCATGCCCAATACGGAAGCTGGACTGGAAGGGATCAAGTCCAACTGTGTCGTCTAATAACCGTTGCAGCTGATCCACTACTGCCCTCTCAATCACTTTTCCCAAGAACGGCAAGTTGGAAACTGGACCGTAATTGGAGGGAACCGAAGGGTCTAAATTCGGTTTTTTCAGTAGTGGTCTTACCATAGCCTCTTTCAAACCTCCAGGGAACACTCCTTGCTCAAGGGAGCTATTGATGATCTTTTAGGTTTGAATGCAAAATTTTAAAGATTAACTTTTTGCTTTCCAGTTTCTATGAAAGAAAAAACATTTTTGTTATGTGTCTATCTAGATTGGGGTGGCATTTAGGGTAGGGCAGATAGTTGGGTGGCAGGCAGCAAGCATCACCATTTAAAAAATAATGTCAGAGCTACTTGTTAGGATTTAACATTAACCTTGCATTTAATATTTTATTAATAAAGAGTATTGTGACTGGCACCAAATCCCCAGCATAGACCAATCAGAACCCATTGCCAAGTTTGTAGGCATGCAGCCATGTGGCCAATTGTGAAGTGGCAGCCCAACTGACTCCTCGTCATTGATCTCATGGCTGGGTTCAAATGGAGGAGATGTGGTTCTCAGACGAAGGAGAACAAAACAAACAAAAAAGCAGTGCTAGGACAGAAAGGTAGTAGCAGTGACCCAGATGAAAAAGACACATTTTTCTCCTTCTTGTCAGAGCTGCCACCTGCTCCACAGCTGAGCCCAACCATGAGATCAATTGTGAGGAGGTAGATCAGACCCTCACTATTGGGAAAAAAAGGCCAAAATGCTTCTTTTTCTTCAGGGTTGCAGCAACTGCCTTCCCAGCCATGCAACCATCTGGCAGAGTCCTACTTGCGAACTTGCTGTTGGCTCCAAGGAGAGGGACAATTGTGATGTCAATATAAATTTGAGTAGAGGAAATGTGTATCAATATAATTTCAGATGGGTAGATTATGAGTAAGTGTGGCACCAACAGGGTTAATTTGGGACAAATTTTGTGCAGATTACTCTGAATTACAGCTGAATTATTTGCAGGTGTAAACCTTGACAACACTAGAGAAGCTTTCCCTGATTTATTTAAGCCTGATGTTTGAAAGAACAGTTACAATATATCTTATTTTATGTAGGTCCTGCCCTGATTTATTCTGCTTTTGTGGTCCTGAGTGGACTCAAAAACACAGGGAAACATGCTGATTTTTGTGCTGTCCGCCGCTCCCAGCACCAATCACTTGGACAGCTAAGAGCTGGGAACATGCTTTGGCTTGATGCTTGTCATCTTCGGATCCTCATGCCTACTTTGCAGGTAAACACTGTAAGAAGTAGGTCTTTCCCTTTATCTTGAGTCTTCCTGAGCTATTGCTCCAAAGAATGCTTGATTTTTATTTATTTATTTATTTATTTATTTATTTATTTATAGTATTTATATTCTGCCCTTCTCACCCTGCAGGGGAGTCAGGGCGGATTACAATGTGCATATACTTGGCAAGCATTCAATGCCATAGACAAACAACATATATATAGACACACAGAAGCTATTTAACATTCCAGCTTTTGATAAGGGTATTCTGGCCACCAGGGAAGCTCTCACTTCACCATCCATTTGCGACACTGATGAAGAACTTCCTCATTCTTTGCATGCTTGCTGGAGATTTTTATTGCATCGTAAATTAGTTACATTAGCCTCCCCGCATACGCGGTACCTAAATTTCCTACTTGACAGATGCAACTGTCTTTTGGGCTGCAAAGGTCAACAGCAAGCTACACAAATTGGTCAGAAGCTCACTTCGGCCTGGGCTGGCCTTTTGGTCAGTAGTGATCTTAATGCAGCTGACTCCCAGCCAGCTGCGCCACAGTCCCGGTGCTATAGATTTGAAGCTCAAGGCTGAAAGACATAATAAGAAGTAGATGCCCTTTTAGATAATACTAGCTGTACCCGGCACGCGTTGCTGTGCCTTATGTTGGTGATGTGAGAATGTCAGGGTATGTATGTTGTGGTAGTGATGTGAGTATGTTTGTTGTGTGTATATGTATTTGTGTTTATGTGTGTTTATAGTTGTATGTGTGTTTGGTTTTTTTGGGGTTTGTGTGTATGTGTGTGTGCTGGTATTGGTTTGTGGTTATTTGTGTGTGTTTATATGTGTGTGTGTGTGTGTGTGTATGTGTGTTTTTATAGTTCTTGGTATGTGTGTTTTTTTGTGTGTAGTTTTCTGTGGGTGTTTTGTGTTTGAGTACGTGTATATATATGTGTGTGTTTGTATATGTATTTGTATGTATGTGTATATATGGTGAGGTGGTGATATGTGTGTGTATATATGTGTATATATTAGTGTGGATGTGTGTTTAGGTGTGTAGATATATGTGTTTGTATGTGGTTGTGTTTTTGTATGTGTTTTTATGTTGGTGTTTATATGTTGTTTTGTATGTATGAGTGTGTTTGCGTGTGTATATGTGTGTATGTTTGTGTATGTATTGTGTGCCGGGGGGGCGGCGTTGGGGACCTTCCGTTAGGAGGATGGCTGTTGTCCTGTGTCTCTTCCTGCGGTGTCCTCCTTCGGGAGTGGCAGGGAGCTGGTGTGCCACCGCCTCAGCGCTCTTCCTCGCCACTGTCACCTCCTTGGCTTCCTCCGCTGCCTTCCTCATGTTCGTGGGCTCGGGTTGCGTGGGTTGGGTCCGGGAACGTTTGGGAGGCTGGGAGATGGAGGAGGAGTCGGGTCAAGGCATGGGACTATCCAGAAAGCTCCGCCCCTGCTTTCCAGGGAGCATCGCAGAGCTTTCTGGGAGGTGTAGTGCCATGGCGTTTCCCGCCTCCTCCTCCGTCTCACAGGCTTGTAAACGTTCCCGGACCGAAACCACGCGTCCCGGGTCCACGAACAGGAGGAAGTCAAGGAGGAAGTCAAGGAGGAAGTCAAGGAGGAAGGCAAGGAGGCGACAGTGGCGAGGAAGAGCAGTGAGGCGGCGCCCCGGGTCCCTGCCACTCCCGGAAGAGGAGATCGCTGGGAGAGGCATCGCAGAGCAGGCGTCCTCCGCCGCATGGAGCCGGGTGGCGCGGGCGCTGCCTTGGGCTCCTTGGGCTTCTGGCCCTCTCCTCCTCCGCTTCCAGGCCTGTCCCTAACCTCCGGAGGGCATTCAGGCGGGGAGGAGGTTCCGCTCTCCCAGTGGAGAGCAGGTGAATGCGCTGTGCTGGGGATTGGGCGAAGGCGCGGGCGCCGCCGGATCCTCCTCCCATAGGTTTGAATGGGCAATTTTGGGGGGTCGCGTTTAGGGGTCTGCGGAAGTTGTAAGGGTGGGGGTTTGTGCCTAGTTGGTACCTCATGGCCTGGTGAAACGTGTGTTGTGGGTTTTGTGGTTGTGGGGGTTATGGTGTGGCCGTGCATAATCGTCAACCCACGACCACTCGATTTTTATATATATAGATGTTTGTAAGATACATGGCAGAAGCTGTGACACTGCAGATGTGGGAATTATTTTCTTCATTTATTTCCTTTCTTCATTTATTTATTTCCTTTCTTCATTCATTCATTCATTCATTCATTCATTTATTTCCTTCCTTCCTTCCTTCCTTCCTTCCTTCCTTCCTTCCTTCCTTCCTTCCTTCCTTCCTTCCTTCCAGGGAGTTCAAGAGGGTATATTAAGGTCACCTGCATACATGTAAGCCAAGGTGTGGAAAATCTTGAATGATGTCAGTCTTTATTATCTACTTTAAAGGCATATAAGCCATCCATTATCATTATTTTTGTTTCTTTAAAGTTTACCTGTAAACCTACTTTTACCGTCATTCCAAGTATTTCCTGCTAGTCCTATGGTGTCATCTGCATATCTTAAATTGTTGCTGTTCCTTCCTCTACTTTTCACGACTCCTGCCTCTAATACTAATCCTGCTTTAATTATGATGTGTTCAAATTTCAAGTTAAACAGAGAAGGTGATAAAATGAAGCCTTGCCAAATGAAAACTATTCCATTTCTCCATATTCTGTGCTGGTGGGAGCCTCTTGTCCTGTGTACAGGTTATGCATCCGGACAATCGTCATCATCAATTTAATATTTGTTAATCGCCCTCCATCCAGGATGCTCTGGGCGATTTACATAAAAGCAAAGTTAAAACAGGATGAAATATTACATAGACTAAATATAAAAATTAAAATTACAAATCAAACACTCTACTGAATAGCCAGGTCTTAAGTACTTGGGTAAAAGGCCACAGGTCACGCATAGCATACAGTGGTAATGAGTTCCATAAGGCTGGGGCAGAGATAGAAAAAGCCCTATGCCTCGTGCTCACAAGACATACTTCTTTGGGACCTGGTATATAGAGCAAGTTATGTTGAGAGGGTCGAAGCGACCACTGATGGCCATATGGTGAGAGGTGGACTCTGAGATACATCAATTGTTATGTATCTCAACAATCAATTGTTATGACACACACATTTCTTTAAGAGTGAGCCATAGTTTTCATGATCTATTCAATCAAAAGTCTTACTATAGTTTATAAAGCACAAAGTGATGTTCATCTGACATACTTCGTTGTTGTTCCTACTGTTGTTCAAAACTGTTAGGAGATCTTGTCTGATTTTATTGATTCAAGAAGTTTTCCCCATCAGTACGGATAGCCAATGTTGCATGGCAAATATTGCTGGTGACCATCCTGCCATCCTTCTGGTGATGAGCATCTTTGTAGTTAGCTTGACTGGACCTCAGATGGCAGACACACAGATTACTAGTAGAGTGCAACCTGTTATAATAGGATGCCACAGAGGGTATCATGCCACAGAGATGCTCCCCCCCGGTTACATCACCTCCCTTCAAATCTAGTACAACAAACATCTCTATAATTGAGAGTAACCTTCTGGTAAATGAGTTTACATCTTCACTGTGCTTCTTAGAGCAGACCAAGAATGAAAGTAATGGGTAGACGCTCCGATCACATCTCTGAAGCTGTCCCGTCATGTCTGTGAGGCAGCAGTTTGGGCAACTAAGGACCTCTCTG
Organism: Anolis apletophallus; assembly: GCA_030556195.1. Lineage (NCBI taxonomy): Eukaryota > Metazoa > Chordata > Lepidosauria > Squamata > Anolidae > Anolis > Anolis apletophallus. Next base: position 147,979,066 of record JARBWK010000004.1, read on the forward strand.
TTGATACATGCCTACTGGTCCAGGAGCTACCATTAAAATGTCCGTAGAAGGCTGCCTTAGAGAAATACTTGGCTTTTCTTCGCGAACAAAGATTCAGGAAGGACTCTTCCCACATTTTCTACAAGTGCGTTGATGATTCGGAGGTTGGATATGTCCAAGCCTGTGCAATGGGCCTTTCTGGTGGAGTGCAGCGTGCACAGAACTGGCCTCACCCTTTAAACCAAAGGTTCATCTGCCGGGGCCCAGCAGGCTTAGGACGGTGGCAGCGAGGTCCTCAGGTCGTACAGTAGGTTTTGGTTCGAGTTTCCTTCTCTAGATGGTTGACCTTACAGTGATAAACGAGCACCATCTGCCCTGGTTTGAAGTCAGAGTTTTCCTTCTCCTCGGATGGTTGCCAAAAGGCTAGAGAGCCCATCCTGTCCTTTGACGCTCTTTGTCAGACCCTTTGGTTATGACTTGTCTGGCATGGGAGGCCCTACTGGTGGCTATTATGCCACCGCCAGCATAGCACACAACTTCATTAGGCTACACAAGCCTCTCCCCCACAACAAGGGGGTGCCAACGGAGAGGTTAGAGAAATACAGTGTTTAGCTATTGTGGTACCATCTACTGGGCTGCCAGATGAGTCAGAGGAGAACCTTTGTGTGTATATCCCATGGCAATTCTATGAATTTCATAAGATTTCTTAGGCAAGGATAACACAGAGGTGGTTTTGCCTGTTCCTTCCCCTGAAATCTAGCCTACAGCCTCCCATCCAAGTTCCAAGATCAATCCGATTAAATGCCTTTAGGGGTATTTCAGCCCTGGGGGGATTCTTTTGTCCATCATTTCCTTGAATCTGGAGTTGGCTTTGATCTGAACCCCATTTCGCACATATTTAATTTATTAGGTTTCTGTATCACATAAAAGTGAATGACTTCCCAGAACCAGAAAAGACTTGAAGTGACAGGACCACTATGAGGAACAATGCATCTCTTTTATTGTACTCCCTTAGATGCAAAATAAATATTCAGGTCTTGAAATTGTAGCGTTTCTGGCTGGAAGCTTTTAAAAATTGCACAAGCTGGAAATGCTAACAGAGGAGCGCTAACTGTGAAGGAAAAGATAATGTGCTGCAGTATCATGAAGAATAAGGGCCCATTAATCACTTGTGCAATAAACAGGCAAAAGGAGTTTTATTTACCGGGTAGCTGTGAAGTTAGTCATTTGCTGAATCCTGACAGAAATCCAAATGAAAAATGATACACAAGGATATACAGATATGCTTTTCTCCAGGTGAAAATGAACTGGGGACTGAGCTTCTTTCTGCATCTTTTATGAATAGGCTGAGGAGGATAACATACTAATGCATACATTAAGCCTCTGTTGTCTCATGTGCATACTGCTATCTTCATGCTACATACTAGGCATGGTTATGTCCAATTTAAATTTATTTGAAATCCGTTATTTTTCTTATTTAAAATTATTTCCTTACTTTATCGACCCTCAGGCCCTAACCCGGAAGTATAATTTCTTTACCGAACCCGGGGTCGCCATTTTTCTAAAGATCACAGGATATATTCACGTTTGAAAGTTGCAATAGTAGTACTGATTTATACTGTTTATACTGATGTTCCTTGACCATGCATGTCCCAGTTTTCATCTATGAAATGGAAAGTATGTGTGTGCAAGGAAGCCTGCCCTTTGTCTTCCCAAATGTCCTATTTTATAGAGTTTGCAGGGAAGTCCAGAAGCAAAGAGAAAAAGTAGAAAGTCTCAGTATTTGATTTCTTTGTGCTCATGAAAGCAACATGAAGTGTTTTAAATCCCAGGAGCCATTGCACTGAAAGTGCAAGACGGAGGATGGGTGAATAATATACACGCAACAGTGTCTGCATTAAAAGCAGATCAGAATGAACCAGCACTTTTAAAAGTGTTATATTTGTTCACTAAGAGTAGTGGAATAATTTACTCTAGTTTTTTCAATTTAAAATCCTTTTAAATTATTCAAATTCTGTGCAAAGAACATGTGATCATAAGGCAATTGTCTTCTCTTTACCTCCCTCTTTGCTTTATATTTTCTGACTGGTAGGTATGAGATTTTCCATCATTTTGCCTGCTGTACAGTTTTTTTTTTGAAATATATTTATTAGGGTTTTTCCATAAACAGTAAAAGTGGGGGAACAATTTCAGGTAAAGGACAGTAGGAGAGATAGAGAAAGGAGAGGCTGAGGGTACAGTTTTGAAGCAACTTGTGGATACCCAGAGCATAAGACTCACTACTCAAAACAATTGATTTCACATAATGTACTTCACTGGACCTGCATTTGAATTCTCCTTCGACAACAGGGACCAGAGAATATTCTGCACCTGAGTATGGTATGCTTTTTTTAAAAAAAACATTTATTAGAGTTTTTGATAAAAAAAGAAAGGGTATGGGATTTAGGGAGGGAAAGGCATGGGTAATTGGGGCGGAAGGTAATGATAGAGGGAGAAGGAAAAGAAATAGGTGACTCGAGTTAAGGATTGATAAGGGAACTTGGAAGGCAGGCATGTAGCCAGGGGGGGCTAAGGGGGCTTCAGCCCCCCCCCCCCGAAATTCTCAGGGTGGTCCGCGAAGGGCCTTACTGGTACATTATTTAAACTGTTATTGTTATTCATATCATGATCTGATCACCATGCTCATTATATCCCACATTAATGGGGTTATTGGGATAACAATACAAAAGGTTTGCTAGGTAGACCCTCTTCCACCCAGTCTCAGCCCCCCCCCCGAAACAAACTCAGCCCCCCCCCCGAAACAAAATCCTGGCTACGGCCCTGTTGGAAGGTAAATGAAGGGCTAGGGTGGTGGGATAAAATAGAAAGGGTAATTTCTTTGACTTCTATCTTCTTTTTTCGCTAGTTCATTATATTTACTGATTCAGTTTCTATTTAGTCATTAGCTCTTTAGTCACTTCTTTCTTTACATTTCTTCTTCTTCTTTATTTTCTCATTATTGTTACCATTCCTTATAAATCTTAGGGGTTCTGTCGGGTCTTCATATAGTCCTTAAATAATGTCCAATCTGTCCTTATTAACGCTTTTCCCTCTGAATCTTTCAGATAGAAGGTAAAGTGTGTCCATGTCCATTATTTCCCATACTTTATTCTCCCAGTCTTCTTTTGTTGGTATTTCTTTGCATTTCAATTTTTTTGCATAGACTATTCTTGCCGCTGTAGTCATATAGGTAAATAATTTGTCCATGTTCGTATTAAGTCATCTTCTGTTAGTCCTAATAGGAAATATTCTGGTTTTTATTCCATAGCAATATGTATACTTTGAATACTGTCCTGTATTGATTTCCAATACTTTTTCGCTCTCTGACAAGTCCACCACATATGAAAAAAAAGTTCCGGTTTGTGCTTCACATTTCCAACATTTGTTTTCTGTTTCTTTATACATTAGACCTAGCTTCTGTGGTGTTATGCACCATCTGAAGAACATCTTATACCAATTTTCTTTTAAATCCATTGCATATGTGGATTTTAATTTAACCTTCCACATTTGTTCCCATTCTCTCATCTTTATTGATCTTCCAATATTTCTAGCCCATTTGACCATACATTGTTTCAATAGCTCTGTCTCAGTAGACCATTCCAATAATTTGGAATATATTTTTGTTATTATTTTTCTTTCATTTGTTATTCGAGCCTTCCAGAAGCCTTCTTTTGCCACAAATCCTTTCTGTTCATCCTTTTTATAGTATTCTTTAATTTGTAAAAATTGAAGCCATGTTAAATTTTTATATATATCCTGTAGCTCTTCCTTTGATTTAAGCTGTCTTTTCCCTTCACTTTTCATTGTTATGTCTTCATACGTTGGCCATTCTTTCCATCCTAGCAATTTTCTCTGGTTAGCTTCTATGGGCGAAATCCATAGAGTATGTTATGCTAGCTTACAAGTCACTAGAACATTTCTATACCTTGCTACAGTTCTGCACGCCACACAACATCTTCTGACTGAGATGGCTGCCTCCCTCTGTCTAATGTTGGCACTATGTGTGTTGGATCAGAAAAGCATTACATGAGTACTATTTCTAAATTACTTTAAGGCAGACCTGCACAACATATAGCCCGTGGGCCACATGCAGCCCCCCAAAGGATTTTGGATGGCCTAAAGAGGCCATCTGTTTCTCCTCTTGCTCCGGTGCCCTTCTCCTCCTTCTTACTACCTTGTCACATGGCTGCCAAAAAAGGGGGAGGAATAGTGGCCCAAAGAAGTTTAACTTATTTTAATATTGGGTTCTTACTACTGCCCAGTTTCTGCATATCTTCCCTTAGTGGTGGTGTGTACACATACATTATTAACCAAAGATGGATTTGTTACATGCAAACATTCTTGCATGATGGGACCAGGCTTTAGCACAGCAGGTTAACCACCAGCTGCAATAAAATATTGCCAATTGAAAGGTTGACAGTTCACAGCCTGGGTCGGGGCGAGCTCCTGCCTACCTAGCAGATCAACAACAGCAATTGTGACTACATAAATAGGTACCACTTTAAAGCGGGGAGGTATTTAAGGCACCCATAAGGACATGCCAGAAAAATGTATGCGATTTGATCAAGGTGGAAGCTTATGAACAAAGCTGTTTGGCAGGCAAAACGGAGCAACAGCACCCTCCCATGGCCAGAACGGAGCACAGCCTCCAAGATACCAAAGATGAGAGAGCCTATATATCTCTGTACAATTGTCTGTCTTGTCATTATATAATTGGCATTGAATCCACTCTGTCTCCTTTGGGATGAGAAGGGCGGAATATAAATGCTGTACCTTTACTTACTTACTTATTTATTTATTTACAGTACATCCTACCCTTCTCACCTTGAAGGAGACCCAGTGTTGCATCCCAGACCAAGAACGTGCCCCCCTAGACCACACACACACAAGCGGCTCTAGAAACTACTTTTATTTAGAATAATATAGTCCAAAAAGGTAAAGGTAAGAAGCAAGAGCAAGTCCCAAGGTATAACTGCAAAGTACTCCAAAGCGGAGTGAATCTCAATGAAAGCAATCCAAAACGAAGGCAGGCTGCCCCGGCAGCCGAAACAGGAACTTAAAGTCTTAGGCAAACCGAAACAACGGTTGACAAGGCACTTGGAGCTCCAGGCAAAATCCGCCCAGCAATTACTTAATTCTTGGAGACTCGGTAAACAGAACCGTTCCGTCTAAATGTAGCTTCCAGTGTACTGGACTTTCCCCAGGGCCAGTCTTAAAAGCAAATCTATCTTCTAGGGATCCACTGAATTCCAGGTTTTACATTCCAATCTTTCCGCCTCGAACGGATGCTCACTCTTTGGTCAAAACTCCCTTCCTCATTAGTCGCACCAGGTGTATTATCTTGGTGGGAACGGTCCTCCTCCCTAACTCTCTCAGCCCCAGCTGGTGCAGGAGAAGGGTTCCTTTGAGAGTCAAGGTCGAACGAATTTTCACTTGCAGTTTCAAAACTGATTTCCATTGAATCTTCATTAACCCCTTCTTCGGGCAGATAAACATGCAACTGATCGTTATCTCAAGTCTGCATCTACAGAAGTGTGCACCTCAGGCCATCCATCTTCCTCATCCTGGACCTGATCTTCTAACACCATTGGTACCTGACTTGGCTCACTAGGCTGGGGGGTCACACTAGTAGGCGGGGAGGCCACACTGGGAGGCGGGGAGGGGGTCACACTAAGAGGCTGGGACACCACACCCAGAGTGGATTACAGAACATACATATGGCAAACATTCACTGTTGATTATACAATTAACAAGGACAGACAACACAAACACATTAAAGGCAATTTTCCCATCTTATTCCTAGCATCTGTGAGGTCATGAGGAGGGTGGGGGGGGGGTGTGCTGCTGTTGCTCCATCTTCCATGCTGAACAGTTTTCCTCCATTCGATGTCCTTTTAATGATGCCTTTTATTGCCTCCCTGCTAAAAAGTGGTACCTATTTTATCTACTTGCATTCCTGATTTTGACCTGCTAGGTCAGGGCTGTCCAACTTCTACCAGCCCAGGGGCCTGAATTCCGGTCACTGATGACCTGGGGGGCCATAGGGTCTGCCCCTGCCCTGACTCCGCCCCCTCCCCGCCCCCGATTCCACCCTCTCCCCCGCCCTGTCCCCCAATTTTATCTCATATTTACTGAGATAAAATGCAGGGTGGGAATTCAAAAGGGGCATGCATACAGTCAAATATAATCTTTTACTGAGATAAAATGCAGGGTGGGAATTCAAATGGGGCATGCATACAGTCAAATATAATCTTCTACTGAGATAAAATGCAGGCGTGATCTCGCGTTGACAGCGAAATCCCGTGTGGATTGCGTATTCTCACGATACTTGCTCCGAACCCGGAAGTAGGTATTTTTTTAAAAAAATTATTATTTATTTTATTTTTCATTTTTATTTTTATTTTTAAAGCTTAGGGGGCCATAGGGAAGGGGCTGGGGGGCCGTATACGGCCCCCGGGCCGCCAGTTGGGCAGCCCTGTGCTAGGTGAGCTGGTGCTAGCTGGGGCTAATGGTGGGTGCTCACACTGCTCTGGCTCGAATCGCTGATCTTCTGATCAGCAGGATTTTTCTGCAGCACAGCAGTTTAGCCTGCTGTGCTAAGCTCAGCCCCATTACTCTGGATATAATCATTTGTTTCTGTTTCTATTGTCCCACAGAGTAGGAAACACATGTATTTGCACCATTTTCTAGGGCAGGGGTGCTCATTAGGTAGATTGCGATCTACTGGTAGATCACATAGGGCGTCCTGGTAGATCGCAGGCAGGGCGGGAGGAAGGGTTAGTCCCACCCCACAGGTTCCCGATGCCGCCCAAGTGCTGCCGGCCCTGGGTTATCTGAGGTCCTAAAATCCCATGTTATCTGCTTTGAATCAGATTATATGGCAGTGTAGACTCAGAAAACCCAGTTCAAAGCAGATATTGTGTTATATGTTTCACATTTTTGTAGTGGGTAGGTAGATCATTTTGACTTGGTTGTTTTATAAGTAGCTCGTATGCTGAAAAAGTGTGAGTACCCCTGATCTAGGGATATGACTGCCATTAGACACTTCACTAGAGGGTTGTCTTCATACACACTTATGAAGGTAAGGGCAAAATCTCCTTGGAACAATCTTGCTGGGAAAACCCTTTGATGGTTTAGGATTGCCATAAGAAATGATAATGAAGCCATATAAGAATACCAGGTTCACACATTTACTAGAGCAAAACCATGTCTTTCCTACTACTGAGTTATAGCAATTAAAGGCCTACATAGTTACTCTAGTAATATATTAGGCTGTTGAAGCATGCGGTATATACAGCATGGGAACCTGTTCCATCACTCAATGTTTTCTTTTCCTCGCCTCCTCATTAAAGCTAACATCCTCTTCCTGTACCCCAGCAAGAAGGCAGCTGATAAAAGACTCAGTTCCTGTTCACTGATAAATTAAGATACTGGTTAGAAATCAGGAAAAAAATTATCCCATCCTTAAATAATCTATGATCTCATGTATATTCACAGACATACATGTTTCTATCTTTGGGTCTCCCTCTCAATTTAGGCATACATGCATGCGTATACAGACGCTAGCACATACATGCCACCTTTTGCACTGAAGTCTTTTGAGTTCCTGCACAGGAACCCTCCTCTCCTCTGTCGTCTGACCTCTGACATTTCAATGGTAGCTGGGTGGGTTAACAGCTTAACTTCCGCTCTTTGTTAAAAGTGATGAAATTCCTCCTACCAAGCTTTAACTTAAGGAATGATGCAAGGAGGATTGTAAGAACAATCTGATCGGAGGCCCCTGGAGGTGTGAGCAGCTGAGAGGAACCTACAATGATTGCTAAGATTTTACTCCTTTGTGGCGCTCTAGGACTGACACAGTCAGACATAGGTTTGCAGTTTCCAGATTATCATGGGCATAAATCACGGCCAGAAGATCATGGGACGCCAACCAACTCACAGGCGTCTTCTCTGTTTGAGGAATATTGGGGGACAGAGTTTGTCAGGGACAAAACCCCAAGTCAAGCTCCCACAGCATTGACTGGATTGGACCATTACAACACGGGAAGTGATCGGTCAAGAAATGGGTAAGTTTCTGGCAAAAAGACTTTTTTGGCGGGAGGGGGCTAAGTACTGAAATGTAATTACATCCAGAAGGAGAGTTTGGGATTTTCAATGTGTATTCTTAGAACGATTGCTGTTTAGTCTGGAGCATGACTGGACTTCATTTCCAGAGAGAAATGCATAGTAGCAGCTCTCATTTCATAATAGTTAATGTTGTAATAGTGCTTCTAAACCTGAAATAGAGCAGTGGTTCCCAAACATTTTTGGCCTACCGCCCCTTTTCCAGAAAAAAAAATTACTCACCGCCCCCCTAGAAATTACTTTTTAAAATTTTTAATAGCAATTAAACAGAAAGATATATGTATTAATATTTCTACCTTTTTTGTAAAATATAATAAAGTTGCAAATTAGGAACATTGAAGTTTGAAATTATGAAACTATTTATTGAACTTAGAATAGAAAGGTAATACAAAAAAAAGTTAAAACATTCGAAATCATCTTAATGAGAAGGATGAACCTGGTATGCTGCTACCAATCTAGTAATCTAGTAATCTTTGGCTCTATTTTCGTTAGCAGTAATCTCAAATCACCGCGATTGACTATTTTGTAATCCGTTTCTTTTTTTGTTAATAAATTGGTTACTGCACTGAATCCATGTTCCACTAAATATGTTGAAGGACATTATTATTATTATTATTATAAGACTCAACCAGTTGGAAGGGAACCCCAAAGGTATTATTATTATCCCTTGCTTGGCGAGAGGAGGAGGAGGGAACAGGAGGAAGGAAGAAGATAGAGACACACACACAGCCATGTTACTGCAATACACATTTATCTATTTCAGGTTTAGAAGCACTATTACAAGATTAACTATTATGAAACGAGAGCAGCTACTATGCTTTTGGGTTCATTCTCTATGGAAATGAAGTCCAGGCTGGTTTCCCCCTGTAGAGCATCTAAACATTGCTGAAGGTCTCAATGAACTACTTAGTAATGATTTGTACTTATTCTACAAATCGTATTTTAGTAATTATAGTTAAATATTCATAAAGAGACACCGCTTTTCCCATTGTAATGCCTTCCAGATGTATTAGAATAAAGACCCCATCATCTTTTGATCTGGATGGGGCTGATAGGCATTTGGAGAGCAGGTTGGGGGAGTTGCAATGCTATAAGTTTTCTGTAAAGCACCAGCATGGGAATTCAGTTCTACCATTTGAAAGCCTCCAATCTAGAAAACTTGTTTCTGTTTTATGGCTTTTCCAAGATCCAATGTGATTTGAGTGTTGGGCTACAACTTTGGGGACCAGGGTTTGAATCTCTATTCAGTCATGCAAAACCATTGGGTGACCTTAGGCAAGTCACACTTTCTTGGCATCAGATGAAGGCAAAGACAAACTCCTTCTGAACAAATCCTGCCAAGGCAAACCCAGTGAAAGTTTTGCATGGAAACAACTTGAAGGTACCCAAAAATAACAGGTATGTCTTAACTCTTTGGAAGCAAATGGATCATTTATAGATTGTGTTTATCGATATTTGGCTGCACTAAAATAGTTTCAAATGCTTGTTTTAACCATATATTGTAACATGGAACAGTCAGCGAATAGGGAAGTCTGTGGCTCACTGTTTAAAAATAAAATCAATTAAAATGAGAAAAAATACTGGGTTGCTGTGAGTTTTCCGGGCTGTATGGCCATGTTCCAGAAGCATTCTCTCCTGATGTTTCACCCACATCTATGGCAGGCATCGTCAGAGGTTGAGAGGTCTGAGTTGTTGTAGGTTTTTGGGGTCTATATGGCCATGTTGTAGAGGCCATATAGCCCAAAAAAAACTACAATGACGCAGTGTTTCCAGCCATGAAAGCCTTCAATAATACATTGTGAGGTCTGTTGGAAACTAGGCAAGTGAGCTTTATATATATGCGGAATGTCCAGGGTGGGAGAAAGAACTCTTGTCTGTTAGAGGTAGGTGTGAATGTTGCCATTAGCCACCTTGATCCACATTTAATGTCCAGCTTCAAAGCCTGGCTGGTTGCTGCCCTGGGGGAATCCTTTGTTGGGAGGTGTTAGCTGCCCTGATTGATTCTTGTCTGGAATTCTCCTGTTTTTTTTAGTGTTGCTCTTTATTTACTGTCCTGATTTTAGAGTTTTTAAAATACTTTTTGAAGCAGTATAGAAGAAATAAGTTTTGAAGGAAATGTATGTCTGAAGTATGATCGATTTATCCAAAATCAAGCTTTGCTTTCAGGAAACAGGTCAAAAACACATATCATTTTTTCCACTGAACACAGTGGGAAGTCACGGAAGCACTCTTGAACTGAGGACAGGTTGTGTCCTTTGAGTGTTTGGTGGCATCAATGGGATGGTGATGGTTTTGTCTTGTTTTGACCTTTTTTGACAGATGGCAACAAAAATTCATAGATGGGGGGGGGGTTGCTTATATAACCCTTTGAAACCCTGGTCAATTACCTAGAATTCCAACTGTGCTCTGACACAAGCTCGGCCAGGTTTCCTTGGTCTTGGAGAGCAGCGGCAGTCTTTCTGTGAGCACATCTCTTTTTCAGGACTGAATTGTCTCTTTGTCACTCCAGGCTGTTCTGCTGTTATTCACAAGCTACATAATTTACAGGCTTGGGCCTCAGAGGAACTTCAAAATATGAACACACACCACTTGCTTTTCACCGAGTTTCTAGATTTCGGGTTTTATATAATAGATCCTTTTTTTGGCAATGTGGTGGGTTCTCTGGTTGAAAATAAAATAAAAACTCATGAGAAAGTAAAGCTGTTTATATGTACAGATAGATAATCCATAACTTAGAATTACAAAATACTCCAAAATTAGCTGTCTGAAATAGGGACACCTTTGTTTCCTGATGGTTCAATGAACACAAACTTTGTTAATACAAAATTATTGAAATCTTGCGTATAACAATATCTTCAGGCCATGTGCTTAAGGCAGTGTTTTTCAACCTTTTTTGAGCCACGGCACATTTTTTACATTGACAAAATCCTGGGGCACACCACCAACCAAAATGGCACAAAATGGCACTCTAACTTTGTACTATAAAGTTGTACTATACCATTATACTGTAATATTATTAGCACAGTAATATTATTAGTACTATTACAAGTAATATAAAATATATAATTTCAGTATTGTACTATTTTTAAAGTGTTATCTTGTATTACATTATAATAATATAAATATTATAGGTACATACAATATATTATCAGTAAAGCACAGGAGTTAATCCTGACTGTTATCATTACTCTCATAATCAATAACGATATACACCATGACTATGACAAATACTGATAATATAACAATATAATAGCATATACTAAGGGAAAATAATAATATTATGTTAATTCAGTGTTTTTCAACCTTTTTTGAGCTGCGGCACATTTTTTACATTTACAAAATCCTGGGACACACCACCAACCAAAATGACACAAAATGACACTCTAACTTACTATATTGTACTATACCATTATACTGTAATATTATTAGTACTATTACAAGTAATATAAAATATATAATTTCAGTATTGTATTATTTTTAAAGTGTTATCTTGTATTACATTATAATAATATAAATATTATAGGTACATACAATATATTATCAGTAAAGCACAGGAGTTAATCCTGACTGTTATCATTACTCTCATAATCAATAATGATATACACCATGACTATGACAAATACTGATAATATAACAATATAATAGCATATACTAAGGGGAAATAATAATATTATGTTAATACATAATTAATAATAATAATATAGCCCATGAGGCTCCTTCCACGTCACGTCACAGTCTCTGAGGCCCGGTAGGCCGCTCGCATACCTGCCCGGAGGCGGGTCCCATTGTTCCCCGCATCGTGGCAGCAGTGGGCGAAGAGGCAGTAGAGCCGTGGGTAGGAGAGGAAGCCCATGAAGGCGGAGGCGCCAGCGCCGGCCAGGGCCGGGATCAGGCTCAAGGGCTCCACTGCCCCGGCCAGCCGGACCAGCGCTAGGCCCGCCGCCAAGCCCAGCACCGCCAGACCCACCCGCTGCCGCATCGCCTCAGACGAGACACTTCCGCTCCACTGGCGTCCCCTCAGGGAAGGCGCTTCCGGTCCCGCCGCCTCCATCTTGGTGCTGGGCGGGAGTTCAAGGCCACCGCAACGGGATTGGGCCATGGGGAATAAATGGGCGTGGCTTATTCAAGACTCAAGAGGTTCCAATTTCCCACGGCACATCTGATGATCGCTCACGGCACACTAGCGTGCCGAGGCACACTGGTTGGGAAACACTGGTTTAAGGTATATGTATGAAGTATATAAATGAATATTGTGTTTAGATCCCCAAAGTTTCTCATTTTGTAAATGAAAGTATTCCAAAATTAGAAAAAAAATCCAAAATAAGGAATACTTCAGGAACCCTTCCACACAGCCATGTAACCCAGAATATCAAGGTAGAAACTCCCACATTCTCTGCTTTGAAGTGGGTTATTTGAATCCACACTGCCATATATTCCAGCTCAAAACAAAAAAAAACATGGGATTTTATTGAGTCTTGTGGAAGGGGCCCTAGTTTTAAGTATTTTGAATAAGAGATCTGTATCTGCAAGGTTTCTAAAGACAATGGGTTGGAGAGATGTCTGGGACATGAAGTAAGTAGGTCCTTAACTGATAAAATATAAAAATGTTGCTGGCGAGCTTAATGAATGTTTTATAATCCAGGCTCTTAACGCCAAAGCAATGCCTGGGATAGCAGCGGGAGTCCAGTTTTTTCAAAGGCACATGGCTTGGTGCCATCCACATTTTATTCCTTTCCTTTTCCCATGGAAGTCTTGTCAAACTGACAGCATGGAAGGGAGTGTCTTCTCTCTTTGCTCCCAGACTCTCCCCCCCCCCCCAAAAGAAGTGAAAGAGGAATACTGTCATACTGTTACATCCTTCGCATATTTTACATCTTTCATTCATGGCGGACCATCATTCCAGCTCAGCACTCAGTCTAAACACACCAGTTAGGGGGATTTATTTATTTTATTTATTATTTGTGCATTTATTTTATGGGCTACTTTTCTTACAGCCATTTAAAACAGTTGATAAAAGTTTGTAGTCCAACACATTCCCATGCTCTGTTGACCTTGATATGGAGATCTATTGAGGTTACTTCTTTATGAACCACGTTGAACATTGGGTCCTTTTTTGAGTTTACTGGGCTCAAAAGTGTCCCCAAGATTCACAGTAGTACATGGAGCAGGCTGAAGTGGTGAACTCCACTGGCATGTAAATAAATGTATTAATCTATCATAAAGAAAATGAGACACTCCCTAGTCTGTTTAGATATGCCTTCAATTTGCATGCTGATTTATGGGAAATTTTGTAGGTTTTTTTTTTAAAGGAAAGCTGGAATGTATCCAAAGGAGGGTGACTAAAATGATCAAGGGTCTGGAGAACAAGATCTATGAGATGCCGATTAAAGAGTTGAGCATGTTTAGCCTGAAGAAGGCTGTGATACAAGAAAGCCATGTATAAATATGTGAGAGGAAGTCATAGGGAGGAGGGAGCAAGCTTGTTTTCTCCTGCCCTGGAGACTAGGACATGTAACAATGGCCTCAAATTACAAGAAAGGAGATTCCATCTGAACATTAGGAAGAAATTCTTAACTGTGAGAGCCGTGCATCAGTGGAACTCTCTGCCCCAGAGTGTGGTGGAGGCTCCTTGTTTAGAAGCTTTTAAACAGGGGCAGGATGACCATCTGTTGGGAGTGCTTTGAATGCCATTTTCCTGCTTCTTGGCAAGGGATTCTTCTTGACTGGATAGCCCATGAGGACTCTTCCAACTCTTGGATTCTATGATTATAAGGAATCATCGGAGGTGGTTCAGCCAATTCCTCTGAAACGTAACCTAAGGCACCTGGCATTCATTGGCGATCTCTTGTCCAATCATGTACAGAATGGACCCTTCTTAGTTTCTAAGACCAAATGGGGTACAGAGAGACCATACCGAGATTTTCCCACCCCTATATGGTGCACAATGGATATCAGTGCCATGGCTGGTGGACAGCCAGGGGTGAGATGACCTGAAGGTCAACACATCTTGAAAATAACAGTTTAAGGAAGGTTGGTGTATCTGTTGATGGAATAGGGACACGTGGCATATCTTGGGCCACATCTACAGTGCCATATAATGCAGTCTAACTGCATGGAATTGCATTATATGTCAGTGTAGGCCAGAGTTACATTGGGTAAGACCCATTAGAGCAGATACATTGAAATCAATAGGATTTAAGTTAGTTGTGAGTAAATTAAATCTCTTTCATTTATTTGGGTCTAGTCAAAGAATGACTGAGTCTTGACTCAAAGCAGTGTATTCTTTTTTCTCATTCCTTTACTCCATTCTTGCCCACTGTTGTGCATAGTATTCTGATGGAGATGAGAAAGACATGGGCAAATTTTGCATCTTAACACAGCATACCAAGTTTTCTTTTTGTTGCAGTTTTATTTCTGAATCAACATAGTGGTTAGAGAATATGACTTGCCCAAGGCATTGGCATGATGAAACATGGCATGCCTATTGCTCAGGAGCAGGCCAATGCCAGTTATTTCTTTCACTTTGGAAAACCGGTTTAGCACCTTGGATAGCTCCTTGAAGGCTGAACTAAAACCTAGAAAGGATTCACTGCCATGGGACCACAACTACCTCAGATGTCTTCTTATTTTTCCTCCTTCTCCTCTTATTTTGCCCATGCTCCCCCCCCCCTTATCTCTTGAGTCAGCACTTTAGAGAAAGCTTTGCAAAATTGGTAATGAAAAAACAGGTCCATGTTCTAAGGAAGTTAAAATTTCATATATGTTCTTCACGAACATATAACCGAAGTGGCTAATAGCATTAAGCAACGGATATTAGTATCATGGACTAAAAGAGCTATTCTCATCAAGATCCTGTCTGTTGTAGTTGGACTACAGCTCTGATCAGGCCCAGCCAACATAGTCAGTAGTCAAGAATAATGGAGCTTGTAGTCCAAAAATATCTATGAAGCTCCAGCTTGGGGAAAACGAATCTAAATCAATGAGTCAGCAGTTAAAAGCAGCAGTGGTAGTCGTTGGCTCTGACATCAAAAACAGCATTCAAAAATGTCCAAACAGTCATCAATACAGAGAGTACTGTCAAGTAGGAGAGGAAAGATAAAAACAACTTGTATGTGACAGATGTGAGCAGAATTTTTAATTACATTTTTATTCAACCTTTCTACTAAAAAGTTAGTGCTTGAGATAGTTAACATTGCTAAAAATAAATTAAGCCACGAGATCATTCAAATAAATGCTTAGTAAACATAGAACTAGCTTAATTGTTCAAGCTAACTGTCACAACGAATGAGGATCGGCTGTACCTGGAGTTTAAATGTGGTTTCTGAGACCAATGTTGAAGGAAGATGGAGATCACCGAGATCTTATTTCTCACAAGATGCTAATGCCTTTTCTGAACATCTAGACAAGGAGTCCTCAAACTTTTCAAACAGAAGGGTGGTTCATGGTCTCTGAGACTGTTGGGGGGCTGAACTATAGTTTGAAAAAAATATCAACTAATTCCTATGTACATATTTTATTTGTAGTGCAAAAAAAAACCCCTTTGAAAAACAATACAACATTTAAAACGGAGAACAATTTTAACCAACATAAACTTACCAATGTTTCAATGGGAAGTGTGGGCCTGCTTTTGGCTGATTAGATAGTCAAGTTAATTACAATTGTTGTTTGCCATAGGGCAGGGGTGCTCACACTTTTTCAGCATGCAAGCTACTTATAAAACAACCAAGTCAAAATGATCTACCTACCCACTACTCAAAGAGCCATAAAAGCAAAATATTTATTTCAGTGAGAGTCATATAATATATTTTAAGACTGAATTCAATGTGAGTATAATAAGTCCATCAATTTATTCATAATAATGATGATGATGATATTCATTCAGCCTCTGCTACCACCACAACTACTACTACTAATAATAATAGTAACAACAACAACAATAGGTTCCTAGAGTAGAAGGAGACCTCCAAGGGCCATCCAGTCCAACCTCCTTCTGCCATAAGGGAAAAACACAAAGCATTCCTCACAGATGGCCATTCAGCCTCTGATAATAATAATAATAACAACAATGGGTTCCTAGAATAGGAGGAGACCTCCAAGGGCCATCCAGTCCAACCTCCTTCTGCACCTGGGTGGCGTTGGGAGCCTGCGGGGTGGGACTGAGCCTTCCTCCTGCCCTGCCTGCGATCTACCAGGATGCCCTACACGATCTACCTAATGAGCACCCCTGCCTTAGGGCAACCTTAAATCTTAAGTTTATGGCAGGGAGTGAGTAAATGACCTTGGAGGGCCACATTCGGCTCACGGGTCTTAGTTTGGAGACCCCTGATCTATGCAGTGGCAGATGGTAGTTTTCATGTCATCGAAGTGGTGAAACCCAGATTCCTTGCTGTCCTACAAAGAAACTACAGGCAATAGAAGCTTCTTTGGGCATTTAATACACTCCAGAAAAGGTGTGCATGAAATCATTTCATGTGGTGGTCTAAATGTGGCATTCACCTATTTCCTCACATGAAAGAGTGCTCTGTTTTGGAAATGGCCCCTTGACAATGCATGAGAGTCAAATCATAGGAAACAATTCAGTCTCCAGATGGAGACATCAGTGACTATACATAAATATATACCGTTCTGTTGACATTTTCCCATACAAGGTCATGTGGAGCATTACACCACTTCCTATCATCTCACAACAGGTGGTTCAATGTATGCCCGGAGGAGGTGTTGTGCTGTCTGCTATTTCAATAAGTTTTCCTTTCTTTTGTGATGGTTTTGTCTGGCTATGAGGAAGTGGATTTGTCTGTTTTTAAAAAAGAAGTCGACTTTCTGATGTGTCTAGATTCAAGCTCAGGAACTCTTAGACGTTCCCCAACCCCTATGGATTTAAGGTTTTAGAAAGCAGTTATGCTATTTTAGACTCCGCAACTAACGGATGTATATTTTTATACATGATTTTTACCAGATGTTTAGACTACCTTGGGGGGGGGGGGTTACTCCCCCAAGATAAGAGTATTAATACATCAGAAAACATAATAGAAAGATAAGAACAATAATAAAAAACAGAGAGAAAGAACCAACACTTGAAGTCAGAAAGTTCAGTCAACACAGTACTTTTTAAACTTTATCATAGGCCAAAGTAAACAGGAGAGTCTTTAGACCAGAAGGTTGCGTGTGCTCTGGGATCCAGATATGCTTTTTTATTTCTTCAAGACTTCGCAGAACAATATTGCTAGCACTGTATGCAACTTTAAGTGACATTTTGTTATTCCCAGCCATTTGAAGTGGGCAGTTTAGTGCAGTGTTTTTCAACCTTTTTTGAGCCGTGGCACGTTTTTTACATTTACAAAATTGTGGGGCACACCACCAACCAAAATGACACAAAAGTACACTCTAACACAGTAATACATATAGTTAATATGTTTTAAAATGTATTTATACACATCAAAAAATCCAGTAAAATAGTAAAAAAAAATCAAGCGGAGAGGCTCAATTTGTTTCTTGGAAACCTGTGAGGGGGCTGCTAGGAGGGGGGAGAGTGCCAATTTCCCACAGCACACCTGATGATCGCTCACGGCACACTAGTGTGTTTTTTCTGAGCTGAAAAATGAAATGCAATTATTTGAGTTTTGCTTCTGTTTAGGTCTTTGAGTGGTCGGTGATAGAGCTCAAGGGACAAATAAGACCCCTCTGAGATATCTGTAGGCAGCACAATTCTTACCCCTGCTTTAAGTCAATCTCTTTCAATCCAAGGCCCATTTCAATTTCAGTTCAGTTCAAACTGCATTTGCTTCAAAACATAGGCTATCATAATGTAATTTATTTTGTAAAACAGAGACTGCCTGTAACTATCATAATGTAATTTCAAATTCAGAGATGTTCTTGTTCCATGGTGGATGGTGCCTAAGGCAAAAAGGTGAGACTAAAAAATCAATATCTTTTAGCTGAAGGCTCTTTTGTTCAGACACTGTATTTAAAGGCAGACCTATATAGAGCATTTTATTTATTATTTATTTATTGTTCATTCTTATATACCGCTCCTTCCAGCAGGCTCGGGGCGGTTTACATAAAACATATAAAACATCCACAATTCAATTTAATACAGCAATACTAAAAGCATAAAATACAACAACTACACATAAAACAAGCATCTACAGAGCATCTACAATTAAAATTCTAGGCTTAGCATCTAACCTCAAGGACTAATAAGATTAAAAGCTTGTCTAAACAGGCAGACCTGGATTAACGTTTTGTGGCACCCTAGGCCACACTCTGTAAATGCCGCCCCTGGGGGGGGCGCTTGAGGGGGGGCAGGACCGCTTGAGGGGGCGGGGCCGCTTGCGGGGGTGGGGCTGCTTGCAGGGGCGGAGCCGGCGCGAGCAAGAAGGAGCCAGGGGGAAGTCCCGCCCCTAGGGCATCTGACATGGCTTCCCCGCAGCTCCTCCCTCGCGAAGGTAGGCGCCACTCCTTCCTTCACTGAAGGAAGTAGGGGCGGAGCCGGCACAAGGGAGAAGGAGCCGGGGGGAAGTCCCGCCCCTAGGGCATCTGACGTGGCTTCCCCCCACCTCCTCCTCGCTCGTGCCAGCCCTGCCCCTCCTTCCTTCAGTGTGCAGGCGCAGAAGCAAGCGCCCAAAGATCAGATTTTTTTTTTCATTTTTTCAGTTTTGGGGTGTCTGGATCTGCTGCGCTCCCATGGCTGCCGCCCTAGGCCCTGGCCTAGGGTGGCCTTATGGGTAATCCGGGCCTGTAAACAGGGATGTCTTACAAGCTCTCCGAAATGGGACCAGTTCCTTGATGGCACGGACCTCATCCGGCATAGAATTCCATGAAGATGGTGCTGCCACAAAGAAGGCTCTTGACCTCGTCATAGACAGCTGGCAGGAATGGATTGAAGGGACTAATAGGAGGTTCTGTTCTTCCGAATGCAGTGATCTCAGGGGAACATATGGGGTGAGGCGGTCCCTCAGGTACGCCGGCCTTAGACCATACAAGGCCTTAAAGGTCAATACCAGCACCTTGAAAACAATCCGGTACTCTATTGGTAGCCAGTGCAGTTGCTGTAGAATAGGTGTGATGTGCTCTCGTACCGATGCTCCCACCATTTTGAGGTTTTACAAAAGATAAAAATCTATTGTGGCTGGAATCACTGGGTTGTTGTGAGTTGTTCGGGCTGTATGGCCATGTTCCAGTATCATTCTTTGCTGACATTTTGCCTGCATCTGTGGCAAGCTGATGTTTGTTTGGTGCTCTGAATGAATCCCTGAGGATGCTTGCCACAGATGCAGGCAAAACATCAGGAGAAGATGCTACTGAAACATAGAGTTGGAATAATAGAATTGGAAGAAACCTCATGGGGGATCCAATCCAACCCCTGCCAAGAAACAGGACAATCACGTTCAAAGCACCTCCAACAGATGACCATCCAGCCTCTGTTTAAAAGCCTCCATAGAAAGAGCCTCCACCACATGCCCATACAGCCTGAAAAACTCATAACAACACATAAAATCTATCGCTTTGAAACACAATGACAATTATTTTATTTTGTTGAGTGGGGCCCCTGCACATCTCTCTTAAAGTCTTTCTCTGATATTAATATCATTGGATATTCATTCATTCACTTTTTTGTCTATGCTTGTCATTTTCACCAATATGACAAAACATTAGACATTATCCTTTCTTGTGCCACTTACGTGAAGCTAGAAGAGATTTAAGTCTTGCCTGGGAAAAAAGTTATCTGGACAGTAAACTACAGACCTCAGTGAGGGCTTATCCAGTAAAGAAAAAAGTCCCAGGAAATATCTTTTTTTGTTTTGATTTTACCTGAATAATCTTGGTTTTGTACCCAAACTCTTTCTTGGAATATTCCAGGTTTCGCTCACTCCTTGGTTCCTTGTGTTCCTCTTTCTCCCCTACCACTGACCGTGTGTCATTTGGGAAACATTTCAGAAATTGACTTTCCCCAATTTCCATTGTGAAAGTGCTGGCACTAGTTGAGCATGAGAGTCATTTTCTTTTATTGCTAGTATTACTCTTTCCCTCAATTGATCTCTGTTGGATCTGGTTCCTAGAAAAACTCACTGTGTTTCTTGGCAGCAACAATTGTAGCTAGTTTATTTATTTATTTATTTATTTATTTATTTATTTACGGCATTTCACCCCGCTCTTCTCAGAGCGGCTTCCAAAAGGCACAATTTGATGCCTACATCACAATCGCAGTATAAAAACACAATATAAAACCCTCCAGCATTCGACACTAAAATACATTAAAATACAATTATATTCACACATCCTATGCATTCACCTATGTTAAAAACAGTGTTCCGTCCATAAAAGCATTGAGCCCTATTCACCAACTTTCCATTAAACTACTAAAGTGCTGTCCTGTGCTACTATGCGAACGCCTGTTCCCACATCCAGGCTTTCACTTTTTTCATAAATGTCAGGTGGGATGGAATTGATCTTATGTCGCTAGGGAGCGCATTCCACAGATGGGGAGCCACCACCGAGAAGGCCCTCTCCCTCGCCCCCACCAGCCGCACCTGAGAAGCCGGCGGGAGTGAGAGCAGGGCCTCCCCGGATGATCTTAAAGTACAAGGTGGGATGTAGCGGCAGATGCGTTCGGACAAGTAAGCTGGGCCAGAACTGTATAGAGCTTTAAAGGTCAAAACCAGCACTTTGAATTAAGCCCGGAATTGGACCGGCAGCCAGTGGAGCCGACACAACAGGGGGGTGGTATGCTCCCTGTATGTAGCTCCAGTTAGTAGTCTGGCTGCCGCCCGTTGGACTAGTTGTAATTTCCGAACTGTCTTCAAAGGCAGCCCCACGTAGAGCGCGTTGCAGTAATCTATTTGGGATGTGACCAGAGCGTGGACGACCGTAGCCAGATCAGACTTCCCAAGGTACGGGCGCAGCTGGCGCACGAGTCTTAACTGTGCAAAAGCTCCCCCGGCCACCGCTGAGACCTAGTTCAAGTATAATGCAACTAGACAGTTGTGGAGAGGTACAATTTGGAAAATACTGGGTTAATTTAAATTAACCTGAAGAATCCTTGGTAATGCTAGGTGCTGTCTGGGAATATTTTAGGAGGGGAAATAATAATAATAATAATAATACCTGCACGCATTATTCCTCGATACATCACACAGTCCTAGATACTTAGGGAGTGTCTGACGTGTAATCCAATAAAACAGCCAGCAAAGTGATCTTGTTTGCTGTGGACTCATAATAATAATAATAATAATACACTTTATTTAT
Source organism: Anolis apletophallus (assembly GCA_030556195.1). Lineage (NCBI taxonomy): Eukaryota > Metazoa > Chordata > Lepidosauria > Squamata > Anolidae > Anolis > Anolis apletophallus. The sequence goes on from JARBWK010000004.1 coordinate 148,000,453, forward strand.
ATTCCACTCTTCTCACCCCAAAGGGGACTCAGAGCGGATTACATCACACATACGGCAGACAATCCCTGCCGGTTGACATACAATTAGAATACACCAAGTACAATTTAGAAGGATTTTGTCTTCTGGCTGCGTCACAGGGTGCAGTTGCTCCATTACATCATTACGTCACAAGGGGGTGCTGTTGCTTCATCCTCATGACGGAGCGCCTCTGTTTCCACATTCCACCTTCCGACAGCCGATCTTTCTTTTTATTCAGGCGTTGTAAAGTCCTTTTTGTAAAAATCCTTCCCCTCTTAGCGGTCCCCAGTTGCACCGTAGACCTGAAGGATCCCTCAGTAAACCACTTGAGATCAGCTATGGTTAAATGCTTTATTTAGAATAATTGAAGAGAGTAAAGTAAATAGAAATATAGTCCAAAGATGCTCCAAGCATCAGGGTATTGCAGAGCAATAGTCCATAGGCAAAACAGGATCAAAAGGTAAAAAGAGTCTTGATGCCCCAATGGGCTAAATCCAGGGATAAGTTCTTGACACAAAGACTTGGCAAACAGAGTCCAAAGGCTAGAAGGCCCAATGGCCCAGGCAAGGTTCCATGAAGACTTGGCTTGAGGCTAAACGTTGGTGAGAGATGGCACACATCTCTAAGACCTAACTTAAATAGGTCTTACAGACTTTGATCCTTGCGACGCAAGGTGCATCGTAACTGGTTCTCATGAACCGATCCCCGGCTGGGCTTTCTCAAGCCTCTTGCATCAGAATGCTATGTCAACTCATTGAAGCCTGCACCTGGAAGGAAGGGAGTTAACCCGACTCCACTTTCCCAGTGCTTCTTATCGACCCGGGATGGAGCTGAGCTTCGCCTGTTCTTGAATGTGGATTGAACTGGAGGCCTCAGCAGAGGCTTGCTTTCTGGCCTAACTGGAATCTCTGAAACAACATGGCTTTGGTCTGGTTTGCCTAAGGCAGTGTTTCTCAACCAGTGTACCGGGGCACACTAGTGTGCCGTGAGCAATCATCAGGTGTGCCGTGGGAAATTGGAACCTCCAGGAGGGGAGGGGGGAGAGTCTAGTGTGTTGAAGTGTAAAAGCCCTAAGAAACCTACCTCAATAAAGGCTCCCTTCCCACCCGTTGTCTATTTGGTCTCTCCCTCTCCATGCATTGGGAAGGCCCGCCTCCCTTTCCCCAAGTAGAGACCTTCTCTTGCCTCCTGGGGGTTCTGTGTGGGATGTTTGGCCCAGTTCTATCATTGGTGGGGTTCAGAATGCTCTTTGATTGTAGGGGAACTATAAATACCAGCAACTACATCTCCCAAATGTCAAGGTCTATTTCCCCTGAACTCCATCTGTGTTCATATTTGGGCATATTGAGTATTCGTGCCAAGTTTGGTCCTGATCCAACATTGTTTGAGTCCACAGTGCTCTCTGGATATAAGTGAACTACAACTCCAAAACTCAAGGTCAATGCCCACCAAACTCTTATAGCATTTTCTCTTGGTTATGGGAGTTCTGTGTGGGAAGTTTGTGTCTTTCTGCCATTCCCGCCAGGATATCTATGTTGAGTTCATCGAAACAGGCCCAGGTGTCACACTGAGTATATAAATACATTAAAACACATATTAACTATATGTATGACTGTGTTAGAGTGTAATTTTGTGTCATTTTGGTTGGTGGTGTGCCCCAGGATTTTGTAAATGTAAAAAGTGTGCCGAGGCTCAAAAAAGGTTGGGAAACACTGGCCTAAGGAATCAGGCTGGGGTCTGACATCTATTCACAGCTGGGCTGTTTTCGAACTGTTGGGTGAACAGTGGACAGGGCGCACAGCTGGGTGTCTAGACCAGCCCGGGAATTGAACATGCAACCTTCTAATTGCAAGCACAGCTGTTGTTACCACTGTGCTATCTCTCCGGCCCATCTTGTTGTGTTTATAATAATAATAATAATAATAATACCTGCACACATTATTTGCCAATACATCACACAGTCCTAGACACTTGGGAAGTGTCCGATGTGTGACCCAATAAAACACAAAAATAGTACAAGACTGGGATATAAAAGTATCTATTTCATATTGATATAAACAGCATTGGGAAATACAGGTGTAACAATCATTATTCAGGACATGTCATGTACAAAATATCACAGGGAGATGTACTATTCACAATAGAACAATGGCTACAAATCATAATAGAAACGCAACTCCCCAAATAGTAATAGTGTGACAGTCCATAGTATCAAAAGGGGTACCCATATGCTGTGAAGTCCAAACAGCAGATGACAAAAGGACACAGGAGGTTGAATATGCTCCAAATTATAAGTTCAAAACTTGGCCGACGGGCTGGCGATGCCAAACTTTTCGGGGCCACTCCCCCGTTTCGCCCCCGGGCGAGGCTTTCTCAAGGCCATAAATGATATTTCCGTGGTCCAAATATCTAAAGGAGGTATTGAATACATGTCAAATACAGTATAATAGTCTATAAACAAACCCAGAAGAAAATATAGATTAGAGGTAACATACCGATCAGCGAAGTGTTCAGGCTTAACCTTACTGCGACGGTAAGGTGACCATAAAGGTAAGAAAGGAAGGATCAGGAGAGTATTATAAAGTAATTCAGGTGGAACATTAGGTAATTAGTGATTGAACACTGATTACCTCATTTAACCCATTTGGAATCTCTGAATTTAAACGGATTATCCAGAGTCTTTCAAGTTTGCAAAGGGCCTTAAAGGGGTCAGTATGCGCATACGGTTCTATTTTATCAAGTACTCTAATGCGTAATGAATCAGGGTGGTGTCTGTGTTGAAGGCAATGTGTGTATAGAGGTAGATCAGTGTTCCCTGTGTTAATCCTACTTCTATGCTCAATAAAACGTTGGCTTAACGATCTCGTAGTCATCCCGACATAAACTGATTGATCCAATAAAACAGCCAGCAGAGTGATCTTGTTTGCTGTGGACTCATCTTGTGTTTCTAATAATAATAATAATAATAATAATAATAATAATAATAATAATGTCTGATGTGTGATCCAACATAACAGCCAGCAAAGTGATCTTGTCTGTTGTGGACTCATCTTGTTGTGTTTCAAATAATAATAATAATAATTATTATTAATATTATTAATAACCCACTCTATTTTCCCAAGAGAGCAGTTTCCAATCAAAGTGCCAAACATTCAATGCCATAATAAAAACAGAACAAGAAACAAGCCAAATCAAACAATAAGTAAAACAACACTAACTTATAAACTAACCTAAAAGTAGCATCTAAATAAACATAATATAACAACAAACAGACTTACCCCTATTCCAGACATATTTGTAAGCATGGGAAGCAAATAAAATACAATAAAATAAATGTAATCCCCACCGCACCCCGCATCCAGTGGGAGAAAAGAAATGGGAAGAAAGTGGAGACTGTCTCCTCATTGGTACTACACTTCTTTTGCTCAGTCTGTATATTTAAAACATTTGGGAAGTCTGTAGATTCCTCACCATATGAGGAAAGCAAACCAGGAGAGGCTAGACTTGGAGGAAATAAGCCATGAAAAGAGATTTATTTCCAATGTTATGTGTTATCTCGCACAGTAGCACCCAGGCTTCCCTGCTTGTGAAAGGCCATCCAGAGCAGGGAACACAAGGAGCCTCTCATGGCTGCCTGTCTTGCTTGAAATGAGAAACGAGTCCACCAGGAACTCTCCAAAGTGTTGGAAACAGATAAAAGCAATGCAGAAATCCCCACTGCCTCGCTTCTAAGGGAAGCCAGAACAATGCTTGGTCGTAAATGCTTGTTTGCCTTGCTTGATTTTACCGGAAAACACTCAAAGCTCTAATGAAGGCCTTTTTTCATGCTGTCTAGTTTGTGGCATAACTGCTGAAAAGGCTCTTTCGACAACAAGCCCACAGACATTGTGACTAGGGCCCGGTTTTGTCTGAATGCGGTACTCTTGCCTGATGTTATTTTGCATTTCGTAGCAATTGCCAACAAGGAAAAGAAAAACCACTTGACAATGGGTTCCCTGAACCTGAGATGAGAATGATAAGTTGGAAAATGCCCAAACTGTTTACAACCATGATAAAGGTTGGAGATTGTCACAAAGGTGGTTCGAAACAATCTTATCTTCTAATTGCATACATTTTTTTAATTCTATGGTTGTCTAATCTGAAATAGGTTTTCAATTAACATAGAGACTTGTGTATGCTATTAGCATGCTAAAACAAAAGGGCATCACAATTCTTTCATGGGGAACATGAAATAGTCATACTTTCATACCAATTTCTCTAATTTTAATCAAATGTGGCATAGTACAATTCTGCCTTTTCATTTTTGTTATAATTGTTTGCACTGGCTTCCGATAGAATGCCGGATCACCTTCAAGGTGTTAGTCTTGACTTTTAAGGCCTTACATGGTCTGGGGGCAGTGTACCTGCGGGACCGCCTCATCCCATACTATCCCTCTAGACCAGTGTTTCTCAACCTGGGGGTCGGGACCCCTGGAGGGGTCACGAGGGGGTGTCAGAGGGGTCACCAAAGATCATCACAAAACACAGCATTTTCTGTCTATCATGGGGTGTGTGTGTGTGTGTGTGTGTGTGTGTGTGTGAAGTTTGGCCCAATTCTATCTTTGGTGGAGTTCAAAAGGCTCCTTGATTGTAGGTGAACTATAAATCCCAGAAACGACCACTCCCAAATGTCAAGTCTATTTTCCCCAAACTCCACCAGTGTTCACATTTGGGCGTATTGATATTCATGCCAAGTTTAGTCCAGATCCATCATTGTTTTTAGTTGACAGTGCTCTCGGGATGTAGGTGAACTACAACTCCAAAACTTAGCATGGAAATAATTATATGATTGGGGGTCACTACAATGTGAGGAACTGTATTAAGGGGTCACGGCATTAGGAAGGTTGAGAACCACTGCTCTAGACCTCTGCGCTCAGAAGAGCAAAACCTCCTGTTTATCCCTAGTGTTAAGACCTACCGCTTAACCGCGACTCGTCGGTGGGCTTTTTTGATCGTGGCTCCAGCCCTCTGGAACTCATTGCCCACTGACGTTCATGCCATCCAGGGTCTCCTCCCATTCAGAAGGGCCTGTAAGACTTTGCTGTTCCAGCAGGCCTATGGAGCTGGATAACTTGTGGTTTTTCCGCCATCCTGTACTATTGTCTGTTGTCGCAATGCCTAATGTGCGACCTATTGTGTGTGTATATGCTGTTTTTAATCATGTTTAACTTTGTGGTGTTTTTATTGTGTTTTATGATATACTCTGTTTTTATTATGAACTCATTAGACCTGTTGTGAGCCACCCCGAGCCTTTGGGGGGGAAGGTAGACAAATGCGAATAAATAAATAAATAAATAAATAAATAAATAAATTTTATCTTCCTTCTTGAGCAAAATATTTCCTTCATTATTCCCTTGCTTCAAACATGTTGGGCCACACACACACACACACACACACACACACTCACACCCCCCCCTTCTTTGCTGTTCCTTGCTTGCCTAGCCAGTTTCAGATCATTTCAACTTTAGCTTTTCTTATATTATTCCTGCAAACTTGGGTTTCACATCTGAATTCTTCGCTAGTGATTTGTCCTTCCTTTCTTTAGTAAAGGTAAAGCTTTCCCCCTGACATTAAGTCTAGCTGTGTCCTACTCTGGGGGGGGGGGGTGCTCATCTCCATTTCTAAGCCAAAGAGTCGGCGTTGTCCGTAGACACCTCCAAGATCATGTGGCCAGCATGACTGCATGGAGCGCCATTACCTTCCTGCCAAGGCAGTACCTATTGATCTACTCACATTTGCATGTTTTTCAATTGCTAGGTTGGCAGAAGCTTCTGTATACATGCCCATTTGTTAATTTCACTTCTTCCTTGAGTATCGGTGTTATCCTGGATTCCAAAATGACGATGGAAGCCCAGATTGCCTCTACTAGTAAAAGGGCCTTCTTTCATCTATGCCAAACGAGGCAGTTGGCGCCTTATTTACCAACAGAGGTGCTGACTACGGTAATCCATGCCACGGTTACGTCGAGGCTGGATTACTGCAATGCTTTGTATGTGGGCTTACCTCGAGCAGCAATTCGCAAGATCCAAATTGTGCAAAATGCAGCTGCTAGACTCCACACAAAAACATCAATGAGGTGCCATATAACGCCGTCTCTGCAGCGCTTACATTGGCTGCCGGTTGAACACAGAGTCCTCTACAAGACCCTGGTCCTAGCATTCAAGGCCCTCCGAGGTCAGGGTCCCCCATATCTAAGAGACCGTTTAACGCCACTTCACCACCAGAGACTGCCACGGTCAGCTCATGGGAATCTTCTCTATGTCCCTGGCCCTAGAGAGGTTCGTTTGGAGTCCACAAGACAGAGATCCTTCTCAATTGTAGCCCCAATCTTGTGGAACTCCCTACTGCCATACCAAAGAGCCACTCCTGATCTACATACATTTTTAGAGGCACTTAAGACATGGCTTTTCAGAAGAGCCTATGCAGGCCTGGATTACCCATAAGGCCACCCTAGGCCAAGTCCTAGGGCGGCACAAATGGGGGCGGAGCAGATCCGGACCCCCCCCCCCGAATTTTTTTTTAAAAGTACGATTTTTTGGGCGAGCGAGGAGCAAGAGGCGGAGCGAAGGGGCGCCGCATCACAGCTGGGCCTCTGACGCAGCACCCCTTCACTCCGCCTCTTGCTCCTCCTCGCTCCCCCCTCCTTCCTTCCTTCACTCAAGGAAGAAAGGAGGGGCGAGCTAGGAGGACCAAGAGGCAGAGCGAAGGGGCGCCGCGTCACAGCCGGGCCTCTGACGCGGCGCCCCTTTGCTCCGCCTCTTGCTCCTCCTCGCTCCCCCCTCCTTCCGTCCTTCACTCAAGAAAGGAAGGAGGGGCAAGCGAGGAGGAGCAAGAGGCGGAGTGAAGGGGCGCTGCATCACAACCCAGGCCTCTGACGCGCCGCCCCTTCGCTCCATCTCTTGCTCCTCCTCTCTCCCCCTCCTTCCTTCCTTCACTCAAGGAAGGAAGGAGGACCCTCGGGGCCACTGCCGTGAATGCGCAGCATGCCCTGGGGGTGGGGCTTCCCCACCCCTGGGGGGCGGGGCTTCTTTTGGCCTAGGGCGCCAAAAGCAGCTAATCCGGACCTGAGCTTATGATTGAGTAACAAGCAGTGACTATGTAACCTGTTTATTTTAATTGTGTAAGTCGCCCAGAGCACCTTTCATGGAGGGTGACTCATAAGAAATAAAGTTAGTTAGTTAGTTAGTTAGTTAGTATACTGTGCATATGCAACCACGCTGGAAAGATGGCCAAATTTTATCCAATCCCACCCTCACTCTCATTCTTCACCGGTAACAGAATGGGGCACTTATCACAGGGACACCAAAGCCGGTGATAAAAGAGCCACGTGAAAGTTCCACACGTGAAAATGATGTACTAAAACATTACAGTTGGTCCTCCACATCTATAAATATGTACAGATTCAACCGTACATAGTTTGAAAATATTTTTTTAATCCAAAAAGCAAACTATGATTTTGCCCTTTTATATAAAGGGGCACCGTTTTGCTATGTCATCAAGTATAACAGGACTGGAGCATCCATGGATTTTTATATCCAACAGGGGCCTGAAACCAAACCCTGGTGCACAGACAGGGCTCACTGTATATTCCAGTTTGGAGCAAAGTAGGGGAGGTTTGGAGCGAATTTTGGGGAAAACTGCAGCTGGCCATCACCATCTTTGCTTCTGAAAATGAACCCTTTCTTTCAACCTTTCTTCCAACGGAAACGCAACCTGTATGGCACATGTGGTTATTCTGCAAAGTAGGCAGTACTCTGGGAAACCTCTCATAAGTTCCTACCAGAGTACTAAATAAGTAAATAAAACACACTGGTTGTCCATCATGTGTGCACCATGTTCCCAATGGAAGTTTTGGAGTGGCAATTGCAAGGCTATTCTTTCTTCCAGGAATGCTATTAGCCTTGCAGAGAGCCCACAAATGTCCCAGATGCCTTGCATTTTGGTTGAAGGGCTTTTTTAAAGTTAGCTTTTGGAAGTAGTGCTGTGGGGAGAGCAGCAAGGCCTTTTAAAAGGGTTGTATTGCAAGGAAATTAAGATTATTAATTTATTCTACAACCTGTTACTGGAGGAATGTAACAGAGTGGTCAATGTCTTTCTTGGGGGTAAATCACATTTTAGTACAGAGTGCCATTCAGAAGCAGCCCTGCAGCGCCTAACATCTTGCTTTGCAGCAGCTGCAGAGTTGTTTGGGCTGGAAGTCAGCCTGAAGAAAATGGAAGTCCTCTACCAGCCCACACCACAGGAAGAACACCATCATCCCCACATCAGCATAGGCACATCTGTGCTTAAGTCCGTTCAGCAGTTCACCTACCTGGGAAGCATAATCTCTTCAGATGCCAAGATTGACAAAGAGATAGATCACAGACTATCAAAGGCATATAGTGCATTTGGAAGGCTTCACAAAAGAGTCTGGAGCAACAAGCACCTGAGGCAAAGCACCAAAATCAGTATGTACAGAGCTATCATACTGTCCATCCTTCTCTATGGGTCTGAAATGTGGGTCGCCTATCGCCAACACCTATGACTCCTCGAACGCTTTCATCAGCGCTGTCTTCGCACAATCCTAAATATACACTGGACTGACTATGTGACTAATGTTGCTGTCCTTGAGCAAGCAGGGATCACCAGCATTGAGGCCATGCTATTGCGAACACAGCTGCGCTGGGCAGGGCACATCTCTGGGATGGAGGACCACCGCCTCCCAAAGATACTACTTTATGGTGAACTTGCCACGGGTCAGCGCAAGAGAGATGCCCCCAAAAGAGATATAAGGACTCCCTGAAACAACATCTCAGGCTCGGCCAGATTGATCACCAACAATGGTCCACCCTGGCCTCACATCGGGAGGCATGGAGATGCACTATCCACAATGCTGCGGCCTCTTTCGAGAAGACACGCCAAATGAGTCTCGAAGAGAAATGACAACGCAGAAAGAACTGCAACTTGGAAACAACATCACCCAAGGAGACTTTCTGCTGTGCTTTCTGCAACCGAACTTGCCTATCTCAGATTGGCCTTTTTAGTCATCAGCGCACTTGTAAAAAGCGTGGGATGAGTCCTTCCTGAATCTTCGTTCGTGAAGTAATGCCGAGAGAGAGAGACAGAGTGCCACTGTTTATCAGAAGAGAGAAAGTGGCAACTCTTGTGTGTCTCTGGCCATTTCCTTATCACCTTCACCTCTCTGAAAAATGTTTCCTTGAGGACTAAAAGTCTTGCCCTCCCCCCCAGACACTTTTATTCTTTCTGTTTCAATCCTACCAAATTTGTCCATTTCCAGCTACCAATTGTTTATAAAGCCTTGCTCTGCTCTTTGTATTGTGCTTGAATGATTTCAAATGACCTACTTTCATATTTTCTTACTCTTCATCTCCTTTCTCCACTTTCAGTGCTTAATTTTGTTCCTCATTTGTTTCCCATCCCTCTTATAATTATCTGTAACAAGTCTTTCTCTTGCTCTTTCTGCCCTTTACTGATGTCTCTTTCCTCCAGTTTAATAGGTACAATCACAATTAGTTCTGCTCCTCTGTTCTCCCCTCCCTTGCCATCAGCTTACTTCAACTGTTGTATACTAAGGTCCATTCTACACATGCCTAAAAACCCAGAAGAAACCAGCATAAAAGGGGGTGGGGGCTAAATGATGTTTCAGGAAAGTGCACATGGAATCGGGTTAACAGCTGAAAAGCACGTGTTTAAAAGGTACACTTAAAACACGATTCCGGCCAAAAAATGTGTATATTCTCATGACTGTATATCCCTGCAACAAGGAAACCCAGGGGTAAGAATGCAAGTAAGTATGAATGAACACCGTAAATAAAGTATTACATTAATTAGAAATACTGAGTATAATGATATTTAAATCATACCAATAGTAGTCACGGAGTCCATGGATTGAAGTTCGTATATAATAGTCCCAGAAAAAAAGCCAACAAATAAATTTTCTAATGCAAGGTCGCCAATGTGAGAATCCTGCCAATGCGGGATATTTATACAGTTCCAAAGAGATCTCCGAGATAGAGTGATGTAGATGAGCGTTCCGGAATGAAAGGAAATAATAATCCTGAGGTCTCACCAATGCAAGGTATTTGTATAGTTCCAAAGGGGACTCCGAACTGGAGTATTAGGATATAATCCAATACAAGTGAAGACGTGAGTGGACGCAGAGGGAGACAATCAGCTCCTCCGAGAAATGCAAGGCTCTGAAACACAAGCCGACGGTCCGCTGATGCACATTGTATTAAGAGTATATCTTAATACTCCAGTCCGGAGTCCCCTTTTGGTCACCCTACCTTAATATCGGATGGGTTATGCCAGGGGTGCTCATTAGGTAGCTCGTGAGCTACTAGTAGATCTTTGGCCCTCTTCCAGGTGATCTTTGGGCCTCACCAGCCGGATGGGGGTGCTCCTGCCATGCGTGCACGCACCCTCCGCGCAAGCGCGCTCCTGCTGCTGGCTTTTGCTCTCGTGGTGCTTCTTTCGCCTGCGGGGCATTGCAGGAAGAAGGAAGCACGAGGCCTCCGTTGCCAGCGAGACAGGCAGGGCGGAGCACTCCCTCTGGATGCCCCGCCTCGTGCTTTCTCCTTCCTGCAATGCCCCGCAGGCAGAAGAAGCGCTACGCGGGTGGAAAACAGCAGCAGGAGCGTGTGGTGGTGGGAGCGCGCGGGAGCGCACGGCGGAGGGGGAAGGTAGATCTTTTGGACTTAGTTGTTTAAGAGTAGCTCGCATGCTGAAAAAGTGTGAGCATCCCTGGGTTATGCTATACTCGCGATACTATTTTGATTTATTGGACGCCTTATACCACTGATAAATGCCTTGATAAAGCTGTTTATGGTGAAACGGTTCCTTTGGCCTCTCAACGTGCATCAGCGGACCGTTGGCTTGTGTTTCAGAGCCTTGCAGTTCTTGGAGGAGCCTTTCTTGTTCTTTAACCTACCGTATATCCCTGCAGTCATGGAAAAGATAGCTTCTTTCTGATCCCCTGCTGTAGACTGTGCACATTTTAAAAGCCCAAAACTTCTGATCGGCATGTCAAAAAATGGAGCCATGGACACACAGGTGACTCAATCTAAGCACAGTTGGAAAGCAATTAGAACTGTCTGCAACCATCCCTTTTGTCTAATCTTTATAACCTTAAACAGAGCTTGAATTCATAGTTGGGTGCACTCAGTAAGAGGGAGAGAAGTGGAATTGGGAAAATACAGCTCTTCCCAACAGGTTCAAGCAAAAGCAAGCTAATCCAATGTTCAAACCACTGCATCACAATGGCTTTCTGTCTCTGTTACATAAAATATTGGAGGGTTTGATAATGAAAGGGCTGAAATACTTTTAGGGTACCAGATCCATCCAGTCATGGAAGCTGAGCAGGACCAGTATTGTATTGGGGATTGTCAATGAATTCCAGGTATTGTAGACTGTGTTTTAGAAGACAAAATTGACAAAACCACTTTTTCATATTTTTTAGCTAAGAACACGCTATGAAGTCCATGGGGTCCTCATGAGTTGATAGATTTGTTTCTCCAATTACTTGTATTGATTCTAAAAAGCCTGGGGGGTCCAACTAGACCCACTGCTATCGACGGAGACTCAGGTCTCCGCAGTTAGCAGGTCTGCATTCTTCCATCTCCGACAGGCTAGGTGACTGGCCCCTTACCTATCCAGGAATGACCTAGCCACGGTAATCCAGGTGACAGTCATTTCGAGGCTAGACTACTGTAACGCCCTCTACATTGGCCTTTTCTTATCGACAACCCGGAAACTCAAGCTGGTGCAAAATGCTGCTGCCCGATTGCTGGTGGGAGCACATCACACCAATCTTACAGCAATTGTGCTGGCTGCCAATAGAGTAACAGATTGTTTTCAAGGTGCTGGTTTTGACCTTTAAGGCCTTGTATGGTCTAGGCCTAGGGCTAGTGTACCTGAAGGACTGCCTCACCCCATATGTTCCCCCGAGATCACTGTGATCAGAAGAACAAAATCTTCTGGTGATTCCATCAGTTCGTTCCTGCCACCTCTCAGTAACAAGATAAAGAGCCTTCTCTGTGGTAGCACCAACCTTATGGAACGTGTTACCAGACGGAGTTCGTGCTATCACAGAGTTAGCCTCCTTCCGGAGGGCCTGCAAGACGACCCTCTTTAAGCAGGCCTTCAATTTAAGTGCTTCCTGACAAGTCTGTTTTGACCTGTGTTTTTATATAACAAATTGTTTTATCTGTATTTTATCTTGTTGTATACTGTTGTTTTATGTAAACCGCCCCGAGCTTGCAGGGAGGAGCGGTATATAAAAGTGAACCATAAATAAATAAATAAATAAATAAATAAATAAATAAATAAATAAAATTCTGCTTTTTCTCTCTCCAATCTAAATCTTTTTGCTTTCTTTTACAGCCCCTGCTGCTGTCTTACCGCTATAATTTTTCAAAATCTATTGTCTAGTTTACTGTTCCTGCTGGAATATCCCTTTTCTTTTTAACACCCCTTCACCTTTAAACATTAGTTGATTTTGTTTTAATTGCCTCCCCAGGTTAGGGAGCTTTGGCCTCTGTCTCCCTAGGAGTGCTTCTAAGTTGATTTGGCAAAAAATCCATCTCGCTGTAGAAGGTTGAAAGCAAAATGCAAGCTGCCTTCTGAATTTCTCTGGTGATGATAATGTAGGAACCAAAGACGATCTCAGAAGGAAGAAAACATTTTATCATTGCATTAATCTCCTGCTGGAGAAATGTTGTACTCATCTCAGAGATCAAAAATCCATTTCAGTTTGCCATCTTTTGACCTCTACTTTCTCTAATGTTTCTGAATTGGTGCCTTTTGACTTCAGTCTAAATCTCTCATAAGGAGACTGTTTTGCAAATGGACTAGGGAAGGGCCACAACTCAGCAATATAGCATATCTTTTGCAGATGGAACATCCCAAGTTTAATTCCTGGCATCTCCCAGCCCGCCATCCTGGGAACAACTGCCAGTCAATAAAGAAAATGTTCATTTAGATATTGGATTGGCAACATGTGCCCTGCCCATTTTTATGCACACCCCACCTACAAGGATTTGCTTTAAAACAATGGGCATGCTCTTAATGCACTATATTTACAAATGGAATAGTATTCCCAGGAGCTTCTTAGAAGCATGACATTTCTTGTAAATGAAGCACAAAAGGTGTGTAAAATATTGTATGGGCCTGGGTTTGATTGACCCCACAGGAGTTAGCTCAGTGACAGAAGTGCGGAGGGGAGCCTCCACTGGACTAAGCAACTTCCAGTATCGTCCTCTGTTCCTCCATAATGGTCTAATCCTAACATAAATGAGCCACACTACATTTCACGCCACACAATTATAGCATTACTAGCTGTACCCGGCATGCGTTGCTGTGCCCTATTTAGGAGATGCGAGAAAGTCTGAGTATGTAAGGGTTGGAATTGATGTTACTTATGGTCTTGGTGGGGTCATGGCTGTGTCGTTGTGGGTTGTTCTGGTGAGTGGGATGTTGAAGTCCTGGGGAGTAGTCGGTGTGTGGTGTTGCTGGCGTTCTGCAGAGCTTGTGGATATACAATGTTTTTTGTCTTTCCATCTGCTGTGTTGATGGAAAGCAGGGCTGTCCAACTGCCGGCCCTGCAGGTGTTTTGGACTTCAACTCCCAGAAATCTAGCTAGTTTACCAGCTGTTAGGATTTCTGGGATTTGAAGTCCAAAACACCTGCAGGGCTGGCAGTTGGACAGCCCTGATAGAGGTTCTGTGGTTTCCCAACTCTGGATTTGAAAAAAGAAACTGTGTTTCTGTTCTGGCGTTTGTTCTGCCCTTTTTGTTTGGTGTATGTAGCGTTGCGAGTGTGTCGTCCGATGCTGTTCTTTTTAGAAGGCATGGCTTGTCTTTTGGGTCAGTTTCTGCCTGTGTGGACGGAAGTAATGGCATACAAATGGGTTGAGCAGTAGACGCAAGTTTGTGTTATGTGCGTATTGTGTTGTGTGTAGGTATTACTTTTTTGGTGAGTTAGTGGGTGTGTGGTAGCATTGTGGGTGGTAGCATGTTGTGGAATGCTTGTGTGGGTGGGGTGTTTTGGGTGTTTGTGTGTGTTTGTAGGGTATCAGTGCAGTGTTGTGTTGTGATTGGAGTATAGGTGGAGTTGGTTTTTGTTTGTGGTGGTGGTAGGTGTTGTGTGTGCGGGGTCCCGTAAGGTTGGGGGGATGGGTTGTGATAGGAAGTTGTGTTGTGTTGTGTGGGTAGGAATTGCTGGAGAATTGCTCCCTCATAGAGTTTGGTTTTGTCAGTTTAACCTTCAAACACCAACTGACTGAACTCAAATCACTCAGCATTCTATCCTAGCCTTGGCTGGCTTTGCCCAGCATTACTATGGTTACTCAGCCTCCCTGCATTTTGTGTGGGCCAATGTTGGCCAATGGGTTTTGCTGGCTGCCGCAGAGGATGCTGGGAAATGTAGGGTTTTTTTGTATCGTTGTTTTGGGGGCCTTCTAGGTTTTGGGGGGGGGGGAGTTTCTTTGCTAAAAACCTTCCTTGCCTGAGGCCTATTTGTGTTGGCAAGTTTGGTGTCTCTGCCTTGGAAGGTTTCTCTGTCTCTGTCAGTCGTTCGATGACGGGACCTCCTTTATGTAATAGATAATTCCACTTTAACTGCCAGTGGCAACCTCCTATGGAATTCTGGGTGGACTTAGCATTCTCAGCCTGCGCCTCACCAAACCGCAAATTTCAGGATTCTATATAATGCAGCCATGCCGGTTAAAATTTCATTATAATGATATAATTGTGTCATGTGAAAAGACCCTTAGCTAAGGAGCACTAGCACACTTCATCATGGTTACTAGCATTTCAAGTATAGAAGAGTTAATATTGTCTAAATCACAGAGATTTAGACAATATTATTTTGCCTCTTATAAAGCTAAGCTGTCTACTGAATGTGCAGGCATTAGGTAACAAACACATATGTGTGAAGGCAAGAACAGAGAAAATGGAGCAGGAAAAAGTAGGATGTACTTTTTCCTTAGCTCCTTTTTTCTTGTGGTTGATTACAGCAGGACTTATTCTGCCTTCAGGGCCTGGAAAATTGGCTTTAAAAGGATGGACATGCAAGCTATGGGCCCTGAAGGTAGAGAAAAGCCTTCCCATATACAGGGAGACATGGAATATCTTTAAGAATGTGTGCTAGACTCAAAATAGTGAACCAAACAAAATTTATTGAATAAGAACCAGTAAAAATGCTGGTGGCCCAAAATGCTTGTAGTTGGTTGCAAAAGGGGTCCTTGAAAAAGGGGGCGATCACTTGCCTTTTTGTTTGCAGAGTGATGGTTCTTTCTTTGATTCCAGGTTCCTGTTGCTTTCAAATGGTTCCTCGGCTCACAAAGTCCTCTGGATACCCAAAATCTACAGGCTTTGTGCGAAGGCTGACTTTCCTTTGTCCCTGTAAATTTTGGCTGAAAGCGTAGGTTGGCTAGTTGCAGTGAACTAAGATGCTTTGTCGCAGCAATGGCTTAGATTTCACCTTGCTGTGTCCATGTGCTCTTCTGGAATGAGGCCAGAGAGGAAGTTCTGCCTCTCAGGTAAACTCCAGAAGAGGAGGAGTTAAGGGTGGTGACATCAGGTTTGGAGCCAAGACACAGCTCCTCCCATCAAGTCCACATGGCTGGGCAATAGATCAAAGGTCTTGCAGGTGAAGGCAACCAAATACAAAATACAGATACAAAAAAAAGCCTCTTGGGGCGCTGTGACAACCCCTTGTTGACCGGCACCAGACTGGACAATCTTTCGGAATCCAAACCGCTAACCCTAAATGCAAGGGGGCCTCGAAGTTACCTCAGCAACTTCTGTCTTATGGCAGGGTAGACTATCTTCCCCACTAACCATTGAATTGCAGAGACTTTAAATTTCTCAGTAACCACTTGACCACACTGCCACCATTTGTCTGTCTGACCACTGACCTTGAGGGCCACCACCAATAAAAGAACTAACAGAGGTGTTTTTCTTTTAAGATGTAAATAATTTATTATGACACAAATGGGTACAAATCTTGATTGGTTTTATACTTCCTCAGAGGCACAAACTTATTCTGTTACACAAAACACAAATGGGGTTATACTATAGGGTTCCCACTAACCCTCTATAGACCTCTGGACTCTTCCATCTTTAAATAGGGTCTCTACACCCATAAAACTGGACTGCTCTCTTGCAGACCTTAAGACTAAACTAAAGACTGAACTGTTCTCTTACAGTCCTTAAGACCAACTAACTCAAAACAAACTCCTCCCCCCTCTCATGGCAGTTGGCTTCCAACCGCTTTTCACCAACTGTAAAATTCATACCTTGAACATTCTAAAAGGCTCTGGCCCTGGTTGCTATGGCGACAGCTCTTCAGAGCTTCTGCCAAGCCTCCCTTCTGTCTCACCCACATCAACAATTCATAGTATATTCCTTTGAACTACACAAAACAACATACATTTAACATATGTTATACAACATTTACACACAAATAATCGACATCATTACAGGCGCAATAGGACTTCTTAAACCTTTTCCACTTGTGACCTCTTTCCATGTAATTATTTTTGTATGACCCCAGCTACAATAAGATTCAAACATTTACTGATAATAAATCAGCATTTTCAGCTTGCTAAACAGGCTGCTTCAACGGAAGTATGCTCTGCAGAGTCCACTGTAAACTCTAGGCTTGGGCCCGGATCAGTTTGACCAAAAGTGATTTGTAATATTCGGTAGTCCATTTCGTGTAATCCCCTGAAAACAGAACGAAGAGGAGGGAACCGAAAAGCTGGGCAAAATGGATCAAGAGATTTATCAGTTACTGGAGAGGATGAAGTTAGGTCTGCAATATATCTGCGGTAGGGGCTGATGTGGGGCTCCTGGAGAGGATGGGATTATCTGCAGTATCTTTTCTCCCTCCCCGACAGTGAAGTGTTCATTTCTTTTGGAAATGTTTTTAGGCTCCTCCTCCAAAGAGGGCCCTGCTGGGAACTCACTTTCCTAGCAGCACTTGCATGGGCAGACATTGAAAAGTCAATAGACATGATGAGAGTTGAAGTTTATCTCTGTGTATGTTTCTCAGCCAATAAAAAGCCTGGTTGTGTCCATGCTTTGATTGGCTGAGCATGGACGCATCCAGCAACCACAATTCCCAGAACCCTTTCTTGCGGATTGTCTTATTTTTAAAAAAATGTTATGGTAAAAACTTCAAATAATTCTAAAAAAAAATCAGTAGATTTGTGAATTGTTTTAAAACTTGGCAGGCCAGCAGTTGTAAATGGAGTCTAAAACTGGGGTAGGTTTCATGCAGATATGCCTTAAAATGACCGAGGATTGAGCCTTTAAAATTTTCCATTGTAGCCAATGGGCCAAATCTTTGCCAAATGAACACTCAAATTGAACACTCAAATTACTCAAATTGGGAGACAACACTCCTCCCAATTTTAGTAATTTCTCGGTAAACATAATGAGGGGTTAGCTGAAAATGGACCCTGTTTGGCTGAATTGCTACTAACAGATCTGTATAAATGTCTAAAACAACTACTAGGTGGCATTCAGAAACCTTTGACTGTTGTCAAATTTTACATGACCCCCAACACTGAACTAAAGGGACCCCATTTGGCATCAGTACCCACAGTTTAATAAACAGTAGGTTAGAGCAGTGGTTCCCAAACACCAGAGACGTATGAGTGAAAAAAAGGGAAAGTGATTGTTAGCATCTAAAGCAGTGGTTCCCAAACTTTTTTGGCCTACTGCCCCTTTTCCAGAATTTTTTTTTACTCACCGCCCCCCTAGAAATTATTTTTTAAATTTTTTAATAGCAATTAAACAAAAAATATGTATTCATATTTCTACCTTTTTCGTAAAATATAATAAAGTTGTAAATTAGAAACATTGAAGTTTGGAATTGTGAAACTATTTATTGAACTTAGAATAGAAAGGTAAAACAAAAAAAGTTAAATCATTCGAAATCATCTTAATGAGAAGGATGAACCTGGTATGCTGCTACCAATCTAGTCGTCCTCAGCTCTATTTTCGTCAGGAGAAATCTCAAATCATCACGATTGACTATTTTGCAATTGGTTTCTTTTTTTGTTAATAAATTGGTTACCGCACTGAATCCATGCTCCACTAAATACGTTGAAGGACATTATTATTGTTGTTATAAGACTCAACCAGTTGGAAAGGAACCCCAAAGGTATTATTATTATTATCATCCCTTGCTTGGCAAGAGGAGGAGGAGGGAGCAGGAGGAGGGAAGAAGAGAGAGAGAGAGAGAGAGAGAGAGAGAGAGAGAGATGGATGGTAGCCTGTCACCTGGCTCATGCCACCGCCCCCATTGCCCCCTTAGAGCCCCCCAGACCCCCTAGAGACTGCCCACAAGAGAGGGAACCACTGAGAGATGGATGGTAGCCTGTCACCTGGCTCATGCCACTGTAACTGCCCCTTATGACATTGCCCACTAGAGGAGATCTCTGCACAGGGGTGGATCACCTGCCCCCACCGCCCCCATTGCCCCTTACAGGGGTCTCCTGGGCCTTCCAGCACCCCCCTAGATCGCCCCACTGCCCACAAGGGGGTAGTACCGCCCACTTTGGGAACCACTGGATTAGAGAAATCTTTTTGCTGATAGAGATATTGAAGCTTGTCTCATCTGGAAAAGGTAAAGAATAGCACTGTGATCCCACTGTAACTGCACAGGTTGCTTCTTATGACATCCTAGTATTTGTAGTTTAGCAGTGCAGTCACTAGAGGAGATCTCTGGCTGAAAAATTTTAAGATTTCATAAGATATATTCATAACAATTAGAGGGGAATCATAAGATTATAATTCAGGTTCAGCATCTCTTATCCAAAATTTCAAAATATTCTAAAATCCACAATTGTCCATGTGGTGGCCGTGTTAATAATATCTTTGCTTTCTGATGTTTCATTATATACAGATCTTCTTTCGTGCATGATCTTATTAAAATATTGTGTATAAAATTACACCCAGGCTCTGTGTATAACACACATAGCAAACAAAAATGCATTTTGTGCTTAGACTTGGATCTCATTTCCAGTTTATCTCATTATAGACGTATAATGGATAAGGGATACTCAACCTGTTGTGTAATGCGAAAGGGCCATTAGAGGTTTTACAGAGAAGGCAAGGCACTAGCTCAAGAGGCAAGAGTTAATTTCACTGGGAAAGGATAAAACAATAAAAGAAAAGAGGGATCGATTCTCTCTACAAGAAAACAAGTCTGTGCCTGAGTCTGGCAGATTTCCCAAGGAACAGAGGCAAGACTGTTTGAAAGGAAAGCACTGCCGATCCAAGCTGGAATCCACGTGGTTCCATTTGCATGAAATAGCAGAAAGGGAGCTAATTCTGGCAGTGATAGTGCATTTGTGTGTGTGTGTGGAGAAGAAAGCTTTCAAAGCATCCCCTTACGAAGCATTCCAGAAGAGGCAAATGTGTCTTTCTTGGATACCTCACTCCTTATTTAATGGAGTTTAAATTCATTGTTTCCTTAAATCTAGTCACCAAATCCCAGATACAGAGTGCTTCAACTGCCCCTATCATCGGAAAAAAGAGAAAACATTTGAGCGGCCTATTTTTAATTTCTATTTATTTCAGAGTCTTTGGTGTTTCATGGCTCTTATGTCCATTGCCTTTTTCTTTCTAGCAGAACCACTGATGCTGGCATGGTTATACTAGTATAGTCATGCTGGTGCAATGCACCAACAGGATTTTGTCCACTCCCAAAGTAATCGTTCCACCTCAACTCATCGGAAGAACCTCACAGTGAGATTAGGCCCCCACCTTCTTGCTCAGTTGCTCAATCTGTTTCCCAAACAACAGAGCAGGCAGGTGAGGAGTTTCAAAACTGCTATATTGAAGCAAGGTTCTGTTTTTAGCCCACTTTCTCCTTACCATGCATAGTCTGAACTGTCCCAACACCCCCCTCCCCTCCCCAGCTTTTCCCCCCTAAGAACAGCCAATTCTCACAGGGACATTGCTTCCCTTGATTGTTAGAGTTGTTCTTTTTTCCTCTTGTCTCCTTCTGTTATCGAACAACCGCCAATCCCCCAGGCCTGTTGTCAGACAACCGGGCAAGCCCCGTGGACCGACCACGGGGCAGAGACCGCGAGGGTTCAGTTAACCTGGCGAGCCCGGAGCGACTAGGTCCTCGTAGCCTACCCGCCTCCCATAGATCCAATTATGCTCACCAATGCTGCAAGGTAGATGCCACGAAATTGTTTATTCTGCTCAGCTGAGAGGATGCGAACCGCAATACCCTGATTCCCGCAAAGAACGCATGCATATACATTCAAAACATTGGCTTTTAAAGGTTACAGAACTGTCAAAACAATTGAACTTCCCGCCCGCCTTCTTCTGGGCTGGCTCTGCTGGTGATTGGTTGGAACGTTTGAGGCCAGCTGATGGGCGGGAGACCGGTCAGTTCCAGGGAGCCTATCAGCGCTCGCTCCCATTTGCCGGCTTCGGCCAATCAGAGGTCTGTGGCCATATATGGAGTTCCAGGAAGGGAAGCCTAGGTGAAGCTGTCATCAGGAAAGGATTATGAAAGAGGATAAAGAGGCCTTTGGCCAGGCGATAGCCCAAGGCAACAGAATCCGGATTTTGCTATTGTTTTTGATGATGCGATTACTGAGTCTATGTGCTTCCCCTCATGTGTGAATGAGGAAGAAGGAGAAGAAAAAGGAAGAGATCCAACGAAGATAATTCATTTGGATCCTGGGTGGCAAAAAGTTCTATTGTGAAGCACACTTGGGTTCCGAGGCCAGATGTGTCATTCGTTATGCAATTCAATCATCTTTTGTCCAATTTCCAAAGGCAAGTTAAGCTTGACGACTCAGACCGGCGAAACTGCCTCCGGATCCGGCCAGACGTGGAGTTGAAACAAGAGTTCAATTTCCATAACAAGACTCTGACCGGGCAACGCATGCAATATGAAATGGTGGTCAATAAAGAGGTGTGGAAAGGGCTTGGCAGCATTTCCTCTTGGCAAACATAGTAAACATTCTCAAAGCAGTCTTTTCTTAACAAGGGCAAGAAGGGGAAGGGTTACAAGGGGTCAAAGGGAAAACTTATGAAGCCACACTGTACATACAGGGAGATCCCCAGCAATTTCCCAGTACATTCCCATACAGTTCTTGCTCCCAGAGTTATGATCTTTAAAACAGACAACGCAGGGCTGCCTTCCTTCTGGGAGTTGTAGTTCTCCTTGATGTAATTACTGTCCTTGGGAACTGCAGAGTCTTTGGGGCTTGGGGTGCAAAGCAGTGAGAATAGCAGCAAGAGGAGTCCATGACCAGTGTCCTTGGGTGAACTTCAGGTCCCAGCTGGGAGCCAGGCCGCTGATTGCGAGCGGCCGCTTTTCCGGGCTTTCCCCAGGCATGGGAGGGAGAACGGGGAGAAGAAAAGAGCAGAGACAAGATGGGGAAGAGGCAGAGTGCCTTGGGGCAACAACGGGGCAAATCGGGGGAACTTCCAACTTGTGGATACTGAATGCATGGGTTCTATTGGCTGTGCAACTGTTGTGTTGATGGGGCAATGGGAGGCAATGGTGGCTGGGTGTACTGGGAGGGACGAAGTTGGTGCAGTGTGATGTATGGAACTGAGTGAGGCAGAAGGGAAGGGGGGGAAAAGGGGTCTGGTACTGGTGCAACTTAGGCCATGGGCCAAAAGGAATACTGGGGACTCTCTGCGGTTTGACCTTCTGGATTCGGGGCTTCCTGGTTTGACTACACTTCCATAACAGCTCTTCAAGTGCAGATTAAGGAACTTGCCACATTGGCTATTGAATTGGCGACACATTGTGGTGAATCCGTGGAGTCCCAGCGAGGGACCTGGAGAATCCATTGCCCCACACCCTACATCACCCAACTCACTGCTGGCCCCATCCACCGGGGGTGGGGGGGTGGGGAGGCGTCCGCTGCCCGACTTCCCCCCATTGCTTCAAAGGCAATACGGGAAGCCTGCTATGTTGCTGCTATGGTGTAGTGTCAGCTCACCACAGTAGAGCGCAAATGACCACACAGAATGCCTCTGGTAAATCACTACACCTTTACTGTGAGACACAAACATTTCCAAAGCCGAAAGTGTTTCCTCCCCGCCAAATCCCAGATTATATAGGTTTCCCTCTTCAGTTCAAATCACGGAATTGTGCCGTTTCTGAAGCGCGCCAAAGTTTCTCGCCGGGATACTGGCCAGTAGGTTCCCACGCCAGCTGGAATGTGTAGGCAGTGCCAGATATCCGGATCCCGCTTGCCAAAGCCTGGGCTGCGGGCATCAGTGTCCGACAGTGTAGTGTGCTGCTTTCTTGCCCCTTTCTCCATGGAGCTCAGCCAAAAGTAGGTATGTGTCATGTAATGTGCTCCATGGAGAAAGGGGTAAGGAAGCAGCATATGACAGGCAAATTATTCTCTACGGTGAGGTTGTATATGCATCTAATTTTGGCTGTTTCCTCCCTGAAGAGGGGAAAGCTGCAAGATGAGTACATTACCTCACCAAATAATAACTTTGCTCTCCTGTGACATTTTTGTTCAGGCTTCAAATGTCTAGCATTGCAGAGAGCAAGACACTGGAAATGATTCACACTTAGATATCTTATATTTGCTGTATTGTTATTAGTTAGGCATTGATTTTTTTTGTCATTTTTGTTATTTTTGTAAACTGCCCTAAGTTCCTTTGAGGAGAGTGGGTGGGTTATAAATAAAGTTTATTATTATTATTATTATTATTATTATTCCACTTCCCTTTGTAACTTTGCCTGTCATTTTTCTTTGAATGGCTATATTCACGTTCCTAAAAGCTCAACTAAAAGTTTTAATTGCTGCAATGTAGAAGACTAAAGGAAAATTTCATTTGGGAGACAGAATTCATATGGGGGTAATGCTCTCATTTTGCCAACCATGTAGCTACATTCTGGTCCACACTCCTAGTTTTTGTGTTTTTGTTTGTTTGCTTGGTTTCTTTCTTTCATGTTGCTAAGTGTTCTGTCCCCTCCGCCTCTTTCACACACACAAACTTTCTCTGCAGGGCTGACCTCAGCCTCCACTCTAGTGTTTTACGTCTTTTCCTATTGTTTTTGCTGCTCAGAGTTTCAAGCCAAAAACTTTCCCATGTATGGAGATTATCGGAGTTTTAGTTCCTCTGTTGAAGATCTAAGATTGGCAGTGCAAAGCCAGTCATTCTTTAGAAACAGCAGATTCTTTCCAATCTTGGGCAAACACTACTCCTTTTCAATGCAAATCTCCCAAAACAACACAGTGGAGAAAAGCCTCCTGACCTTTCTGAATTCCCACTTGACGTTGGTGGCATTGTGTGAAATTTTATGTTCTACTTTATTGTTGACCCACCTTCCCTTTTTGGGGGGGAAAGGATTATTTTTGTCTCCACAATGCAAAGGGACAGCCCACCCCATGAGAACTCATTCACCCTACTTAGTGACCTATGCCAAAGCAGTTGTGTTGTTTAGAGTAAAGTGAAGCATCCTTTGTAATATAGCCTTTCAGAGCTTTGTCATGCTGGGATAGAGGAGTTAACGTCCAAAGGAAAGTAGTTTTTCTGAGTTTTGCCTTTTGTCGGTGCAAAAGCATGGATTGCCTTACCAATGGTTACAAGAACATTTAAATGTATGGCAATGAGAGTTACCCCTAACTTGTACTTTCATCCAATCTAGACACTGTGGGTTGAGCCAATAAATGCAATAAACTCTGAGGCCGTTGGAGGACAGACTACTGGTTTGTGGATGGATGATGAAGGGTAAAGTCAGGATGTAACTCAGGAGAAATTGCATCCTGGCTTTATGTAGAAAACTGGGGAATGGACATTGAGTTTGTATGGAGACGATGTTAGAATCATGGCCTGGCATCTTCCTGTGGGGCAGAGCGGGCAACTACCAGAGTTGGGGTGTGTGCGTGCAAATCACCTTGGAAGGTTACACAATTCCTACTGTTCCTCTCCATCTATTCCTGATTTTTGTTTAAAACTGGTAGAATTTTTTTTGGCCCAGTTTTGCCAGGTACTTTCCCCTGGTACCATTATGCCTAGGAGAAGCTAAAATGCCTGGTGCTAATTTATTTATTTATTATTTCGATTTGTATACCATCCTTTCCATTTGGCTCAGGACGGTTTACAGCATATCGAACAAAAAACAATGCACATAAAAACAGTAGAATAAAACGGTTTCCACAAAATCTGCCAACCAGGAATGGTTATAGATTGAATGCCTGCCGGAACAGTGCCGTTTTGCATGCTTTCCGGAAAGCTGGCAGCTCGCTGATTGCTCACACTTCGGGTGGTAAGCTATTCCACATGCATGGTGCTGCCACAGAGAAAGCTCTCTGTCTGGTTGATGACAGATGAATAGTTCACAGGGGCGGAATCTGAAGGAGGTTAAGGTCTTCTGAACGGAGCGATCTCTGGGGAACATATGGGAGTAGATGGTCCCTTAGGTACACTGGCCCCAGACCATGCAATCAGGGGCGGCCTCACCTCTCCTGGGGGGGGTAGGCAAATCTTATTTTTGCGCCGCCCCCTCGCGGTGGCTCCTGAACAGCCGAGTGTGCGCGCTGCCGTCCTGCCGTCCCGGCCAGCGCGAGTGCGCCCTCTGCGCGGTGCGCCCGAGCGGTGGCGCGCACACGCGGCGACGTCCCAGCCACGCATGCGCAGTGGCGTCCTGCCCGGGCGTGGCGCCCGGTGTCCCACCCGGCTGTGCACACGCCGGCGGCAGCGGCGCAGCGGCAGGGCGGGCCGGCCGGCGCGGCGGCGCCCCTCCCAGTTCGCGACGCCCCCTCCCAGGTACCATTGCCCTACGTGGCACTTTGAGGCAAAAGCATGGCATCTGAGGGTGTTTTTCCTCCAGGGTTCCCATTATTATTTTTCTCATACTCTGAGGAGAAGGGAGTCCTTTGAGGCCCTTGGGCTTCAAAACTGACCATGGAAGCTGCATAGGCCCTTCAGATCTTACTTTTCCTACCACTGATGTAGGATTAGAAAAGGCTCCTAAAACTCTAGCAGTTGCCCTCAGAGAGTGTAGACCAGGCTTTCTCAATCTGGTGCCCAGTATGAGGTGTTTCAGAGAACTGGTTGTTGTAGCTTCCTGATGCTGATGGGCATTGTAATTCAAAACATCTTCAGAGAGCCAGGTGGAGAAAACTATTATAGAATACGCTATATGCCAATGTGTTGGCTTGTTATAATGCAACTTCCCATGCTTCAGTCACTTAGGACTTTATCACATGAGGCAGGTGAACTGGTATTGCAGCTGGACCATCACCTTTTGCAATGCTTCCTGCTACCAATTTTCTTCCCTTCTTGCCACGATTCTCTTGTCAATAGCACCCAATCGGGCAGCATTCCTGCCATTTACCTTGGTATGATGTGTCCCTTTCACTTCTGTGCTGGCACAGCACCAGTAATATATTGGGGGCCGGATTCACCTCCATCTCTATTCTGGCTCATTATTCCCAAGCTGACTCTTTTGGATTTAATATATACATATTTTTGCTTTTTTGTTTTTAATAATAAAATTTCATAATGCAGTAAAAATATATTTTTTAAAAATTAAGGAATCTTAGTTATGTGCAGAAGTATAATCATGGAATTACATAATGGCAAATTGGTGCAATTGCACTATTGAAGAGAATAATGATATTAAAGGTGGTCAACACAATATATACCCACTATCTATGATAATTGTGACTGCAGTGGAATAGTTAGTTTGATGTGAGAAAGTCATAAGTGCATTATCTTAGAGGCCAGAGATAGAGCCATGGCAGTACACGAATGGTTATAGGCAGAGCTTAGAAATGTGTTCCTATCCAACCTCCGACTATGGATAGTTCCAAATTATTAATTTCATAGGTCTTGCTGGACAGAAGTTGGAGCTAACTGACCTTTTAGGCCTCTGGGGCATGACTTTTGTTTGGGATATGCCAAATGCCATCTGATTTACAGCCCCAATTATAAGAAGGTGTTTATATAGATATACCTCTGGGTCTCTTGCAAGGATATGGAAGCCCCAGGCAAAAGTTGGTAGGTTTTGTCTGCCATTCACATACATCTTAATTAGAAGTTCTTCCAGTGCCACACAAAATACAGAAATGAACAAAGAAGTTGTGCATTAGAAAGACTTTCCCTGTGGATTCCTGCTATATATCCATTAAAAACAGAATGATTCAGCCCATCAAAATGATGCTTGCATAATTATAGATGTATGTAATGGCTATTTTTATTATTTTTCCTGAGTTTCCTCTCTTTTCACCTAGAAATTGGTGCTCCTCTATCCGGTCCCGGCCGATCACATACATAGCTGCTTGCAAGACTGAAAAATATGTTGTTAAGTCACAGCGTCCATGTCCAAATGGGACTCCAGACTGCCAGAAGATCATGTAAGTTTGACAGCTTTCCCTCCTAATGAGGTTTCGTGATAATGTCCAGCCCTTGTCTGCTCTCTCTGAAGGCTCTCGTTTTTATGTCTGTTGAGATGTGTAGCACAGCAGTTCTCGTTTGTGCCTGGGGGCCAGGGGCCAGGACCGGGGGTCCCATTGGCATTGGGGCCTGCAGCAGCAGAGCTAGATTCTGAAGAGGATTTAGAAGGGTTAGAAGAAGGAGAGTTTCCCATCATTGGGCCTCCTTCGCCCACAGAAAGTTTGGCATGGGAAGAAGGTTGGCCTGACCCTTACGAAGAGACAGATAACCAGGTGCAAATGGAAAGCAGTGATAGAGAAACTTATGAACAGCTGGGTGGGAGAGGCTCACAGGATCCTGTGAGTGAAAACATGGAAGAGAGCGGCTGGGAAGATTCTAGGGAGGAGAGCTCTCATGGAGATAGAGACCCAGGTGCTGGGAGACAAGGCCGAACCTTTGATAGGAGACGAAGCATCGAGTCTAGCAGAAGGGGATGGTACCACAGCCTAGACAGGCCAAGGTCTGTCAGCAGAGATTGGAGAAGATGAAGCCTAGAGCGTCGGGGACCTAGGCCGAAAGATTAAGTATAGGATCCGTGGGAACGAATCCCCAGTACTTCGGCCACGTCTCATCTGAGCAGACGTGTAGCGAAGCTCGACCACTGAGCCAAGCCGGGCTAGTGGCCTACTCAAGCCTTGTTTAGTATCCTTGCAACCTTGCTTTGTTCCTTGATCCGCTTTGCTGAGCGGAGCCTTGCCAAGCCTTTGGAAACTTACCAAGCGTTTGGGACTATTGCATCTTTTGCCTTTGGAATTGCTTTTGCTATTTTTATGGACAATTTACCTTTTGAACTGTTTCTATATATTCAATAAAGTAGTTAGCTTTCAGCTCATCTCTGTGTGTGTGATTAAGGGGCCGGCCGAGTCCTTGCATCGTGACAAGATGTCATGTCTATTCTAAAAACATCCCATGGATTGTTTCACCAGAGCTGCCTAGGAGAATGGAGAATGGTTGAAGGAGAAATCAATAGAATGTTAAATGTACATATAGTAATAGTTAATAGAAATTTACTACATGCAAGGAGTGAAAAATATACAAAACGAAAAATTGGTTGACAAATTAATAGTATGTGCACAAATTGTTTTTCTGGAAATTTTCGAGAGTCATTCAGATCCGAAGCGCCTCCTACATCCGGAACAAGTTTTATAAAAAATGTTTTTATTAAGTTTTTCGGTATATACACATACATATTGACATACATGGGGTTGTATATAAGCAGGTCAATGAAGGGGTCGGGAAGGGGGGGAGATGTGATTGGGAGGGGAGTGGAACATAGGGGAGGGAAAACAGTTTTGAACCTTTTTTTTATCACCCAGGCCTAACAATTACTTAACAAAAGATAACAAAAAAGTAAGTCATTGTAGTTAAGATACAGACCCCATCCAATTTCAGGGGGAAAAATTAGAAATGATTTCCCCCACCTCCTAATTTCATATTATTGGAACATTATTTTCATTGATCACACAGGCCTAATAACTACCATGACAGAACTCCATTGTCATAGCTGCCTCTGCAAATGACACTCTATAGTTCAGAGTGCTAGGAAATGACAACTGTAACATTCTCCTGGTCATGGAGTATATGGAGAAAAGCAGCTGCAGCAAGACCCAAACACATGATTCCAGCTGCCTGTCACAATGTCTCTCATGAACTGGGAAGCACTGCAGTCATCATTTCCCCAAACCTAATATTCAGTGCATTAGAAACCTTTCTGTTGGGGTGTCATCTGGCCTGAAAGGTATATTTAGGGATTATGTTTGGTTATTAGCACTCAAATATTGAATCTACAAAATTATGAGATCATAAGTCCAGTTTATGATTGGAAATATAGTATGATCCTGTGTCTGAGTGACCAGTATCAGTTTCATGTATCTATTTTTGACAAAATTTGGACTCCCTATTTTATTTATTTATTTAAAACTTGTATATCCCAATCTTCTCTATCTCCGTAGAGCAGGGGTGCTCACACTTTTTCAGCATGGGAGCTACTGATTAAAAAAACCAAGTTCCAAAGATCACCTACCCAGAAATGTAAAATGTATAACTATTTTCTTATTTATTTATTTATTTTTATTTATTTATTTTTAGGTACAGCTCCTTCCAGCAGGCTCGGGGCAGTTTACATAAAATGAAATTATAAAACATCAACATTTCAATTTAATAACAACAATATAAAACAGAGCATAAAAATACATCCAACCACCCCATATCTCCCACATCTCCATATTCCCCAACATATATTTCTCAAGGAACAAAGCAAGCAGAGAGGCTTTGGAGCTAAAAGGCCATTTTTAAACATTAAAAATAAACAAAGAGACATGCCACAGAACAATCAAGCATCCACCCCAAAGTAAAAAGACCGACCTTTGAGATGTGGTAAGGAAATGACCCCAAAGCGTCCTTCTTCTCCTCCTCCGTTGTTGCTCCTATTTCCACGCCGCCAGCATGCGTGCCGCCTCCAAGAGCTCACGAGAAGTCCGAGAGGCAGAATGGGCGCTTCTGCGCATGCGCACGGGGCCAGCCATGCATCGCGTCATCCAGGACTGCCCCCTTTGGTCTCCTACGACTCAGAGTGGCTGGAGAAGGACGGAGGGAGGAGGAGGAATCCAAAAGAGGGGGCCCTTTCTGCCTCTTGGACTCTGGACGGAGCTTTTGGAGGCGGCGCGCGAGCAGGGAGCGGGGAGGAGCAACGACGGAGGACTTCTTTGCAGCATGCAGGGGTGCGTGAAGAGGACCAACAGCAAAAAACCTGGTCAGGGGCTTGAAGATCACCGGGATGAGGCCCGAAGATCACCCTGGTGATCGCGATCACCGTTCTGAGCACCCCTGCCGTAGGGGGACTCAGACAGGCCCTGATTACCCATAAGGCCACCCTAGGCCATGGCCTAGGGGCGCAAGCCAGGGGGGGCGCAGTTCACACGGACCAAAAAAATGTTGAAACAAAACTGCAACGCACAGCATGGAGATTACTCTCTCTCTCTCTCGGGGGAGGGCGCGGGGAGAGTGCTGCAAGGGGGCGGGGGAGGAGGGAATGGCACCCCCCTCGCCATCGCCCCCGCCCCCTTGTCAAGGAAGGAGGGCGCAAGGAGGTGGAGGGAAGCCCCTGGGGCCTCTGCCGGGCATGCGCGGCACCCAGGAACATGGCGGAGGAGGGAAGCGCTCGCGCCCTCCTGCTGCGCATGCCTGGCAGCAGCCCCAGGGGCTTCCCCTCCTCCTTGCGCCCTCCTTCCTTGACTCAAGGAAGGAGGGCGCACCACGAGGAGGAGGAGGAGGTGGGGGTGCGGTAGAGGTTGGTTTGGGGGTGTAATTGCAAAGTGTGGCCTAGGGCACCAAAAGGGGTTAATCCGGGCCTGGACTCAGACTGGCTAACAGCAAATTTCAATGCTAACAATAGGAACACTTGAAAACATCATATATAAACAATCAGTTAAAAGTACATATAAGATAAAATACATATAAAACCATTCGCCAAGATACAAGAAACATGCCTGTGAAAAGGGCATTTTATATTTCATATTTCCAGACTCTCCAGGGTAACTTTGTGGGATTCTTGGGCTAGAGGCCCTTCATTTCAATAGCATTTGCTATTATCTGTGATTTCACATATTCACACACAATCTGGGAATGTAACCCTTGAGGATATATGGGCCATACAGCATTGAACAAGAGGCCAGTCATCTGTTTCAGTTCATCCTAGTACTATTTGGCAATAGCGGGAAGTGTAGGTTGAAAACTTGGTGGGAATTTGCATGTCTTTGTATGATATGCTAGCCTAATCTAGTACTTTCCAACAGCTCACATTTTGTTTTCTTATTATCTTTGTATGTGTGCTATTCCTTTAGGTACAGAACAGCTTTGAAACCAGTCTACCAAGTCAAACACAAAATCATAAGTTCTCTATTCTGGAAGTGTTGTCCTGGCTACAGTGGAAAAAACTGTGAGCATCATGGTAAGAAATGCAAATCAATGTTGAATCAAAACAGAGGCAACACCAGACATGCCAAAGTTAGAAGCAAATGGGATTGAATGCATAGAATCTTGTAATAAGAATATATACTCCATAACATATGGAACAATACAATCAAAAATATATACAATATAACATTTTTTCTGGATAATAATTGTTTTACTCAAAAAGGCCTTCATCAATGGGTCTCCTTTAAAAACAAACAAACCCAGAGGAGCCCTTTCTGACACTGACTTTATGTTGAAGGAGCATTGCTCTTTCTTGTGTTACAAAAGGAATAATAGAAAATAGTCCATATTGGAGGAGTGTGTGATGTGGTCCCTTCCTACTCCAAATACTTCATGTTTTATGAAAGGGGCAACAGTGGAAGGAAAGTACATATGAAATCGAGCACAGATTTAGGGGGGTCCTGCCTTAAGGACGGGGACCCTATGCTCCTCTAAGGCAAGGGTCTTGATGGAAAAACCTTGGCGAGCGATCCAAAGTGCCTTGGAAAACCCCAAATCCCCAGAGCAATATCTCACCAAGATCCAGAACTGTCCCTACCTACCTCCCCCCTCTCCCCCCCACCATCCCTGCTCTCCCCCACCCCTACCCCATGATATGATGTGATATTGTGCTGTTTTGTTTATCTTTTTTAAAAAACTAATAAAAAACCTTTTTTAAAAAAGGATCCAGAACTGTGCCAACAAGAAAGGTCTGTCCCAGCTGAGAAAGGATGACAAGCCACAATTTCCTGATGTCCGCAAAGCTTGACATCTTTATTTCAGATTTTACAGGCATTTTTATACATTTTCAGAACGGTCAGATTCAAATTTCCCGCCCACCCCCGTTCCCGCGCCATGTTCTGATTGGATAGAACTTATGCAACAGCTGGGAGGCGGAACGCTGGCCAGCTGGCCTTAGCCAATCATGAGCCTGCGCCACCTCAGTTTGGGCCAATGAGAGAATTTCCTCACCTTGCTGTTTGGGCCAATGGGGGGCGAGGAGCAGGAGGAATGTTGAAACAATGAGGTCGGAACTTCCAATAATGAGCTTATGATTATGCTGATGAAGGTCTTCACATAGAACAGTATCACCCATATAGAATTGCCACAGAAGCACAGGAAGTAAGCCTGCCAAGAAATCTAGAAAAGACTTCTATGGATCATACATTTTCAGGAAAGGAAATAAAAGTATAATATGGCATACTGACGGCTGACGTAGTGATTGTTAAGAAACTGAACTCTGAAGCATGAGATCTTGTCTTTACCTTGCACATTGTAGGTGGTCTTAGGCAACTTGCTGTGTTTCAGATTCAGAGAGCCATGAATCATAGGACTAGACTTTGACTTCATTTCCTCCCAACATGTTGCATCCATAGACCTCACTGTGGGGCTTGGTACCCCCATGGAAGTATGGGATAGGCTGCAGAGTAAACCTGAGAGGAAATGCGATTGGACGAATTTCTGAGGAGGAACATTGTATAATGGGTGATCCATCACTTTAAGAGTGTTTCCTCCTTCCTCAGAGCAGAACTTGCAATGATGAGAGGCCCTACACAATTACTAATTGCTATTATGCAATTTTTATTGTCATGGTTTCACCCTATGGGATTCTGAGGAGTGTAGTTTTTGGTAAGGCTCTTGAGTGATCTGGATGAGAGCTCCACATTGCAAAAACTCAAATGCCACGAGATAGGCCCTGGGAAGATGTTTCAGCTCACTGGAATGGCTTTGCTGGGGACACAAGCAGTTAGAGAAGATGACAGATAATGATAAGGTTTCTTTTCATGGGTGTTCTTCCTTCATGATTGCCAAGACCCTTGCTCTTATTCACAGTCTGTGCCCAGTACAATATAGATATTGCCAGAGGCTGAGAAAGTAACTTATTTGAATTACAGTCCCCAGACAATCCATAACCATTGGCTATCCTGGTTGGAGAATCCTGGAAGTTGTTGTCCAAACATTAATTTCTCCTAGCTGGTGAGAACTCTGAACTACCTTTGAATGATGAAAGTTTATATAAGGTTATATAAACAGGAAATACTGCAAGGATGCAATGCAGGAATTTTCTCACACACACCCTTGGGCTTTTCTATTTGTTGTTATGTTGCAACCTGGAACTCAAATGGATTTAACTGGCATTGTTAAAATACACAACACTGTGAAGGTACAAAAATATTGTTAATATGGATCAGACATAATGTTAAAAGCAAAAAAAACATATTGAGATCTCTTGGGTTCATAAATATTTCCCCTCTCTTCCAATCAGAGGGGGTTGTATCTATGTGCTTTAATATAAGTCTAGCAGACAGAGATGCAAGTTTGAGATATCTTTTGAAGGACATACTCTATCCAAAGGGATCTCCCCAGTGTATTGAATTGTGAATAGCCAAGGAATAAAGAGAATCACTGTTTTAATAAATTCATTTGCAGAGCCGAATTTCCTTCCAGTGACCACTGATCAGCCAGGAAGCTGGGAAGAAGAAAGTGATGCTTTCTCAAGCCTAAGTATGTTTAAATACAACATGTCATTTTAGAGCTGATAATGTGTTGTAAATTTGCTCTTACTTTTAAAAACAAACATTATTTTTCTCTTATATTTTCATATCTTATTACCAGGTAGAATATGTTTTCAGTGCAGAAGCCTCTCCATGCTGGAGCATGCAAAATCTGATAAATTTTAGTTTACTCATGATCTTGTCTATTTATATTTTGAAATAAGCTATAATAGTAGTCGTGCTCCTATGCCATGACATCCTACTTTGCTCTGGTCTATCTATTTTAGATAATAGCATGTCCTGTTACCCAGAATGCTGGTCATTGGCAATGCCCCCTTCTACACTGCCATATAATCCAAATTATCAAAGTAAATAAAACACATTATTGGCATTGAATTGGATTATATGAGTCTACACTGCCATATAATCCAGTTCAAAGCAGATAGATTTTATGTAGCAGCATAGAAGGGGCCGATAATGATAATAAAGATTGACTGACTGAAAGATTGATGGGTGGATTGACTGATTGATTCATACTGTAGGGAATTCCCTGTATCTTTATCAACTTCATCAGCATCACTACCACCACAACATCCATCTATTTGTACACTGATTTCCTCATTCAGGAGATCCCAAAATAAGGAGTAGAGGAGATCCCAAAATAAAAGCAGCAATTAAAAAATCTATTAAAGTACAACAACAGGGAAAAATCAATAATACAGCCTTCAATAAACTCAGGAGTTGTCCATTAAGAATATTCCTCTGGTATGCGGAGTGTGCAAAACAAATGCCCGTGTCTCTAAAGGGGTCTACTTTCATTGTATGCACAGGTCATGCTCTGCACATGCAGTTTTCTTCCCCTTCCCATCTGCTTCTGTTATTATTTTCCCTCAAGCCGAACTTTATATGATGAACCTATGCCTGAGAGACCTTGTGGTGGTGGTGTCTACGTTTGCTTTAGTGCCAACAGACCTGGGCCAAACTTGAAAGCTACTTTGGCAGTCGATTCGGCCATGTAGCTACTAGGCATGTTTAAGTCCAGTCAGAATATTCGTTATTCAGAATAAATTCGGAAAAATTACCTGTTTGAAGCAATTTCGAACTTTTATAGGTAACCGGAAGTCACTTTGCCCTTCCGAAGCCATTCTCTCCATTTTCTTTCTGAACCAGGGAGTGAGTCGGAAGTGTCTCAGCGGTTGTTATTAGGAAGTGTAAGGGTGGAGTTTAGGTACGACAGCCATCGCGCTATATAAAATGCTGCACATGTCTCAGAGACTCATTGTGAGCCCGGGAAGGGAAGGGGACAGATAAAGGGCAGGCAGGTTGTAAAGGGAAGAGCAGGGCAAGCAGAGAAGGGCTGGGAGCAGGCCCGTTGCCTGTGAGCCTTGCAGCTGTTTGTGTGTTGTAGCTATGGGGGGGGGGGGGTGTGAGAGCAGGGCAGGGCAGCAGAGAACCAGTGCCGGGACAAGGGCTCTTGTCTGCCTGGGCTGCCTTGCAGCTGCTTGCCTGTGTTTGCTCTTGGGGTTTGGGATGGGTGTGCAACACGTGGGTGGGTAAAATTTTGGGGTGCGAGGCTGCAGTTTGTTTCCTCAGTTTGCCTTGCATTGCAAAGAATTCAAAATATTATCCTTCCTAAAGGTCGGAAATACACTTTAAAAAAAGGCTGTGTCCTGAGTTGCTTAGAGTTCCTACTGAGGAGAAACTTGTAATCCCAAATGCTCAAACTAGAAATCCCATATTCTCAAACTATTTACCTTCAAAAAGCTGTGAAATCAACTTCCCAAATCCATGTGTCCAAATTTGCTTTGGGTTGCTAAAGAGGATATACTAGAAATTCCATATACTCAAAGTATTTCCATTCCAAAAGCTATGAAATCAACTTCCAAAAGCCCTGTGTCCAAACTTGCTTTGAGTTGTTACAGAGGATATACTAGAAATCCTATATACTCAAACTGTTTTCCTTCCAGAAGCTGTGCAATCAACCTCCAAAAGCCCTAGTTACTTAGAGTTGCCGGTTTTTTTGCATATGGTGCAATCGCGCCCGCCATTAACGAAGCATTTTGGAAATTTCAGAAAATTCTGAACTTTTTCCAAAAATAATAATAATCAAAATTCAATTCCAAAATGACTCACCAGCACCCCCTATTTCCGAAACGAGTTTTGAACCATTTTTTTTCTTGATCAAACAAGTCTAGTAGCTACTGTGGTCGGATCTCCATCTCCAGGAGAAAAAACCAGAGAGCTGGAGTTAGAGGCAGAATGGCTTTCCTGGCCCTTCTCCCAAGTTTTTGCTTCACAGAGGTGTTCATAGTGTGTATGTGTATGGGATGAACCTTGCCCTTGTGTATGCCATATCCTTGACCTTTTCCTCCATATTTCCTTCTTTCCTTCCTTCCGTTCTCTGGCTATGAGTGGTTTAAGCTGTCACAAAAGAACAGTCAATTGACAGCTGTCTCACTATTGCAGTTTTAGCACTGGGGAGAGGAAAATCACTGGAGTAGGGTTACTGCCCAAGGTGCCAAAGTAAGTTGGCTGGCCTTGAGTACTATGTCACCTTGTGCTGGGGAGGATGCCATGTGCTGCTCTGCAAAACATTGTTGGCCAGCCCTTGTCAGTGGGCAGGGAACTAAAACAGGAACACAGTTTGAAAAGTTACTTTTCCAATTAGGATTTCCAGAGCTGACCTGCCAAGTTGGCTAGTGGCCATTCTGACTGGGAGATTTGAGCAGAACTAGTTCAAAGCAAGCAACTTTCCCTAGCTCTTTCTGAGGGAACCGGGTTTGTCTGCAGTCATTTCTTGTGACTAACATCTTCTTCATTGCTGGATACAGGAGAAATCATTGAAACTCACCAGAGCCAAGAAGCCCAGCTAGAAGACCTGCAGAATGATGTTCAGCAGGCCACAAACCATTTGGGAGTTCTACAGAAGGCACTGCAATATAACGTCAGCAGGGCAAGAGGAGAAGAGAAGAACAACCACTCAGGTGAGATTGGAGCTTGGGAAGCCACAGACACAATTAGTCCAATCTCAGTGGCATGGAACACATTGTGAATTTAAGTAATGCAAGGGCACTGAAGTCATGTGTGTATGTACTCCCTATCTTTTTTTTTTGCTTTTTAGAAGATACATTTATGTCGCAGCCTACTTATAATAATAGAATAATAGAGTTTGAAGAGACCACATGGGTCATCCAGTCCAACCCCATGTCATGCAGGAAAAGCATAATCAAAGTATTTCCGACAGATGCATCCAACCTCTATTTAAAGGCCTCCAAAGAACACTACGAGGCAGAAGTTTCCACTGTTGCACAGGTCTTACAATCAGGAATTTCTGCCTAATGTTCAAATGGAATCTTCCTTCCTGTAATTTGAACTCTTTGCTCTGAGTTCTAGTCTCCAGGGCTTCAGAAAACAATCCTGCCCCCTCTTCCTTATTACATCCTTTCAAATATTTAAACATGGCGATCATATCTCCTCTTAACCATCTCTTCTGCAGGCCAAACATTCCCAGCTCTTTAAGACGCCCCTCATAGAGCATCATTTCCGGACCTTTGACCATTTTAGTTGTGCTCCTCTTCCAGCTTGTCAATATCTCTTTTAAATTGTGGTGCTCAGAATTGGACACAGCATTCCAGGTGAGGTCTAACCAAAGCAGAATTGAAGAGTGCCATGACTTCCCTTGATCTGAGCACTGTACTCCTTTTGATGCAACCCAAAATCCCATTGGCTTTTTTAGCTGCTGCATCACATTGCTGACTCATGTTCAATTTGTTGTTCACTAATAATGACCTCTTCACACTAGAAAATGAATCCACTTTAAATCCAATTGCTGCCTCCTGCATAATCCTGGGCTTTGTAGTTTAGAGAGGAGGCTTTAACAGCCTTAATAAACTACAAACCCCAGAATTCTGCAGGAAGCAGAAACCAGACTTAAAGTGGATTCATTCTCTAGTGTGATGAAGTAGCTGAGATTCCAAGATCCTTTTCACATGGGCTGCTGTCGAGCCAGGTGCCACTCGTCCTGTATTTGTGTGTTTCTTTTGCCTAAGTGAAGAATCCTACATTTCTCCTTGGTGAAATTCGTTTCACCAAGAACTAATTCACTAAGAACTAATTTCATCTAATTGATTAGTTTGCTCTGCACCCCCAACATTTTTAGATAAGCTATGAAACTGCAGATTACCAGCAGGGTGTCGTGGATTGAATGTTAGACTAAAAACTTATTCGGCTTTTTCAAAGAAACAGAGGTGCAGCAAAGCGAGTCCGTCGCTCTCCACACCACTCCCTCATTGCATTGCTTTCCCCATCACATGTGGGAAGCGTTGCCTGAGTGCAGGCCCGGATTAACACCTTTTTGCGCCCTAGGCCACACTTTGGAATTACGCCCCCTTTAAGCCAACCTCTCCTGCCCCCCCAACACCACTCAGACCCACACTTGGCTGGCTTTCGCCATGGTGCCTCCGGAGCAGAAGAGAAAGGCGAGTAGGCACCATCCCACCACCTCCAAGGTCCCCATTACCATGGGCTGGAAAGCTCCGCTGTGCTCTGAAGGTCTCCTCGGGAGGCTTGGGGAGTGCGCAACAGGTGCAAACTCACTCCAAAGGTGCACACGAGAGAGAGAGAGAGAGAGAGAGAGAGAGAGAGAGAGAGATGTCTGCTTGGTGTGTGCTCCCGCAGAGCAAAGGAGAATTCAAGTTGGGGTTTGTGCGGCTTTTGTTTGGCTGCTCCCGAAGGCAGGAGAGCCAGTCCCTGGCCTTGATCCTTCCCTCCCTCCCGCAGCTCCCTTTGGCCAAGCAGCCCGCCCTGGTTTGGTCCGAGAGCGCAGGACCGAGCCTGGGTTGGTGTGGTCTCGTGCTGGGGACCTGGGAGAGGTCCACCCAAGCAACACACTTTCTCTCCCCTCTCCCTCCTTCCCTCTCTCTTTTCCTTTCTTTACTTGCTTTCTTTCTTCCTAGTTGCCACCTTCTCCCCTCCCTCCCACTGCCCTCTCCTGGACTGCCGCTTGGCTCTGGCTGCAGGAATTTGCAGTCTGCCCCTGGGGGAGCCGGGCGAGTCGCCATGGAGACGGCTTCCCTGGGAGCCAGGTCAGGCCAGCCAGAGACCCGCGGGCAAATCAATGGATCAATGCAAGGGCCCCACCGCAGCCCAGAGAGCGAGAGACGGAGGGGACGAAGCAGAGACTTTGCCGGGAGAAGGAGCGAGGAGGGGCATGAGAAAGGGGGAAAGAGGGGCGCTGACCAGTTTTTTTTAGTCCGTGATCTGCGCCCCCCCGGCTTGCGCCCCTAGGCCATGGCCTATGTTGGCCTTATAGGTAATCCGGGCATGCCTGAGTGGTGAGGATGCATACTGGCTCTATTGGGGCCAGGACAACACAGGCAGGCTACCACGTATGATGCTTCCACTCCAATTGTGAATGGGGCCTCTGCCATAAGACCAGTGACATCAAGGGATGGGCAGTGTGCTCACCTCTTGCTGGAATAGCAGGGAAGAATCCTAAGATGCTTCTCAAGCCCCGTCTGATGAGATCGTAGGACTCCAAGAGATCAGATCTGAAATCTCCACTTAACCTCAGAAACGTGCTAGATGGCCTTGGGTAAGTTGCACTGCATTAGCCTAAAGAGCAGGCAGTGGGAAACCTTTGAATAGATTGTGTCATTAAAACCCTATGATAGTGTTGCCATATGTTAATGAAATGTATTCTACAGTGTCTAACACAATCAAGTGAAGTAGGGCAGTGGTGTCCCTTATATCGCAATCATGCTGCCATTTTGTGTTATGCAAATATGCAGAAGAACTGCATAAATACAAATTTAAAGTTCATCCAAAGAAGGCAGAAAAAGATCGCAAAAAGGAACTCGATTAACTTAAAAAGCCTATAATTCCTTCTAATATTGTAACTAACTTGGATACTTTAGGCTGCCATTGAAACTGTTTTAGTTCATTGGCTATTTCATGTCTCCTGGGGAGGAGAAGCTGTCCTGAGTCATCT
Organism: Anolis apletophallus; assembly: GCA_030556195.1. NCBI lineage: Eukaryota > Metazoa > Chordata > Lepidosauria > Squamata > Anolidae > Anolis > Anolis apletophallus. The sequence continues at coordinate 148,039,401 of JARBWK010000004.1, forward strand.
ATAAAACGTCCTGCACTTTTCCAAGTATAATTGAAGCATAGCAGATATGCTTTAAGGAACCCTGAATGGCATAGCACAGCATAGCATCCCTAAGGGACCAACTGATCTCATTTGTTCTAGTACAATCTCTGAGGTCCATTGAATGTACCAATTTAATGATTGAAGCTATGCATCATGTTCAGACAGCTGGGGTAAGACTAGGGTGGATAGCATTTATGGTGGTTGTGCCTACAAAAATAGTTTGATTTCCAGATATGAACAATCACAAGAGAACTTTTTGGCCCTCCAGATCTTTTGGGTTGCAATTTCTACAACCCTTTACCATGGATCGTGCGGGTGGAGACCTCTGGACACCGACATTCAGGACATCTGGGGAGGGGACAAATGTTTCCCTTCCTGATATACATGTTTCGCATGAAAAGTTTCAAGTTTAGTGTACCTGTTTTTAAAGCACGAGTGAGAGTAATGTCACTTGTTGCATGGGGCTATCAAGGCTAGTTTTGGCCCTCATCTTCATCCCTCCTTTGATCAAGGTTGAAAATCAACTATAAAAGGGTTGTTCCCAGAAGACTTCAATGGTAGCAATCTTCTTATGTGTTTGTATGTGGGTGAGCAACATTGTTTTTTTCTCTCTCCCCAAGCCAGAAGTCAAGATCTGATCACTTCCATTTTGTGTGAATTTAAGGAGTACAAAAATAACATTTTGGGTGGGATAGAATGATTGGTGAGACTGCGCAGAGCAGTGGTTCACAACCTGTGTGTCCCCAGGTGTTTTGATCTGCAATTCCCAGAAATCCCAGCCTTTTTACCAGCTGTTAGGATTTCTGGGAGTTGAAGGCAAAAGCATCTGGGGACCCACAGGTTGAAAACCACTACCATAGAGCAAAATTGAACTCTGTAGCTTCTTCATCCATCTTAAAGGTTCATAAATATCTCAAGTCATTTGTGGAGAACAACACTGGCTGTCTGTGAAAGTGGGCTTGGAAGAATCCCAGGCCCAATATATGCTGTTTGCACTATCTCAGGCCCGGTCCTCTTTATACCTTGATTATGCCCATCTTAGTATTCTGGTTATTGGTTTTGTTATGTATTGTTTGAGTGAGCTTTAATGCTGCTGTTTTATACCATGTTTTATTTAACCATGTTTTATTGGATTGTTATGCTTTGCTATGTTTTATTTCAATCTTTTTTGTTTGTTTGTTTGAATAGATTGTTTTGTTTTGATATTCTGTGGACATTTTGTCCCATATGTAAGCCACCCTGAGTCCTTTCAGGGAGATGGAGGTGGGGGTATAAACATAAAGTATTATTATTATTATTTTCCACATACAGCATTTTCTAAACATCCTTGCTAAGAAGAGAACTCACGTGCACCATTTATTTATTTACAATCTTTCTACCCCCCCTCTCACCCCCCCCCCGGCTGAGTCACACCAATGTAAAATGTATGCTATTGTAAAATAATCCATGTGCTTTTATTGTTTTCCAAAGCATATTGAAAAACAGGCCAGTCATACTGGATATGGAATGGGATTTCTCTAGATTAATATCTATAATTAAGTTTTTTCCCTCCCAAGCTAAAATTGCAGCATGGAATGGGAGGCAGAGCTTGAACTATATCACTAAACATATATATGCACTAAACATAAACTTAAACTTTGACAAATCTCTTATTGACTCTGATGGGAAACTTTTGAGTAAAACATAAACTTTGACAAAACTCTTATTGACCGATGGGAAACTTTTGAGTAAAACATAAACTTTGACAAATCTCTTATTGACTTCGATGGGAAACTTTTGAGTAAAACATAAACTTTGACAAATCTCTTATTGACTCCGATGGGAAACTTTTGAGTAATGTGCAGAGGGGGCGAGAGTTCAGGCTTGCAGCACAGACAGGAGGGTTGACATTTCATCCCAGGTATAACACTTTCCTAGATTGAAGCTTCCCGAATTGCACACCAAGTGGAAGTAGACTTTCAAAAAAGAATCCCCTTGACTTAATTCTTGCAAAGATGGGGCCAAGGAGTATGGAAAGTGGATGTATGTGTGAGGAGCAGAGATATAAACTAGTCAGAAAGCTCATGTGGACTCCTAGTTCTCTAAGTAAATAAATATTTATATTATTTTTTTCTTATTTTGTGTTGCATTTCAGAAGTACAGGAACAATTTCTGCAGCAAATGCTCTTTCCCCACATGGAGAATTTCTTAAGGGAGCATTTTCAACCAGTTTGGGCAAACTTAAATAAAAGCCTACAGGATCTTTCTACTGGTCTGAAAAACCTTTCACGTGATGTTGAAGCAAATCGGAGAAGCATCGAGAGATTCCAAGAAACCACGGTGCCTAAGAAAGATTTTCAGGAACTGGGAACAAAATTTGAATCCAAAGTCCAAACCATCATATTTGGGGTGGAGGAAATGAAGAGGGAATTAGAGGAACATTTCCACCAACAGCAAGCAGCCATTCATTACAACCTCACTATGATCAAAGCTGACACTGACATCAAGCTGAAGAGAAACCATAAGAATCACCTTGTGGATTTGTCAGCTTTAAATAACAGCCTCTCGGGCATGAGACAGGAGCAAAGCAAGCTTCAAAGAGAACTTGAAGCCCTGAACAGAAACTTAGTTTTCCCAATACAACCTGGCAGCCCAAAACAGGCATTTGCTGAGGAAGATGCTCAGATTCTCAACCAGAGCTTGGCAAAACATGCAAGGCAACTAAAAGAGCTTTATGAACAGTCTGATGAGGATTACCAAGAACTCATTCAATTAATCAATGACTTAAAAGGCAGCACAAAGCAGGAAACCAGTGAGATTAGAGTAAATTTAATGGAGAAGAGTCTGATAATAGAGGAATACAAAGAAGGCATGGAAAGGAAGATTGTGGATCTCAACAATACTTTGGCAAATATTGAAGAAAGACAGTGGGATCTAGAAAAGTCTCTGAAAATATGCCATTGTGAAAATCTTCCTCTGGACGTCGCTGTGGAAGAGCAAGATAATATCACTCAGATATTTAGAGAAGAAATAAATCATCTGGAGGCACGCTTAAAAGATCTTGCTGCAGCTTTCCCCCTTTTATATCAGTCTCTTGATTTTCAGCAGGAACAGAATCGGAAGCTGGAAGATGGCATGTCTCTTCTTCGGTCCCACACTGACACATTATCTGAGATTATGGGCACCTTGCAAAAAACAGATGAAAAAATGCATGGACACATTAAGTATCTCAATAGCTCTTTCAACTCTCTTCTGGTAGATGCAATGAGACACGAGAAAGCACTTGTGGCCATGCTTGGAGATGAAATTATGGAAATCTTGTCTGAAGATGATCCTGAAAGTCTTCTCTTGCCTCCAGTTCACCTGCATGTTATGAATATAGAACTGATCTCGGATCATCTCAAGAAGCACAACCTCACACTGGAATATATTATGAACAGAATCCAGTCTTTGGAAATGGATCACAAGAATAACATTAATGTCTACACATCTCTTAAAAATCATGACCTTGACAAGCAAATGGAGGACATGGGAAAAGTGGTTAACACAGAACAAGGGAGAATGGAACATATGGAACCAAACCATGAAGCTGCCATAGAGGATGCCCCTGTCTATCAAGATATCATGATCCTAAAGAAAGAAATTGGACATCTCGGTAAGGAGATGAAGGAATATCGGTTGCAATGGGACCATGCGCATTTGTGCTGTAATCAGACCAGGATCAATCTAGTAGAACCACTCAGTATTTCAGTGGAGAATTTGAAAAAAGACTTTGCATCAACCCAGCAAACTTTGGAAGAGCACTTACAGGTTGTTCAAAAGCTGTTTGGAAGCTATAGAGAATTACTTGCAGCAAATGTAAGTTTGGATGTTGCCAAGATTCAATCTATGATGGACAGAAGAATGAGGAAGCAGCTTAAAGTTCAGGGGCATGAAAAAACGAGAGACAAGAAAGAGGCCAAGGACATTAAAGAAGGCACTTTAAATGGAAGAAACAAGATACATTCAGAGATCTTGGAGACAGGTAGGTCATTTCCTTCTTTAATAATTCCATTGTCATTTTCTAGGCCTCATTATGTAAGAATATGGCTGTATCCATACCTCCAAAATAATTCATTCATACTTTAGTCTTGTTCGAACACACAATGTTCCCTTGGTTTCAAAGAGAACATTTCTTTTAGACATCCAAGGGCTTTAATATGATTTTAAAATAAAACCCATTTTACTTCACTATTTATTTTTTTGGAGGGGGGGGGAGGTGGCGGCATTGTTTGTTTATTACATTAGAAGGGCAGATTGGTGGATAGCTAAATAGGCAGCCATGTCCAACAAACATGATGTTGCCATATTTTAAGTATTTGGTATCTGTACATTCATATATTCTAAGGTAGCATAGCATTCCTTTGCAAATCAGAATTTAAACTTGCCCTATGACAGGGCTGTCCAACTTCTACCAGCCTAGGGGCCTGAATTCCAGTCACTGATGACCTGGGGGGCCATAGGGTCTGCCCGCCTGGCTCCGCCCCCCACCCCGGCTCCACCCCTCCCCACCCCCCCGCCCCGCCCTCTCCCCAGCTCTGCCCCCGCCCTGGCATGCATACAGTCAAATATAATCTTTTACTGAGATAAAATGCGTTGACAGCGAAATCCCGTGTGGATTGCGTATTCTCGCGATACTTGCTCCAAACCTGGAAGTAGGTATTTTTTTAAAAAAATTATTTATTTTATTTTTCAATTTTTATTTTTTTATTAAAAAGCTTAGGGGGGGCGGAGGGAAGGGGCTGGGGGGCCGTATACGGCCCCTGGGCCGCCAGTTGGACAGCCCTGCCCTATGACTTCTCCTTATAGAATGGCAGATGCCCTTTTGAGACCAGGAGAAAGAGAGTCTTGTGAACAGGGAAGCAACTACTGACTTGATCATGATTAGCGGGGATTGTGAATGTGTGAGACTATAAGGGCGATTAAATTTGCTGTGGGGGGAGGAACGGGGGGCAGAGAGAACCCACGTGAAAGCTAAAGTAACTGCTCAGATATGGTCCTGGTAACTTCCCATGCCATTCAGTGGGAATGTAGGCAAAGTAATATGAATAATAACAAAACAAGGGAGGACATGAGAAGCCTGCTAGTAGAGCTTGTTGAGTTAAGGCTGTTGTAGTAATGCTGTTTGTTTGTAGTAATGCTTTTTGGGGTTCTATTGCGTTTTGCTGCGTCTGGTTAGTTGTGAGTTATGTGGAGGCTTGCTTGGAGGCTCATTAGTGTTCTGTTGTGTGTAGGCATAGGCCACCTACCTGAGCGCATGATCTTAGGAAGGTAGGGATTAAAGCAAGTTACATGGTTGAGGGAGGGGCTAACAGCTACTAGCTCTCTACATAGAGACTTAGGACTTTTGAGATGCATTTCAGTGGTTGTTAACGATCAAACATAAAGCCAAGCAACACCCTAACTGAGGTTTTTGAGGTACTGAAGATCTGTGTGTTGGAAGTTGATGGCATCACTGTTCCCTTGGTTCCAGAACACATTGATATGAGTGCCTGTGGCAGGACATGAGAGATCTCTTTAGATGTGCATCTTAAATGCCGTCTTAGAGCACTGCAATGATAGTTTTTCAGCATCCCAATCTGCAGTGCCTACAAACCCTTTGGTTTGAACAATGCCTGATTTAAAAGGTAGGTTTTTGGGCATTTACATCGGCAAAGGTTGTTATAATGATGGAGCATGGTCCTCATAGCTAGACCTGATGATGCAGAATCTCAGTCATGTTTTTTTCACTCCTTTCTAGAGGTGTGTGATTCAGGATTTGGAAAAATTTGGTGATCTGGCAGCCGGATCATTGAAAATGGCGTGGGCAGGACCCAGCTGAAGCCTTAACCGGAACGGATTACAAGCAGCTGGATCTTTTGGCTAAGGGGGACAATGGGACTGAGTGGCACTCTGCTCGCAGCAGCGGCCTCAGCATGTGGGGAGCCTCACAAATCAGGCAAGAATGGGTGCCTGGTGGTGGTGGCTCCTCTTTCTTGCCTGGCAGCCTCCTCTATCCCTTCCTGAAGCCCTCCCCCCGCACAGAGTGCCTGCTTGAGGCCAATAATATTTGCTCTGAGTCCCCTTCGGGGTGAGAAGAGCGGAATATAAATAAAGTGTATTATTATTATTATTATTATTATTAATAAGGCTGGAAAGAGAGAGAAAAAGGTGGGAAAGGCTTCCCTAGGCCTCTTTTCTAAAAAGAAAAGGGCCCCACCAGGAATTCGCTTTCCCAGAAGGACTTTGCATGGCACGGACATTGAGGGAGCTTCTGTGCTCCCTCCCAGGGTATGATGGGAGTTGAGGTTACTCTCTCTGTTTCTCATGTTTCTTTCTTAGCCAACCAGAGGCCTCCTTTCTTGTGGCACACACTGGCTGAGACTTCAATTCCCACACACACACACACACACCCTTTAAAAAATATGTTATGGTAAAGTTTTTTTAAAATTCCCAAAAATCAGTGGATTGGTGTAACATTCTGGAACTTGGCATGCTTGCAGTCATACATGTGGCCTAAACGTGAGGCAAGTTTCATTCTGATAGTACTAAAAAGCCTCTAAAGTTTTCCCTTTGACACCAATGGACTGAATCGTACCAGAACAAAAAAGGCACCCTCCCAATGTCAAGAATTTCCCAAAAAATGAAGGGGGGCAGCTGAAAACAGAACCAAAAATGGTACATTTTTTGACATTGTGCATACCCCTACTTTCCTGTCAGTCAGTAAATGTTCATGTTCATGCTTCTGCTGCAGGCATGCAAGAGGACCTTAGGCAGAAAGAAAGACTTTATTTTTTATATCATCTTTATTAAAATTTTGAAACAAGTAGTAAAAAATAAACGCTCATAGGTATGATAAGTAAGTGGGGAGAGGTAAGGAAAAAGGGATGTAGAATCAGGGATGGGGAAAGAAATCCTTTCAAAGCCTGTTTAGAAAAATAGTTACCCTTAATGTCGTTTTCACTAAAATATTTATAAATGATTACTGGTGAAAGGCAGAGGTAGGTAAAGAAATGGAGAGATTAATCATTCAAGATTGAGCAGACAAACAGCTCTGGGAAACCACAGTAAACATAGCTTGACTTACAAGTTTAGTGTGGCATTACAGTGACACCTCCTGGCAGGAAAGTTGTTTCCTGTAACAATGCTTATTCATTCAGAGGTCTCAAGCCTCTGACATCCATTTATTTACTTTCTCTTCTCTTCTGCCCTACAAATCGTCAGGAGAGGGGCAGATCAGTTTTGAGAGAAGTGTGCTCACTTAGAGGACCTTTGAGAGTTGCAAGTTTCTCATCCTTCTTTAGAAAGGCATATGGGTTGGGTCTACACTACACACAAGGTTATGAAGTCTTCAAGAGATAGTATAGGATGTGCCTTCAAGCTCCCTGGTAAGTTATAGTGAGTCCATGAATGTCATTGTTGCCACTGGCTATCTCCCATCAAAGTACTAACTAGGGCTGACCCTTAGTTTCCAATATCAGGAGTCTTTACGGTATGTAGGCTCTTCAGAATGGGCCATACCACTTGAGAGTCCTTGAGAGAACTTTTGTGATCCTTTCGTGGTCATGGCAGGACAAGAAATTCACTTTATCTACAATAAACATATTATTTTGATCCTATGAGTTGTGGATCTGCAACCCTGTTCCATCCTATTGAATAGAAATCAATCCTTGCTCACTGCACATAACTTTCTGCTGTTTATGAATTGTGCATTCTGCACTCTGCTATATTTTGGTGGAATCACCACCAGAGAGAGTTATTTTAAGCCTAACAACTCTTGATTCCCAACAACAACACATGCCTATTCCCACTCACCCAAAATGGAAATTTCCGTGTTATCAGAGAATGCAAAAAATGAGTAGGGATGCATCCGGTTATTTTCTTGTAGCTGAATATGTTGCAAAGATATCTTCTTCAGTGATCTTGTGACAGCCCCTAGCCATCATAGTAAATGCCTCTCCTTGCTTATTTCTCTGCTGTCTGACAGCACAGAAATGACTTTGTTGGGAATCCTATAAGGTGATTAGGGCATTGCCTAGGTAAACGTGTAGTTACCTGAAACACATATGATTCCTGATGCAGGATCTCTGCCTTTTGTATTATACAAAAGAAAATTCAGACAACATATATATTTCCTTCCTGGAGTCACATTTTTAATGAATCCCAGGAATAGAATAATTTCCTCAATATGACCACCCTGTTTCCCCAAGGTCCTTGTTTTTTATTGTGACCATGAAGTTAACATTGCAGAAGAATGAAGACAACTGAGATCCTCTGTCTCTTTGAAGGAAACTGCTTCATTCATCTTCCATCTGAAATTGCCCCTTCTCCATAATACGGCTGCTATTTAGTAACCCAAAGAAGACAGGATCAGACAAAAGTTATGTTCCTACAATAACAAAAAAAAATCTTCCAAAATCCTCTGAAGGTCCTTCAGGGATCCAGAAGTATATTGTCATAATGTGTTCCTGTAGGACCCTAACTGAATCGGTTGGCCACTCCTCACACTTCCAGGTCCACTAAATGGCAATGGGAGGGTTGCACAGGAGGAAACTTGTGGTGTTTTCATTATGTGTCCATTGTGCAAAAGAGATAAGAAATCCATTCTAACTAGCTTCACTGAGCTATCATCTAAGGAAAAATAATAAAAGTTACTATTACATCTTTGCCTTAGACAATGGCAAGATGCCTCCTCACTCTAGTGAAGACAAAAAGGAGAACTGGCCAGGAAAATGGAGATAGCCACATGGCCAGCCCAGGGCAATAAAACTACCTTTATAAGAGGAAGTTACGTTTCTCTAAAGCAGGGGTGGGCAATTACTGGCCCTCCAGGTGTTTTGGACTTCAACTCCCAGAAATCCTAACAGCTGGTAAACTGGCTAGGATTTCTGGGAGTTTAAGTCCAAAACACCTGGAGGGCTGATAATTGCCCACCCCTTCTCTAAAGGGATCACATTCCTAGGTATTCAAAAGGGGTGGAGATAGTGGCATGCAAGATGAGTAAGACAACCCCCTTCTAAACCCCTTCTTGAAGTAAGCTTGCTACAGGAAATAGGGAATGGAATCCCTCACTCTAAGCTATCTAGGCTAACTCTACTCATTGAGAGCTGGAGACTTGTGCAGTCAGGGATGAAACCCAACAGTTGTTTACATTTCAGGGGAATTGTTTTAATTGTATAGTTGGAACAGAATTACAACTTCAACAACAAAAAATGTTCTCTGCACGTTAAATAAATGGGAATAACTGGGGGTTCTTAAGAGTTTGATTGATGTTGGTTGGAGTGGGGTTAGAATTGTTAGCATCAAATAAACATTTTGGGATATGTTTGGGCCTGTATGAATGGATTTTGTTGCATGCCTTCAAGTCATTTCCAACTTGTGATCCTAAGGCAAACCTATCACAAGACTTTCTAGGCTGAGAGTGTGGGTTTATGGAAACAGAAATGAAACTAAAATGCTGATATTTACTGAGGCTTAGGTAATTTAAGCAGGTTTAATAACTACAAAGGGAAGCCATTAACAAGAATAGTAGAATCCAGGTGGCAGATATGACCCAATCGGCCTGTGAGAGTATATGGAAATACCATCTAATCTACTTAGTAACGTTTTGTTGTTGCATATTCTATGATCCACTCAATATAGTTGACACTTCTATCCATCTACCCTTGGACATCTCAATGATGTAAAATTACAAATAGCATCCTGAATGGGATATGAGTTTGCTACTTCTGTGCATTTTTACTGTAGTGATAACTGGATTGAAATATAGGACATACAACTTTGTAATGCACGCATACACAGACTGGCATTGTCTTATGACAATTCTAGTTTAGTGTAGAAAAGAGCAGCATTAAAATATCTGACGCTTACCTTGGATTGGGCACATATGGCAAATGCAAATTGGTAAGAAGCTGAGGATTTGTTTCTTTTAGCTGTTATACTCATAAGAGCTTTAGCTCTTTCAGTGCCCTTTGAAAAACTAGTTCTCATAGGCCTCAATGCCACCCATGGAGGAGAGTGTGAGAAAGGCACCCACTCTTCACAGAGTTCCTGCCATCAGAATGAGCTAAGATAAAAGTGGAGGAGTTTGGGGATTAATGGAAATGAGTTGTGGAGAAAGGAAGCTGGGAATTCTAGTTTGTGTCAAAATCCAAATGAAAAATAAAATTAACACAGCTTGTTAAAACTCACCTGATTTCAGAGTAGCTTTAATGAGCCATAAAGCTAATTTTTAAGCAAGGCATTACAGAATGTTTCTAAGGCATCCACTGTTTGTTGGAAATACAGTATCACCCTGTTATGTACTCAATATCCAGAGTTTCACTTACCCACTCCCCCAAATGGAAGTGTTTTGTGGACATCTCTAGGTTTCCCAGTGCTATTCTATGGCACGGTTCCAACCCAAATACAGTCAAATTATAGGACCCATTATTATCCCTCATTTCAGGCTACCACAGCGGTCTTGGAACGTACAAATATGGAGGCGGTACTATATTAGGATTTTATGAAATTACATTTTCTGTTTACATGCTTTTCTTTTTCTATTTAGACACGAAGGTGGCCTTTTATGTGAGATATCCAGAAGGAAGAGAGCACCCAGCAAGTTTCAATGGAACATACCTGAATTATGGAAAAGGTTACTTTCCTGAGCACAATTACTTCAAGTCTCCACAGAGTGGTGTTTATATGATTGCCATCAGTGTGGAGCTCCCTCCTGGATCTGCCCTGGGACAACTGGCTTTTAGCAATGGACAGAGACTGATACTAACTGGGAACAAGCGAAGGAAAGCCAGTGGTGGCTCCATGACTACTTTTGTGCTAGTGGAGCTCATGAAAGGGGAGAGCATGTGGTTTGAACTGGTGCAGGATGCTGCAGTGAAGCGGGACCCAGCTGGCTTGAGCATGGCAGGATTTCTAATATTTAAAACTTGAAACTGAGCCCTGACAAAAGAAATAATATCTTTATGTAAGTGCAGTTTCTGGCAGATGACACTGCCAGTTTTGCTGCATGTGGTTTAAACATAGCCTTGCCTTTGATTTGGCGTGGTGCTACTTTTTAGAAATAGTTCTTTAGTTGCTATGCAGCATCACAACACAAAAGATGGGAGGCTGAATGTCTTTCATAACACTGAATAAGGTTCACATCTTGCATACTTTTGTTCTCATTGGACACCAAAACAGGCCTCCCTTCTTATCAAAAAATGCCTAGACTGGCAAGTGGAGAATAAGCAGTATCTTTATAAAAGCTTTAGGGGAGAAAGCAATTATTTAAAGTTTTTTACAAGTTTTTGGCTAGATCTCATGCCCCTTACATAACATGACTGGCATAGCTGTCTTTGCACCACATACTACCAAGTTGGTAGTAGAAAACCAATGCAAGTGCTGATGACAATTAGCATGTCCCACATAGGAGTGTGCATGTATTGGATTTCTAAAATCAGCAATTTCTAATGCATACAATAACTGTACTTAAGAGGCACACGAAAAGAATTTCATTAGGCTACAATCCTATATACATTTATGTTTATGTGTATATTTATCCAGAAGTATGCCCTGCTGAATGTGATGATACTTACAGAAGTATCATCACATTCAGCAGGGCATACTTCTGGATAAACATATATAGGATCAGGCGGTTTCTGTACATCCTTGATAAGTACCCTTTTTTCTACTCTAGGTTGTAGTTTGCTTTACAAATTTTAATATTTCACTCAAGCACTGGAGTCATAAAATGTTTTTGTACCTAAAACTACATAATTGAAAAATATCTTTCAAACTGTTGGCTTACTAGACCAGATTCAATAACTCCAATATTGGATTAAAGTGTAGGTCCTGTAGGTATGCATTTTGAAATAATATGTACCTTGTAAAATTAAACTATTTTATTTTCAGTTTTTATAAAAGCTACTTAAGACCTATATGTATTATATATATTATTTGGGTTCCTCTGATTTAGTAGTCTTTTATTTACATGTGAAATAGCAAATTATGGTGGTCTGTACATACTGGCTGACATCTGACACTATGTTTGCAAAGTGTAAACTGAATTCTACCTTCCTACCTTGGGTTAAAAATGGGATCCTCTTTTCTACATCACCATTATTCAGTTATACTATACCATCATATCTGCCATAAAGGGTTACTATCCCATTATGCAACGAGGAGTGTCAACCGGCCTTTAAAGGATTAATTCCAGTTAATACAGTAGTATGGTGAGAGCACTGACAAATTCAAAGGAAAACATAGGTGAAATTGTATTGTCAAAGGTTTTAATGGCTGGAATCACTGGGTTGTTGTAGGTTTTTTGGGCTATATGGCCATGTTCTAGAAGCATTTCCTGATGTTTTGCCTGCATCTATGGCAGGCATCCTGTGGTTGTGAGGTGATATTATATGAAAAAATATATGAAAAATTGTGTATTTTCAGAATGTTTTGGAAATTTCAATGAGATTCCTGGACTGATGGGAATCTTTGCAGTTAACATTCCAATCCAATCCAAAAAGCATATATAACGAGACAGTATAAAATACAATATAAATTATAAAGAGAAAACTTCATATTTGCTACAAATTCAGTTTAGACTTCATTCAGGAACCTTGTTACTGAAAGGCAACAGTTAAAATCTTGGCAGTTTAAAAGCATAATTACTTTGGGTTGGTATGGTTTTTCAAAGAATGTATAACTTGTGATAGTAAGATAGATCTTAATTCCTGTGGGCAGTGCAGAAGAATATGCAGGATGGAATCCAGCTGTCCTGTGTTATCGGGACAAAGCATCTTCTCGCTTGGTAGACCGTCGAGTCTTCCTCTATGGGGCGGAGATGGTATAATATTAAATCTAGTCTGTATGAGGGGTTAAGTGCTGCAATATAAAAGGCTGGTTTTCCCTGAATGATTGGGATTGCCATGCTCATAGGCAAACAGGATTTATTGGCCGAGCTCAGTAGTTGTTTATAATCCCTTTCTAGCAATCTCTTTTTAATGAGGGTAAAGATTTAAGTGAAAGTTAGCATGTTCAAGTAGTTGCTATCATAGCCTAATTTCGCGATCTTGGCTAGGACTGTTGTGCACGATTTTGAATGGCGGAATTTGCTCAAGGTGAATTGGGTCAAAGAGTTTACTGGGGCTTTAGTAGTGAATAGATAGCCAAATTTTAATGATGTTTAGCCAGATAGTGGCATCTATAGAGTATTGGCCAGATTCTAGACATAGAACAGCATACGGGATGCAGTTTGAGACGCTGAATAATTTATGGAGGAATTTTGAGTGGAAAGATCTGATGGCACTATTATTAGGGGTTAACGAAATGGGAGCTCCCTAGAGTAGTTGTGCATTTGCTTGAAAGACTTGCAGAGCTGGGGCGATATAGTTTGCCCCTAGAGTGGAAAAACCTCCTGATGGCACTGTCGCTTGATTGGGCCCGGGCCAGTGTGTATTTTAAATGAGCGGACCATGACAGATTGTTATTGAACCAAAGCCCTAGGCATTATAAATGTTTTACTTGTTTAATATAGTGGTACCTAATCTTCCAGGCTTGTTTTTTATTGCTTTTCCCAAAAACCAGGATCTTGGTTTTATCATAATTCACCTGCACATCATTCGTCACAGAAGTCAACAAATCTATGCCGGAGACTTTTTCAACTCACATGGGAGAGGGATAGTAGGGCTGCATCATCCACAAATAGCAAGAGGGGAACATGCTTTGGGCCAGTCTTGTGGCTATGCCTGTCTACTTGGGCCAGGGCTATAGGGAGATCATACACGATGTTAAATAGAAGTGGAGCAAGTATGCACTTGTTTTACTCCCTTTTTGACTTGGATCAGGTTCGACAGAAATCCCCTGTGGTTTTTTCTTATTACCTAGCATAGGTTTTGTTTGTGCAGTTTCTTTATCAAGAAAAGAAGTCTTGGGTCAATATTAAGGGCTGCTAGTTTCTCCCAAAGCTTTTCTCTGTACACAGAATCAATGCCCCCTTGAGATCCAAGAAGGCCACGCTTAGTGTATTAGGGATAGTTTTAAGAGTATTTCTTGGCTAAGGGGGCCAAGACATGGGCCTGATCAAATGTTGATTTCTCCTTGGAAAATCCCACTTATGTTGTTTTGGTTGACCCATAGTTCTAGCCTAGTCAGGAGGGGCTTGGCATAAATCTTCCCTAATATAGAGAGCAGGCCAATAGGTTGATAATTTGTTGGTTCCTTTTGCGGTTGACATTTATTCTGCATATTTATCCATGATTGTTTTGGGCAAAAATGTTTTTTGCACAGGAGTATTTTTGCCTTGAAATATTTTCTGTGCAAAAAATTATATTCAAAATATACTAGATTTTGTAGCAGTCATGGGACCTCTTGACAGGAAACACTGTGAACAGCAAAAGAAAAAAACACAAAGAATTATAGCATGATCTTACCCACCAAAGTGCCTTGAATTTTACTCAAGTTATGATGGCCTACCCTAAGGTTTTCTTGATAAAATTAATTTTGAGTTTTGCTACTGCCTTCCTGAGAGTGAAGTGTGTGACTGGAATCCTATCCTGAAGAGTTACAAATTCACAACTGAGTTATGCATATTCACAATCTCTACGTATTTCATCATTTAGGAAACACAGAGAGACTGTGAAAGCCTCCTCCCAATTACTGGGAAGCAGCTGTTCTGATCAATAGGGATCTATTTCCAGCACTCAAGAAGTGACTGATGTTCTCACTCCCTTGAGTTAGCAGACACCGCTAAAGAAACTCTGTTTATGCTTTATGGAGACTACTCTCACAATGGGGTGGGAAAGTTAGCCTGCTGTTTCCCAAGTGACAGAGGAATGGTTGCTGCTGTCTGGCAACGGATTAAAATCAGATGTTGATGGTGATAATGGCTGGGATGTACTGCAAAGTTATGGATGCATGTTCACACCTCTTAAAACGAGAGGCGGAAGCCATCATCAACTAGGCCAACAGCATAGTCACAGCCTGAAGTCAAAATGGGAACAGGAGCGACCAACAACTGACAGTCAGAGTGACTACAAGCCAGCTATTGTCGCCACAAGAACGAAGACTGTAATGGAAAACTGAAGAAGAGCTCAAAGATCAAGGGTTCCTAACTGGCTGCAGAGTGGACAAAAGGAACTGAGGGTTTTTTGATGACAACTGGGCCTTATATAGCCTTGGGACGGGGGGCAGGATTACAGCCAAAACATTTCTGCCTAGTGACTCTAGAAGGTGCCAAACAGTGATCTGCGCATGAGAATACCCAGTTGTGTGATTCAGAGACCACAAAGAAGTATGTTTGATACCAGTTTAACTGCCATGGTTCAATGCTATGGAATCATGGAGTTCTAGTTTGACAAACCTTTTCTGCTAAAGAGTACTGGTACCTCACCAAACTACAACTCGAAGCATTTCATATGATTGAGCCATGGTAGTTAAAGTGGTGTTAAACTTCCTTAATTCTAAAGTGTAGATGCACCCTAATAATGACTCTGGTTATGCAGCTGAAGTGCAGAGGATTCCCAGTTGTCTGACTTCTCCAAGGTCACCTAGAGGGCTTCTATGGCTGAGCAGGAACTTAAAACACTGAAACCAATATACAATACTAGAGCCACTTACTTGTAATACACTTCATGAATAATAATGCCTCCTGCATAAGGCTGCTCCTTTGTCTTTTGGTGTTTTGGATTTCAGTTCCCAGAATTCATGACCACTGAACATGCTGGCTAGGGCTTCTGAGTTGTAGAGCCAAACACTTGGAACGCCGCAAGCGGAAGAGGACAGATCTAAGGAAATGTGATGGTACCAGACACCCCCACATGCTAGGCTGGTGGCCCTATGGGAGAAAGTACTGGATAGCTACTGAAAATGTCAATACCTAGTTATGTATATCTCACCACCAGGATGCATAACTGGGCAAAGATTTTCTTCTCACATGATGCTCTTCTCTCCATAGCCGAATACAAATTAAAAAGCAATTAGCCATTCATATTTAAGAAAACCCAGAGGCTACATGAGAATGACAGGCGGACTGTTTAGGCACACTGTTAAAAAATGTGTGTGGGGAATGTGTTTTTACCAATATGGTTCGTATCTTTTGTAATGGATGTGCCTGGAATCCTCTTTTGTACTAATACTACTTTCTACAATTGTAAACATAAAACATAATGCTATGACTGTAGATGCTTTCAGGACAAATATGAACTTTTAAACAAACAAATATATTACTAATGTTTACTAAAATAAGGTTATTTACTTAAAAATGATACATTGACATAAAGTTGTGTACAGAACAAAGCAATTCATGGTAAACGTAAGGCACGTTTAAAATCAGATACTGTACAAAAAGACATTTAGCCTGTTGCATTTTAAAACATTCTACACTTCTGGCATATGTAACAAAAAGAGTATAATCATTTTTCTCATTTCATCACCCTCTCTTTTTTATTTACATTTTCTATAGGGCAGCTACATTATTCTCTCTGTATACAATATTGTACATTTTATATTGAGCACAGGTAGGTCAGAGCACAGAACATGATACAATTTGTGAGCTTCTACATTGCATTTAGAGGTACTGTAGGACAAGGCAACTTATTCGGTGAGATGACTTTGGTGAAAAGTATGGTTCATTCCACATTTTATAGAAACTGATAGTTTTGGAAACATGGTAGGAACCTTGAGGCAAGCTTGAAATGAGCAAGGGTTGCTTAGGAACACGGCTATCAAGATAACTTCCCATTCTTTTTGCTGAGGTTACTTGTGACTAGCTTTTTAATGAGTTTGTCCATTCTGCTACAGTGAGTTATGTAAAGATACATTATGCCCTTGGAGTTTAGCAGAGTGAAACTTAGGCTACTTTTACTATTAATTATGGTTGCAGACTAGAAAAAAAAATCAACTAAACTAATATTTTGCTGAGATTGAGATTCCTCTCATACTCAACCAGGGAAAAGATGGGATACTTAATTTGCACACGTGTTAGAGAGAATAATACAGCAAAGGGACTTAGAATCTCTACTTTTCTTCCAATTTAATAGTTTACTTATGAATTCAGGAAGAAATAGGTTTCCTATCATCAATGTATTTGGAAGCATGATGGACTAATCAATATATAGGTTTAGAGCTTGGCCTGACAGGAGAAGGGGATCCCAAAAAGGCAAGCAAATCTATACTGAATGGGTTCACAATGAAGCTAATACTTGGAGTACAAACCTGTTACACAAAGAAGCAGATGAAACCCACTACTTGGAAATTTATAGAGGTTTTCCATGGCACGTGAATCTATTATGTTGATTTTTATGGCATCAGTAAGATCATATCTCTTTTTGCATAGCTTGACACTGTAGCATACTAAAAAGAAGCAAAAAGTAAAAACAAACGCGCACATCTCTAGTTCTTGGCTGCTGATTTGTAAGATAGTCAACATGACAATGGCTAACCTGGGGGGGACGGGGAACTTGCACAATAGAGATAATTCAGTTCAATTAGAAAATTGATTACTACATTGAAGTTGACATTGCACTCAATATTTATCACTGTGAACTAGATTTACAATTTTGCAATTCTGGGTATTCAGTTTTTGTCATTCATTCCCAGTCATTAATGACCTCACAATTCTACCTCTTGAGCCAGGAAATATACTACCTGGAGGGTTTCTGAGGTAATGCACATGGGGATGTTGGAAATGCAGTGCTCTCCCAGTCATGAGGTGCACTGAGACTTATAGCTGTGGCAGGACCCCAAGGGATCTTTCCAGCTGCCTTTTTCAACATGCCATGAAACCAGGAGACTGCTGAAACCATCATTTCCCATCATTCTGGCGAATCTTTGTTTGAGATACTGCCTGGCTTAAGAGGCAGGCCTTTAAGGGTGTGGCATCAGCAAAATAAGCTACAGTAATGGAGCACCATCACCTCAGCTCTAATGATGCAGGATAAGCAAGAAGGACTACAAAGAAAAAAAATCTGTATTGATTATTCTAAAATACATTTAGTATTAGAGTCAATTCTGTAACCCCACCACTAATATATGGGACAACTGAGCAAACTGCATCAGACCTACCAATTTGTAATTCAACTGACCAAGTCCTCTTTATGTAAAGTGTAGTTTCACCTGCTTCTTTCAGCCTTGCAAATGTGGTACATCTTTGGAAATTGGCGAGGTCCCTCACAAAAAAAGAGACTTTTGACAATTGTACCCCGGAACAAATAAGGTTACCATAGAAACATATTCATTTAATTTTCATTAATCTCAAAGCTTCAAGATATAAACTCTTTTTAAGATGGAAGGTTTTGTTAAAAGCATAACTTCAAGGCACAAGTTTGCAGTTCATGAAACACTCTGTGCAATACACAATGGAAGACCTTAGGAAGTATAGACTGCTAAAAAAGTGGGACACACATATCAAAGGCAATCTGACAAAAGAAGACAGTGATTCATTTGTACACAAAGTCACACAATTTGAAGAAAAAATAAAACCAGAATTTTGTGGGTATTAAAAATAAGGCAATTTGATGGGAAAAACATGGAAAATATTCTGAAAACCAGATAATTCCATTTAATGTTTCACTATATAGTTGTAATTGTATCTTTAGTTCAACATGTCTCTGTATAACTACACCTTTGATTCATAAGGTTTGCTGTGTTACCTAGCTTCCAATACATGTTCTGTTTCCATGTTCCGCCATGCTCCATGAGAATTTGGCAGAGATGGTGAAATCAAGCTACACAACAGCTTTATTGTGCAGTTCGGCCATCTGTACCATATATATCAAATTATAAGTGTACCCCACATCAGGTACAGATACGTGGTAAAATAGTTTTCTATATTACCTGCAAATGAATGCAACATTTTGGATTACTTACTCTACTGCTAGTAAGATACAGGAAATCTGAGTAATCTATACAGGTGTTTTATTAATACCTATTCCAGAAAAGGCATATAAGTTGCCTGTATTCATAAATGGGGCTAAGAAACTAAAAGGGAACTGTGACATATGACAAACTGCGACTTGAAAGATTAGTAGCATGAATTATATAGAATAAAAGCTTTTCTCCATAATTCCTTGGCCAGAGCAGCATGCAACAAAAACGTGGGGAGAGGGGAGGATTGAAATTAATATTCAAAATGAAAGAGGGAATATTCAGCTCAACTTTAGTATATGAATTTTGACTCTTACTGCCATGATAAAACCAGAGGCAACAATTTAGCAGCAAGAGTGAGAAAGACTCTTGCTAGACAGTATTCACTTTTTCTAAAAGCATAGTGTTTGAAGAATCTGGTGCCTCCAGTAAAAAGGTGAACTGCCAGAGATGGTTTGCCTTTATACAGAATGCGATGCATTCTGAAATAAGAGCCACTAGTTATACTGTATACTAAAATACCCCAAGAAAATACTTAGGAGATGCAATAGATTGTTGGCATGGTAGAAAGTGCAATGTCTATGGACTCTATGACAAATGGCTGTGATACAATATTGGCAACCAGCTACATTTTATTCTGAAGTCTCAATCCAACATTTTAAAAAAGTTTCAGGACATAATGAGTTACTTGTAAAGCCAAACAACCTACATGGCACGTTTAAAAAAGGAACACAGGTACTGTATTTTATTTCAGAAAATGGGAAAAATATTCCACCAAAACGTCTCTGAAAACTCATACAAATTGGTGAAAATGAAAAGTTCTTAGCCTCCATACTACTGTCTTAATTCAAGAAAGCAAGCTAACTTATGAGCTCATAATGGTGGGTTTTTCAAAAAGACCAATAAATGGAGATAGTCCCAGGAGAATGCTTTCTCTTTACTACTGCTTTTGCCTGGAAATACTGAGTCATACTAGGGAATGAAGTGTGTCCTAGGGCAGTGCTTCTTACATTACCTGATGCAGGGGACCAGCAGGATTTTTTCCCTAAATGTGCCAGGGACCAGCAATATGTTTATACCTATTGATTACAACTGTTTCCTTCTTTCTTGGAAAGTCACCATGGAGCTGCACAGCTCCATGAACTGAGTAGTGTTTTTGGCTATGTACTCAGTCTTGAAGAGTAATAGTGAGGCAAAACACGTCTGGCTTGTGCTCCATTTAAAAATATTCTGTTTAAAATACTTTATGGCACATAAGGGGTCCATAATCAACCTCAAGATGTTGACATGAGTGCTGGCAAATGATGGAAAACGAGACTGTGAACGCACAAAGGAGGAAGCTAATGGTTCAAAGCCATAATTTGGTGACTCAAGTCAAATCTTTACCAGCAACCTGTGCAAAACAAAGTAAGAGATTGGTTTCATAACATATAATCAGCCTGATCAACTTCCTAGCAATGGACGGATAAATTAAAAACTTTTAACATGATCTGTGGCAAAATATTCTCCACCAACTGTTGTCTTCAAAATAAATTAAACCATAGCTTATGCACCTGTGAACGTTTTGGCTGGAGATGTATTAATACTTAAAAGGCATCACTGAAAAAGCAATGACTTAAGGAAATGTTAAATAAAATGTGTACACCGATATAAATTAAAAACAAATACAGTAATATATTGC